>JAFFSR010000068.1:1400000-1717500 GCA_017163975.1 Anastatus disparis
GCGTCTCAGACGTGGTCAGAGAGGGAAAAATCCTCTTGACAGTGCCTGTCTACAGCACAATATTTTATATTCAAATAAAAAAAGAACGGATCACATAAAAGCTGACAGACTGTTGGCTGAACGAGCATTTTCACGCATGCTCTCGGAGACATCGGATGGTAATAAAAAGACTGCTGCTGGTATGACTGTTTTGTGCATGATCAGCAAAATTGCGTTTGATAAATTTTATGAATGCTTTCAAAATACATTTAAAAGACAATAAAAGAGAGGAAAGGAGCTGGTTTTTTGTCATGACACAGTATCATAAAAATGCCCCCTTCCAAGGTCAACTTATATTATGCTCATATGGTACGTCGAAATTTGACGTTGCATCACAGCAAAAAAGAGCTGTTTCGAGTAGTTAAATACAGCGTTGGTGATCTGGTTTGTGTCAGTCGTGCCAAGATAGCCTTCAGAAAAGCATATAAGGGTGGCTGGACTCTGGAGCTGTTTAAAATTATAAGAGTCGACACAAGACGACAACCACCCGTTTATACTTTGATTGATCTTGGTGAAGTAAAAATTGACGAATATTTTTACGGAAAACAGTTGAGCAGAGTGCGCAAGGATTTAGATAGCGAAGCGTTTGAGGATAATAAGGTTTTAAAGAGAAAAGGTAGAGGATCGTAAAAATAATATTTGGTCAGTTGGAGGGGGTATCCAGAAAAATTCAGTTCTTGGATAGCAGCTAAAGATTTAAAAGATTTACAATGAACGATTAATTTTACATGGTTTTACCGAGCAACAGAAGGCAGTTTGTCTTTCCACACAATGTGGCGATACATTTTACTACACAATTACCACAAATTTTTTATCTTCATAGCGACTGCTGTGTAGGACTCAAGGAAATTCAAATGGATAATGTTTCGCAAGAAATAAAGGAGACTCAGAGAGCCGAGGTGTTTGCAAGAGTCAAACCTAGTGTTTATCGTGACATTGAAAGTCTTTTAAAAAAAATAAATAATGTCGAGAATGTGAAAAATCATTTATATTCTGAAATCCAAGCTGGTGGCTATGTACAGGTTAGATGTCGATATGATGAAGATCGAACAACTCATATGCACACGTTTACACCTGAAAAATAACTTTCAATATAAAATTCTAGGTCTGAAATATGTATCAATTTTCTCTTGCGAAGGTAATAAAAAAATTCAGTTTATCAAATCTTGTAAACGAATTACCAACCGTACTCACGTTTTAGAGCAACATTTGCCAGCCGCAGGTGATATGCGCACGAGCTTCCTACGTATGGTCTCGCTTTATTTGCGCGATTACGTTTCCGGAGGCGTTGAAATTAAAAACTTATTACCATCTTCGTACCTACCATTGCTGTCTTCAGCGTTTCAGTTGATTAAAATAAATATTAGAGACAAACACGAATTCCCCATTCCATTCAACTACAGTACGTTGACTGTAATGCTTCATTTTAAGCGCATCCAGTAAAATGTCTAAGTTTGGAAATTTCCTCAATAACTAAATGGTTGGTGGTAGAGGTAAGTGTGTTAGTGTTGGTAAACCTTGTTTTGGATATCACTAGTCGGATGCAGGAATAGGTAGTTATTTGAATGGTCTCTTTCGAGCAGCTGTACCGAAGATCAAGCAAGGTGCAAAAGCTGTCGACAAAAAGGTTCTTTGAGTAGGTAACAATATCCTAGATGATGGCACTTTAGGTGGCAGACCGGTCGAAGAGGCGGCCAAAGAGCGCATTCGTGAGAGTGGTAAAAATCTAAAAAAAAAAGCTGACGTGGTTCTGGACAAATTGCTCTCGGGTGAGTCGAGCGCGAAAGATGGTGAGCAGTCTGAAATTAAAAAAAAAAGAATGAGACATCATCAGCTCAGCTGCCAAGTGCACCTGATACTACAAACACCTCACAGCTAAACGTTCAAAAAGTGGAAAAGTTGTGAAAAGAAGAAGAAGTAGAGTAAGAAAGCACGTGTAGCTAGAGATATTTTTGAAAATTAAAATTTCGCTTTATTGCATACAGAATCTTGTCAGTCGATCAAGTCGGAACTATCACTCTTTGAATTACCCTCGACACAGGCAGCAATTGAAGGTTCTTACTGGGTACAGTACAAACCAATATCTTCTTTCAACGATCAATCACCAATTGAATTTACCATTCCTGGCAACACTGAGTATCTAGACTTGGCTCCCACAATGTTAAGTGTGAGTGTGAGTATAACGTTTAGTAGTGCCAAACCACCTAAAGAACCGAATTCAATCAGAAACCTGTTTCACCCTCATGCATACAAAGCTTACATTGAAACATTACTAAATTATTGCCCAACAGCTAAAAAGTCTTATTTAACGAGTGATTTGTAGTACGATGATACAGCAGGGAAAATAGACGATACCACAGGTGGTAATGCAGATCTCAATAACTATGATTAACAGGAAGATTGATTTACTCGAAAATTACCATTGTGATGTTTTTAATCAAAACAAATTATTACTAAGTGATGTTGAAGTTAGTATAAGGCTCGTGCGTTCTCGTGATGGCTTTTGTCTTATGGATTCCGCTGGTGCTTTTACAGTAAATATTATCAAGACTACAATTTTTGTGCGTCAAGTAAGATTAAATTTATCACTTGTACTAGCGCATGGAAAACTACTGTCGCAGACAACTGCAAAATACCCAGTGACACGTATAGAAGTGAAGGCTGTCATGTTACATAACGGCGTGCACGGAGAAACAATCGGCAATGTCATATTAGGTCAACTGCCGAAAAGAATCATACTTAGTTTTGTTGAAAATAAAGTTTACAGCAAAGACAAAAGACTAAACCCGTTCAATTTCAAG
Organism: Anastatus disparis; assembly: GCA_017163975.1. Taxonomy (NCBI): domain Eukaryota; kingdom Metazoa; phylum Arthropoda; class Insecta; order Hymenoptera; family Eupelmidae; genus Anastatus; species Anastatus disparis. The sequence goes on from JAFFSR010000068.1 coordinate 1,402,841, forward strand.
AATTCTAATATAAATTTTTTGTATCTGTACGTTAATGGAATGCAAGTGCCATCAAAATCTTTACTTCTGGATTTAAAAAGAAAGCAAAATGTGCGTTGATTCTTATCATTCACTTTTTCCTAGTACAGGTATTCACTTTATAAATTTAGGCAACTCGATTACCCGTGAAGACTATCCGAACGGTTACTGCCTATTGGTTTTTGATTTGACACCCTGATTTATTGGCAAGTGATGGCAGTCATTGAAATTTGATAAAAAATGGTAATGTACGCATTGATGTTAGATTTGACGACCCGCTAGAGAACGTTGTAAATTGTATAATTTATACTGAATACGACTATTTTCTCGAAATTGACTCGTCAAGACAAGTTGTCGTAGATTATAGCGGTTAAGTAGTGGCCGTGGTGGCGGTAATGGTGGTAAGGGTACATTTCTCGTTACTTAAGTAAAGCAAAAGCCATCTTTATTATCTCAGTCGGTAGACAACTTTCATTGCGAATAGTATGGATCTGGATTAACATGCAGTTTTTAAAGGACAAGAGGAATTGTTTGATTTCAAAGGAGGTGGCTGTACTTGGTATTCATAAAAACTTTATTGCTCATTGGATTAAGGCTCCTCCTCGTAATTTAAGACGCTTACCTAAAAATGTATTAAGACAGAATAATTGGGTGACACTAAATCATCATGGTCTTGAGTGGTATGAAGGTGATATATCGATAAAAAGATTATACGAGAATTCGGAAGATATTTGCAAGCATTGTCGTGAAATTTTCGCGCGAGGTTGAGAAAAAGCTAAACTACTTTCTAAACTGAATACTTGTGAGATTTTAAATTCAGAAGAAGAACAAGATTGTCCAGCTTTTAGAAATTTAAATTTTAGCAGTGTTCAGAGCATGCATCATTATATAAAATCACCTCATTCAAATTACGCGTTTGCACTGAATAACGCTGCTAATCTCAAACATTGGCTTCTGAAACTTAATGCCAGCGTAAAATCGCTAATTGTAGAAGAAATTTTTGAAATTTTCTGCGATGAACTTTGAAGAGATTGTTGGATATTCGATGAGGATTAAGTTTCACGAATTAGGCGTTTATCCAGCAGATCGGATTCTTCTGATGTGGGTAATACCTTGTGCACTTAACAAAATTATAACCAGTGTGGTGCGCACTGGGTTGCCATATACGTTGATAAGAATGGTACAGGTACGTACTTTGAAAGTCTTGGTAAGTCACCGCCAATTCCACAACATTTACGACGTATTCAGCAAAATTATAAAAAATTTAGATAAAATAATAAACGCTTACAAAGTGAATATTCCAACGTTTATGGTCATTATTGTATCATGTTTCTATATTATATGTCAGCGGATAAGGCTTTAAGAAATTCTTGAAAAATTTCTTACAGAACTTGCAAAAAAATGATACTGTAGTCAAGCATTTTGTAGAAAAAACTTGCTATGCGTAATATGATATTCGACAGTCTCTTATTGGTCACCGACCACCTTTTTACGATACCCCTACCAACTTTTTAACCGACTCCAAAATAGAGGAGGTTCTCAATTCGGCTGAATTTTTTTTTCTTTTTTTATGTCTGTTACCTCATAACTCCGTCATTTCTTAACCGATTCGAAAAAACTTTTTCTTATCTGATAGAGAATATCTGCAGGAAGGTCCCATACGTGTCCTATAATTATTGGGCCAATATTCGGTTTGTATGACCCAGTTATCGAATTAAGAAAACTGGGAGTTTTGTTTTTTCTCTCTCTCTCTCTCTCTTACCTGAGCTTGAATATGTATACATGCACACATAACGAAACTGTGCTGTTGAGCCTTCTTTCTTTTTCCTGCTATATATTGCTTGGTGGTGTACTAATGCATGCGTTATGAATTAATAATAAAAAAGTTTTAACAAAAAAAAAACCGACTTCAAAAAAAAACATTAAACAAAGACAAAATTTTTTACAAGAAAAAAAAGATTTTGAAAAAATTGCCCTAAAAATTAACAAATAATATATTACCCTTAGAAATTATACGCATAAAAAGCATCTAACACATGTGTAGTCAATATAATATAGACCATCTAATTCATACTAACACAAACAAATTATTTTTTTATTTGGTTGCTTACAAAAAATTAGTCAATAGATAAGACAATATATACATACAAAAAAATTAGAATTTTTGGAGTCGGTGCCAGCCTGAAAAAATTGTCACAAATCTAAAAAAAAATATTGAAAAAATTGCATTAAATATAAAATAAATATGTAAAATATATTATTGGTATACCGATAACTCTATTCAAATCATAGTTATTTTATATAATTCCATATTTCTGTTATTATAAATTTAATATTTTGTTAATATTAAATCTGAATGCAAGTTTTAAATATTCGCGTCTTTTGCATTTGAATGACCATGCGCAGACTGCCGTAGTTCCACGTTGAGTTACTTCGTAGTTATCCAGAAAACTCCATCACGCAGGAGAAAATTTAAGACATATAAGACAGTACAGGGTGAAATTGGTGACAATTACAAATAGGTAATTGACGCGGTTGTAAGTATAAATAGTCTTCTTGATATCTAAAATTTTATTAGATATTTATCGCCTCCTTTGTTCACTTTCAAAATTTTTTTTTAGATTTGTGACAACTTTTTCAGGCTGGCACCGACTCTAAAAATTCTAATTTTTTTGTATGTATATATTGTCTTATCTATTGACTAATTTTTTGTTAGCAACCTAATAAAAAAATAATTTGTTTGTGTTAGTATGAATTAGATGGTCTATATTATATTGACTACACATGTGTTAGATGCTTTTTATGCGTATAGTTTCTAAGGGTAATATATTATTTGTTAATTTTTAGTGCAATTTTTTCAAAATCTTTTTTTTCTTGTAAAAAATTTTGTCTTTGTTTAATGTTTTTTTTTGAAGTCGGTTTTTTTTTTGTTAAAACTTTTTTATCATTAATTCATAACGCATGCATTAGTACACCACCAAGCAATATATAGCAGGAAAAAGAAAGAAGGCTCAACAGCACAGTTTCGTTATGTGTGCATGTATACATATTCAAGCTCAGGTAAGAGAGAGAGAGAGAGAAGTTTGTTCCTGTTGTGCGTTTCTGTGGATCCAATTTTCAAGGTCTAACTCTGCCAGTCGACTGTTGGGAGGCGTTGAAGCAGGAATTTGATGAAATTGAAGAATTTTTTACTTGTCACAATGAAAAATCTATGTTGGATCAGCAATTCTCTGTACCTGGATACACTATCCGTTTCATGATTAGTTTCAACGAGAAAGCTTTTGAATTGGTACCTATTGACGCTTAACCTAAAGCAGAAGAGAGTGGTGGACCACCGAAAAAAACATATATTATTTATTTTTAAATTGTACTATAAAATAGTATATTAAGAAGGGGCCGAACTATCTGTCTTTGTCTAATAGCGTTTTTCATCATTTATATAAACACTATCCGGTATAACAGGAAAAAAATAGCAGCCCCCGCTAGATATTAGTATAATAAGTAAATTTTGTAATAAAAATAAAATTTTTTACTGCATAGTTTTTGACTAATTAGAGACCTACTAGCAATCTAGAATATAACCTATCTTTTTTTGGTAGGTCTCTAATTATTCAAAAACTACGCAGTAAAAAAATTTGTTTGTTATTACAAAATTTACTAATTATACTAATATCTAGCGGGGGCTGCTATTTTTTTCTTGTTATAAAGGATAGTGTTTATATAAATAATGAAAAACGCTATTAGACAAAGACAGATAGTTCGGCCCCTTCTTAAGCAATAAATTTAGAAAATACAAATGTTATACACTTTTTAGCTTATAACAGCACCATAAAATATTTATCCATGAGCCTGGCAAGTAATTTTTTAAATTTCAAATAATATCTAAAATATTCCGGAATATTTAAAAACAAATACTAAAAATTAGATGTTACCATTTCGATAATTTAATTTAATATCTAAACTATTTATAGATTGACAGCTTTAAAATTTTTTTTAAACATATGGTATAATGTTATAGTTAAAATACAAACAATAAGAATTTCAATCCATATAATAATAACAGGGATCATATATATCATTAGAAAATAATAATTTAAAATAATAAACTATTTTACTCATATGCATTTTATGATTTTAAAATTATTAAAAAAAAATCAATGATACAAAATTACTTTACGATTTCTAGATTGATTTTAAAACTTTTGTTAGTTAAAATTGTATATGCACTACTGTTAAGAGTTGAAATTGAAATAAACGTATATACACAAATTTTAAATATTAAAGATAATAGCAATACTATTCAATAATAACCCGGTCAAAAAAAACATCTATAAATATAGCTAAAAATATAGATAAAGAAAATACAGCTATATTGATGTGTATTATAGCTATATTCATGTGTTTTTTTTTTAGCTGTATATCTATGAGAAATATAGCTAGATTTTCAGCTATATTTCTAGCTATAATGGGCTAAAATAGGGATTATACCTATAAAGATAGGTAAAAATATTGCTAAAAATCTAGCTATATTTCTCATAGATATAAAGCTAAAAAAAACACGTAAATATAGCTGTAATACACAATGTAGCTATATTTTTACCTATATTCTTTAGCTATATTTATAGATGTTTTTTTGCAGGAAAATCGTCTAAAATTTATGTTTTTTGAAAGTTTGTTTATTTAATTTTAAAATTCAAATTAAATCATTCCTTGAGTAAACAGCTTTTTTGAAAAACAAAATTTAAAAGTCTTTTGTTTGAAAAATAGTATAATACTATGATTAAGAATATACAAACTAGAAGAATTCTTATTTTCATTTGCATTTTTAAAATAGGAACGATATACAAATCGTTGAGAATTGGAACTATTTAATTTTTTATATATTTTATGAATTTCATATTGTAGGGAACATTATTCATTTTTAAATAAATTCATTCTTTAGCTATTAAGAATTTTGAGTTCCCATATTATTTATTTAAATTTTTCAATTTGGTACCAGAAATTAAAAATTCCTAAATGCTAATGGATAAATTTATTTAAAAATTCAACTAAACCTTTATGGTACAATCTAATGCATTTCTTTTCCTGAAATTTTGCAATAAAAAGTGAAGAGTTAGTCAATATTCATGAATGCAGTTGTAGTGTCCATTTTATATCTCCTTAAGAAGGGGCCGAACTATCTGTCTTTGTCTAATAGCGTTTTCCATCATTTATGTAAACACTATCCGGTATAACAAGAAAAAATAGCAGCCCCCGCTAGATATTAGTATAATAAGTAAATTTTGTAATAACAACCAAATTTTTTCACTGCGTAGTTTTTGAATAATTAGAGACCTACTGAAAAAAGATAGGTTATATTCTAGATTGCTAGTGGGTCTCTAATTAGTCGAAAACTATGCGGTAAAAAATTTGGTTATTATTACAAAATTTACTAATTATACTAATATCTAGCGGAGGCTGCTATTTTTTTCTTGTTATACCGGATAGTGTTTACATAAATGATGAAAAACGCTATTAGACAAAGACAGATAGTTCGGCCCCTTCTTAAAATGTGAAATTTTAAGTGATGATAAAACTGGAAAGTCGTTTTTTTAAACCACATTACATTATAAACAGATGTTTTTGATCATGGATGATTTTATATGACTATGTCCAGAGATCGATTTTGGAATTCTCATATGATATATCTTAGAGATCAAAGACTATTCTTTAAAAATTATGTATCTGAAAAGTTATATATGTAGAATAACTTATGACTTTGTAATAGTTTACGTTATTTAAGTTTTGAAAATGCTTCCACACTTTTAATATTTAAGAGTCCGCTGTATCTCTGTCCTTTTCTAATTAAAAAATTGACTTTTTTCCCAAAATTAGCAACAAGAGGCAAAAATAAAGAGATGGTTTCGATGTGTTCAATAAAATGTAATATTTTCTTTGATTAGTATGAATTAATTTTATTGCTTCGTTTTTAAGAAAAGTTGGAATAACTTAAAAAATTAGAAATTAGTGTCAAATAATGGGATTTTCAAGTTATTCCAACTTTTCTTGAAAATAAAGCGGTGGAATTAAATTATTCTTATCATAGAAAATATTGCTTTCTATTACACGAATCGAAACTATCTCTTTATTTCTGCCTGAAGCTATTAGTTTTTATAAAAAATAAATTTTAAATAGTATCGGTAAAACAGGTAACTGTGTCGGTATACAGCTGACTCTTAAGAAGTCTAAAAAATAATAAAAGTTTACTATTTCTTTAATCTTCTAAAATAATAATAAGAACATGAATAATGTAATAATATATCTTTTGTATGGGATTTATTTTTCTCGAAGTTTTTTGTGTCTCAAATATTGAATAAATTTAATTAATGGCGCATAAATTGCTTTGATACATTAGTATATAACATCAATTTCTTTGCTGATGCAGATATTAATAGATAAGCAACTATTATTTTTTAATAATAAACAGAAAATAATAATACTATATTTACAGTCAATCATTAAAAATTTATAGATTTAGATTATATATAAGGCGCGCTTGCGCGCATGGATTTTCTAATCTGTCAAAATATACATCCATAAATGTTTTAAAGTATCGAGATCAACCAAGTTTTCAACGCTTACTTAAATTTGTGAACCACACTATTTTACAGACATCATTAATCACATAATAAACAATAACATGATTTACTTAACTGAAAAAATATATAAAAAGTTTTTAACAACGTACATAATATTTAATTACTTAATTTGATTTATACTTTCCTATTTTAAATACGAAATTAAGAAAAAGCATTAAGCGATCCTATTTATCTTCAATATATGATTATATTGCAATTAATAAATACCAAATAAACATCAATAACACTTGTAAAAATATGGAAATAATTATTTGTGAATTAAAAATCAAACCATCAAAGTCCTTTCTGCATAATGCTACCCTACTAAATGCAGGACTAGAGCTACCCTACTAGAGACTATTTTTAAAAAATTGGAACTTAAAAAATTTTTTTAAAAAGTCTATAATCGATGATTCCAAACATAAAAAAATAAAAAATATTATCGAATGAGATTTCTTAGTAGGGTATGCAATTGTGGCTTGAAATTTGTTTGATTAAATTAATGGCTTGAATATAAAAACAAAAAAAATTTGCTCTTATGAAAAAGAGTTACCAGATATCCATAACAAATTCAAAGACTGTTTCAGAGAGGATTTCCATAGCCTAATTCAATAGCTGTCTAAAATCAAACAAACTTGTCTATCATTATACTCAATAATCAGGTAGCTATTGTAATAAAGGTAAAATGCATCTTCTAGAGATGAACTTAAAAGGTCAGTCTTCATTTTGCATTTAAAATAGAAAAGTATGAATCAATTCATGTAATTAAATATTATGTACGGTGTTAGAAACTTTTGATATTCTTTTACAGTTACGTAAATCATTAATAGATATTGTTTATTATGTGATTAATAATGTCTGCAAAATAGTAAGGTTCACAAATTGAAGTGAGCATTAAAAGTTTTGTGGATCTTGATACTTTAGAACATATATGAATGTATATTTTGACAGATTTGTTAAGAATAATGATTGATACGTTGTAATAACTTCTTCTCGATTACAAGTTGAAAATAGTATGATTCAGGGTGAGCGAGCACTCTATTTATGACAGTATAGATGAATAATATAAATGTGAATAAAAGGTAAATGATCACATTCTTTTTAAAAAAATTTTTACAAAAAAAACCTTTATTTTTACGTGGAAATTTTAATTTTTTCAAATTTTTATGGACACCATCGGAAAGAGCAACCTTTGTCCTACAAAATTCACTAAGTCACAATTTTTTTCTCCGTCAAATGAGTTACAAATAGCGACGTAAAAGTGGTGATTTAAAAAGTGTCCTACCCGGCGTTAATGGGCTAACCAGCTTTATTTTTATACTTATATGATATACTGATATTTAAAAATGATCAGCCCTTTTTGTAATTATTCGCTTACGTTTGACCTTAAATGACAATGTAATATTGTCAAATGAGTCTAGTTTGTTTATGATTTTATTAATTCACTCGAACATCCATCATTTTATCCTTTTTCTTATATTTCTTTATCTCTCTCCTTTTTTTAAATATATTAACAGAAAGAAATACGAGAAAGTCTTTATTTAATATCTAATCATCATTTCAATCATTATATTTTAACACAAATAAATTTGTAAAATTTATGAATTTTATTATTCAAAATTTTGTATTATTTATAAATTTTTATGTTAAAATTTTAACTTCGAAAATTAGACAAAAAAAAATTTGTAAATTTTAACACAAAAAAATTTGTGTTTCATCTGTAACACTTATGTGTGTTGGAATTACAAATTTGCTTCCAGTGTGTATATTTCACATAACCGTCTACAAATTGATTGTAGACCCTTGCAGACAAGCTTGTAGATCCCGCTTAAGAGCAGGCCGGATTCGCTGTCTTTGTCTAATAGAGTCTTTTGTTATTTACTCAAGTATCAATCGACATAGAAGCAAATTGAAGGTTGAGCGCAATAGATATTATGATGAATTTTTATGCACAAGAAAAAGTAATTCTATTGAATTGTTTTTGAGAAAAGAAAGGGACGTTGAAGTAAAAGGTTATGTTTATAATATTTTCGCGTACCTCAATCTTCTAAAAAACAATGCGGTAGAATTATTTTTTCATTGGGAAACTTATCCCAAAGTTTGAGTAAAATAAAAGTTTGAGACAATCCGTCGGAGTTGTGTTACTCTTCTAGTTAGCTAAATATTGATATTTTAAATTTACGAATGCTTCATGCAAATTAATTACACATTTTTTGGAACTTTTTATCATACTTATGAGGTTTTAAAATAAAACACTTCAAAAGGAATTTTGATTATGATATAAGAAAATACTTACTAAATACGTGATAAATGGTATTATGATTAGACCCAAGCCACTAACATAAGCTGAAAATCCAATAGCGATGCCCCTCAATTGTGTTGGGTACAATTCTCCAGCAAAAGGATAAATAATGAGAAATGATGCCGATATAGCTGATTTTGATAATAGAAATAAAACCAAAGTCAATATCACAGCATCTATAATAGATAATACTAGCGTCAATGAATATTGTAATGATAGTGATAATTATTGCAATAATAATGATAATAATTACTGTTGTAATAATTTTATTATATAATCTAATGGAAAATGCGAAATCGATCATTTAGTTAGATCTTACAAGGAGAGTGTTTCGCCTTTGGGTCATTAATTTTTCTCAAATTTTGGGAATGTTTTCTGGATGGGAAAATATGAAGAAAGCCAAAATTTTAGATGCCAACGCTCAATATTTCCCTAGTTACAGACAGTTAAAGAATATCACAAAAAAGTTACTAGATTTTCAAACTCTTATAGTTCCTCAGCATTATTAGCTAGAAGCTTAAATCTTTTTTTAAATGAATGCTGAGCTAAAATCCTTCCAAAATAGTAGTTATAGCATATCAAAATATTTTGTTTTCCCAAATTGATAGCGTAATAAAGATTGGACCCAGTTTCAGCTTTCATTATTAATTAATGTTTCAAACAGAAAATTCAGGTGCAATCTTTATTACGCTCAAACATTGAAAAAAAAAATTTTGAGATGCTATAGGTGCTATTTTAAAGGATTTGAGCTTAGCTTTCATTTAAAAAAAGGTATAAGCTTCTAAATAACAATGTTGAGAAACTATCTGCGTTTCAAAATCTAGGGAAATATTAAGCGTTCGACTCTAAAATTTTGGCTTTCTTCATGTATATACATCCAAAAAACATTCCCGAAATTTGTGCAAAATCGATTACCCGAAGGTGAAACACTCTCCTTGTTAGTAAAATAAATAAATTTTTAGTGCTGAATGATTTTTTTTACTGATCATACAATAGAAAGAAAAAAACAGAATCCATACCAGGGTTGTGAATGTTTCCAGTTACCGAGTAAGCAACTGGTAAATGGTCGAACCAGTTAGTAGTTAATGGGTGAGTAATTGGTAAATAGTCGGACCAGTTGGTAGTTACTAGATAAGTAACCTGAAATGGTTGGACCATTGACTGGTAAATGGTCAGATCAGTTGGTAGTTATTAGGTGAGTAACTGGTAAATGGTCGGCCCAGTTGGAAGTTACTGGGTGAGTAACTAAAAATAGTTGGACCAGTTAGCAGTTACTGGGTAACTAACTAAAAATATTCGGACCATTTACCAGTTACTTGCTCTGTAACTGAGAACTGGTCAGACCATTTACCACTTAATCACCCAGTAACTGCTAACTGGTCCAACCATTTATCAGTTGTTCTGCAACTGCTCCAACCATTCACCATTTATCCACGTGGTAACTGCAAACTGGTTGAATCATTTATCATTTACCCGCCCGCTTACTTCCAACTGATTCGACCATTTACCAATTACCAGAGTTGTAAATAAAGAAATGGTTTTTTCATTTGAAATGGTCAAGTAATTGAAAATACTTGCACCAGTTACCAGTTAGAGAGCGAGTAACTAGTAAATGGTCTGACCAGTTCCCAGTTACAGAGCAAGTAACTGGTAAATGTTTTGACCAGTTCCTAGTTACAGAGCAAGTAACTGGTAAATGGTCTGACCAGTCATCAATTAAAGTGCGAGTAGCTCATCTAATTAAAAGTGTGACTCGTTGGCAATGTTTTAAAGCAAAAACAAATATAGATATGGAAATTTTCATGTAAGAATAATATCTTATGCCATTACAGCTATAGAATTGAGTGAAATTGAAAAAATTTTATCGCCTATCCTAGAAAAAAAGATTTTAAATAATAATTAATGAAAAATGATAATAAATGATGAAAATGAATAAAAACTATTTGTAAGTAATGTAAAATGAGAAAAGGTGATAAAAATAGATAAAAATGGATAAAAGTGGATGAAAATGGATAAAATACAATAATGAGTAATAAAATTGAATGAAAGGGAATAAAATCGATATGAATTCGGACATTTTATTAGATTTTATCCCTTTTTATCCGATTTTATCTTTTATTATCACAAAATAATATTTTTTATCCATTTATATTGGTTTAAAATTTTTTTTTATCAATTATTAATATTTTTTATCAGTTTTTATTTAAATATGAAATATATTATAAATAAAATTTTCAAAATAGCATACAAGTGAGAAAATATTTAAATGAATTGTATTATGTTTTTGAAAATTTCTATATTTATTCGATCGCTGTGAATCAATCTGACCTATATATCTAACCTAATATAAACGTAACGCCGCAGAGGTTCCTAGTGAACACACGCGCATTTTAATTATGGTCAGATGGATCGGACTTATATACGAAGTGTACTGAACTCTCACCACTTGCGAGAATTAAACACAAATGTTAACGTCAAGTGACAGGATTTTTGGGTTTTAATATGTTGGTATCGTTAGTTGTCGGGATCACATACGCAAGGGGTTATTTGACCACAAGTTATAGGATTTCTCGATTGTATGACAAAAATTACTATGTGAACTAATAAAAATTCATAGGTGTTATTGGAATGATTAAAAGATGCAAAATTTTACTATGGTAACATAGTAATTATTTTAAGATTGTTTTATAAAAGTCCAAAAATGTCCTAGCATTTTTTGCTGCTTATTTTGTAAATAGTTTTAGAAACCTAATAAAATTTACCACAACGCTAAAAAAAAGAGCACGTTTTCATGTGAGTGCGTTATAATTCCAACAGTAATTTTTAGAATTTTCTCTCAATACACTTATGTGTTTTACCTGCAGGATGTAGAGATTGATACATTGAAATAAAATGTTCATTTTACATTAGTAAACACACGAATATGTATTAACCTGTAATTATTTTAAAAAATATGCAAATGAATTAGAACAATACAATTTTTGAAAACCTACATTACTTATTTTACATACTATTTATAAGGCTTAAAACATTTTAAAAATTTATTATGTAAATTGATAAAAACGGATAAAAATAATAAAAATTAATTAAATGTGATAAATAGTAATAATAACCGATAGAAATGGATAAAAACAAATAAATTGTCCGAATTTATACAGTTTTTATCTATTTTTATCCATTTATATCAATTTTTTTTTAACACTTATTACCAAGATTTATCCATTTTAATCACTTTTTATTCATGATTATAATGTTTTATTATCTTTTATTACAAATCTCTTTCACCACGGTACATTTGTAGTTTGTGCAAGTAAGATACTAAATAAAGGATCAGAGTGTCATAAAAGGTACAAGTAACTAATAGAAAAAATAAAGACTTTTGATTATACAATTATCAGTAATGTAAAAAAGAATAAAAAGTTAAAAGATAATAGAGCTACAGATGATGACAATGCAGATGATGACCATGGAATTAGCATGCCGAATGAAGAATGAATAAAATTACAAAATAGTGAAATAGATATGTCGGAGTTAATGGAATGCAGCGCAGCTGCTGATTATTGAAATGAAATTCATACCAAAGCTAAAAACTTAGAAAATGAAAATGAAAATTTACATTCTATGCCGAATGAGTTTCACTATTTGGATATAAAAAATAATTTGATGTATACATTTGCGCAATTTCCTGCTTAGTCTAATGTAATGTAGCAAAACTTTCAAAGTAATATCGACATCGAAAAGTTCAGCCAGACAAGAAGCTTATTTTAAAGATTCACGTTGCCTGCATGGTCTCCAACATTCTCATAATGTTAATAAATTTATTTTACTTCGTAAAAAGATCATCGAATCCCAAATCAAATTAGCTAAGGCTGAATTAAAAAATTTTGAAAATCAATCCAAAAATTTTAGTGAGTACATTGAAAATAGTTGCGGCATATACATAACCATATAAATAAATTTTATCATTGGATTTTTCAAAAATTGAAAGTTTTTTATAGGTGATTCAAGGTATGGTCTTTCAAGAAAAGTTGAGGGAGATATAACGAAAGCATCCCTGGTAGCACAATGTGCAGATCTTATATAACATGCTCCCCAAGTCTACTAGAGTTCTGCAGTCAGATCATTGCATCAGATACTTGCAACAAATGTCCACCAGACTTACGTCAGACAAAGTGCAGTCTAGAGAAACATTTGATGCATGGATGCTTGCAGCGGAATTGCAATATACTTGTAAAAGGTCTGGGGCAGCTGACACTTCGCAGCAGAATTGTTCTATACTTACGGCAGACAAAGCGCAGTTTAGAGAATCATTTAATGCATGGATGCTTGTAGCAGTATTGCAATATACTTGTGAAAGATCTCGGGCAGCTGACACTTCGCAGCAGAATTGATGTATACTTACGGCAGACAAAGTGCAGTCTACAGAAACATTTAATGCACGGATGCTTGCAACAGAATTGCAGTATACTTATGAAAGGCATCATGCAGCTGATACTTTGCAGCAGAATTGATGTATAGTTACGGCAGACAAAGTGCAGCCAGAAACATCGTGTAATGCATGGATGCTTGCACCAGAATTACACTGTTATTTACGGCCCAGTGTTGAAAAAAATAGCATCGCCACGGGTAAAAAAAAGAATTCCTCAAATCGTATGTTTGCCCCCTTCGCTTTTGGCTTAGGTGACAATTTACATATGATTTCAGACACTCTTTACTTTTTTTCCCTAAGTGAAAAATATACTATGATTTTATTTAGAGTGACTAAAAGAACCAGAGATTATAATGTTTAAAGGAGTGCTTTTTATCTATAATATATTACACATCAAGGGAGGAAAATAACTGGTGAGTCTATAGCACATACGAATATGTATATAATGTAGATGTATATAAATATTTACTATGGCATCGCTATTTCATCTCCCGTGGTGTGTATACTATTTTTCGCTATACCCAGGCCAAAAATATCACTTTTGTTATTCGGAGCCAAGACGAAAGTGGCAGTTTCGGCCAGGATATAGCAACAATTTTTTTTCCTAAATTTCTGATGGGAGGCGGGTTAATTGTCAGTAGGGATACGTAGGCAAATCGTGAATGAATTTACAAATAAAGACTTGATATCGTGCTACTCAGACCTTAGATATACAATAGTTTTGTAGCTTGTGATCAAATCATTCAGATTAAGCACGCTTAATTGCACAAGACAATCTTATTCTGCTGCTCAGTGGCTAACGTACGTGTGTAAATGCAATTTCGTCGCAATTCTGCTGAAAGTCCCCGTGCGGTGAAAAATCCTCTTGTAAGTACACTAGAGCTGCTGCAAGTCTGACGCATGTATGTTGCAATTATTCTGCTAAAAATGCCATGCACAAGGCTGCTGCAATTCTGACGCCCGAGCTCGTGATCAAATCATTCAGATTAAGCACACTTAATTGCACAAAACAATCTAATTCTGCTGCTCAGTGTCTGACGTACGTGCTCGGATGCAATTTCGTCGCAATTCTGCTAAAAGTTCCAGTGCAGTTGGAAATCTTCTTGTAAGTGCACTAAAGCTTGCGCAAGTCTAACGAAATTATGATGCTTAGATCCTGATGCAATCATCTTAGCGCAGAAATATAGTTGAAACGGAAAGCATGTTAGTTGAGATCTGCTGTAGTTTGGTTGACGGGCAAAGAAATTGCAGCGGAATTGCATAAGAATAGAAAAAGTTCTAGAGGCTTAAATTGCTGTTTTTACTTGTGCTGTTACATTACTTAAATTTACTTAAACGGAAACTGAAGGAACAGTACTTATAAAATCTGCTGATGAATTAATGAACTTCTCTAGAGGTGAAGAATCTTTATCAGAATCACAAATTAAGGCAATTGCTGAAACATGATGGCCGTACGCTTACCCAGTAAATTTGACATAAGACGCCTTTGGAGCAACTGCTCTGCCTAAATATTAATTAATATAACTGGTAATGTTAGATCAAAACTAAAAAGTCTGATCAATGCATATCTAATTATAATTTTATCATTTTATGATAGATTATAATAGATTATTAGATATAATATTATTTATTTTTAACTCATTAATATACTATTATTTACTTACAAATTAAAAATCCAAGCCATATTTTAAACATGCTTTAAAAAAAAAATGAAATTCATAATCAGATTTCAATATGTGTAATATTTTTAACAATATATTTGTGTGATTTAATGAAATTTTCTTATTTTAAAATAAATATGAGATATTTTTTGCAGAACAAGGTGATATCTCGTTTTTGATTGGGAAAAAGGTGATAAGTGGACAAAGAAGGTGGTATGTTATTTGTGGTTAAAGAGAAGTGATATTATAGAAAATAATTTTTTCAATTGTTACTTTATACTTTTACCTTTAGCAAGATTTTTTTTCGATTTTTATACTTAATTTTCAAATTAACTTGATTCTATTATTAAACAGTGATTAAATTAAAAATATGAGTAACATAAGTCTTACTTTAAACTAATGATACCAATTTGCAATATCAAGCGAAAAATCATACTTGGAGATATCACTTTTTTAACGACAACAGATATCACTTATCTATAAAAACAAATTACATTATCACCTTTCTTGAATTAAAAACTTATTACTTAATTTCATAAAAATTTACGTTTTATAGAAATATCTACTATACCGTTGGTGGTACATTCACTGGATACATAAAAAATAGAGTTTCCAGATTGTACAAAAGATATGAACCTAGTTTAAATAGTGTGCATCATTGGGTAACCCAGTAACGCCTGTAAAATGAATTTTCAAAAACATTATAAAAAGAATAAAAATTGTAGAGATATCCTCATATGTGGGATATCGCCATACTTGTCTTAACAAACGATTTATTAAAGATCTGTAACAATTATTTTTAACATCTCTATTATAGGTGAACCTATACCACGACGTATGTTACCTCCAGCAGACTGTCTAGAATCCCAGTCGGCATGTAATCTTTCTGAAAGATTAGAATTTTGTGAAAAATTGCAGAAAATTTCTCATATCTCTCAGCCGAAACATCATACTAAATCCGTTTCAGAAACATTAGTAAACTATTTTCATTGAAACCTTGCAGACGTCATATTTCTGAAATCTTACAGATACTTTTCGAAAAATAGATAAAACGGATCTTTCTTATGAAATCTTTCAGTAACATTTCAAAAGTTATTTTGCATCTGGAAAATCTCTGTAACCTGACAGGAATCATTCTTAAAATATATAAAATAAGTGTATCATTGACAACATTTCTTTGACCTTTCGGGTGCTATCTTGCAGCAATGACATTTCTACAAACTAACAGAAACGTATCCAAAAATATACAAAGTGAATATTTCATTGGAAATATTTTAGTAACCTTTCAAATGAGATCTTGCAACAGTTACATTTCTTGAATTTAACGCAAACGTTTCTTAAAATATATAGAATGTGTGTTTCATTAGACATATTTGTGTGACTTTTTACATGTGATCTTGAAACAGTGATGTTTCTAAAATTTATCAGAAATATTTTTGAAAATATATAAAATGGAAGTTCCATTTGAAACATTTCTGTTGCCTTTTAGATGTTATAGTTCATCAGTGACATTTCTATAATCTAACCGAAATATTTCTTAAAATATATGAAATTCCTGTTACATATGAAATATTACTATTACTTTTCAATTATGATTCCATAGCCGTTATATTCCTAAACTCAAACAGAAATGTTTCTAAAAAAATATAAAATGAGTTTTTTTAATTGGAATATTCCAGAAAATATATAAAATGCGTGTATCATATGAAATATTTCTGTTATTTTTCAGATGTGATCTTGCCACCGTAACATCTCTAAAATCTAACAGAAATATTTCTTAAAATATGTAAAGTAGGTTTTTCATTTGCAAAATTCCTTTCACCTTTCAGATTCGATATTTCATTAGTAACATTTCTATAATCTAATTGAAATGTTTCTTAAAATATATAAGATTCGTATTTCATGTGAAATATTATTTTTACCTTTCAATATGATTTTATAGTTGTTATATCTCTAAATTTAAACATTAATGTTCCTCAAAATATATTTTTAATGGAAATATTTCTGCGACTCTTCAATGGCTTTGTTGCACATGAGAAATTTCTGTGATCTCACAGAAGTATTTCTTAAAATATTGATCTATAATTATCAAATGATAAATGTTATAAAAAATTAATTAATTATTTTACATTTATATTCATCTTACAAAATAACTTTTTTCCAAGTTCCTATTTTTTGTTTTTGTTGATACAATATATATATATATATATATATGGGACGTTTCAGGTCAACTCACCGAACAAAAAAATAAAATTCGTTGTAAATCTGTGAAAATGTTCCATTTCATACCCAAAATATACAAAAAAATTTTCAGAGGTATAGATCCAATGGATTAAGAGTAATGAGTAATGAAATATTGTGATTTTTCAAAATTTTTGGTGAATTCATCAAATTAATAATTTTTTTACTCAAAAACTAAGGGTCCTAGAGATGTACTTATGAAGACATTTCTTGTTGCAAATTAAGCGTAGAATCAGCACAAATTTTTTTAAATCTCAAGATTGCTATCTTCTGATTGGTCCACTTTGTTATTTCATATAATTTGCAATTACTTGAGTTCGAACAGGTTGATTTCACTCCTGTTGGAGTATGTTATGTCTTCTGATAACATATTGAAGTAAGCTTTTGCTCCACTTGGCTCGAGCCCTAGGAGAGGAGCTATAGAACTTTGAATATTGAAAAATTTTTAATTTTGAATTTAACACATACATCAACATTTTCTTCTTCGATGTTCATAGATAATACAATATACGAATGCATGATTGTCTAAATATTTTAACATTTATCTATTTCTTTATGATGCAAGTGTTTTATTAAAATATTAATTATGCATTACGTACACATCATCAAGATACACTCATAAACAAGAAAATTTTATTCGTTTAACTAATTTGTCATTATAACTATTTTGCATACGTATTAAAAATTATTTAAATATACATATTTAGGAATTAAAATTAATACTATATATCTGGAAATAAAAGGATAAAGTTAAATAAATTCTATACGGATAAAATTTATTCAATATAAAAATTTATTACAAAATGAAAGAATCTGTTATTTGTGTATTCTGTAACTTTTAACAAGTACTTCTTAATTTATCTCATTTTTCTGAAAATAAATTACTCAAAATTTTTTTTTAAATTGAAATGGTATTTTAAAATTATAATGTCATTAGAGTGGAGATAAATTAAGAAGTACTTGTTAAAAGTTACAGAATACACAAATAACAGATTCTTTCATTTTGTAATAAATTTTTATATTGAATAAATTTTATCCGTATAGAATTTATTTAACTTTATCCTTTTTATTTCCAGATATATAGTATTAATTTTAATTCCTAAATATGTATATTTAAATAATTTTTAATACGTATGCAAAATAGTTATAATGACAAATTAGTTAAACGAATAAAATTTTCTTGTTTATGAGTGTATCTTGATGATGTGTACGTAATGCATAATTAATATTTTAATAAAGCACTTGCATCATAAAGAAATAGATAAATGTTAAAATATTTAGACAATCATGCATTCGTATATTGTATGATCTATGAACATCGAAGAAGAAAATGTTGATGTATGTGTTAAATTCAAAATTAAAAATTTTTCAATATTCAAAGTTCTATAGCTCCTCTCCTAGGGCTCGAGCCAAGTGGAGCAAAAGCTTACTTCAATATGTTATCAGAAGACATAACATACTCCAACAGGAGTGAAATCAACCTGTTCGAACTCAAGTAATTGCAAATTATATGAAATAACAAAGTGGACCAATCAGAAGATAGCAATCTTGAGATTTAAAAAAAATTTGTGCTGATTCTACGCTTAATTTGCAACAAGAAATGTCTTCATAAGTACATCTCTAGGACCCTTAGTTTTTGAGTAAAAAAATTATTAATTTGATGAATTCACCAAAAATTTTGAAAAATCACAATATTTCATTACTCATTACTCTTAATCCATTGGATCTATACCTCTGAAAATTTTTTTTGTATATTTTGGGTATGAAATGGAACATTTTCACAGATTTACAACGAATTTTATTTTTTTGTTCGGTGAGTTGACCTGAAACGTCCCATATATATATATATATATATATATATATATATATATATATATACTAGTAACTAGTAACTGGTGCGAGTATTCTCAATTACTTGACCATTTCAAATGAAAAACCATTTCCTCATTTACAACTACGCTCGTAATATAACATTATTTTATATGAATATCAGAAGATATATATATATCGCACCAGTTACCAGTTACTAGTAAAGAACTAATAAATGGTCGAACCATTTGCCAGTTACTAGGTGAATAACTGGAAATGGTTGGACCAGTTAGTAGTTAGTGGATGGGTAACTAGCCAAATCAATCAGTTGGCAGTTACCGGGTGGAAAACTTGTAAATAGTCAAATCGATCAGTTAGCAATTACCGGGTGGATAACTGGTGAATGGTTGGACCATTAATCAGCTATTGGCTAAATAACTGGAACTGGTTGGACCATTTACCAGTTACTAGATAAGCAGCTTGAAATGGTCGGACCATTTACCAGTTACTGGGTGAGTGACTGGAAAATGGTCGGACCAGTTGGTAGTTACTACGATGAGTAACTTGAAATGGTTGGACCATTTATCAGTGACTGAGTAAGTAACTAAAAATAGTTAGAACATTTATCAGTTACTAGCTTTGTAACTGGGAACTAGTCAGACCATATACCAGTTACTCGCTCTGTAACTGGTAACTGGTGCGAGCATTCTCAATCACTTGATTATTTCAAATGAAAAACTATTTGCTCATTCAAAACTCTGATCCATACAAGAAATGGTTTAATAATTGGTAAGAAGAAAATAAAAATATTATGTGTGATACAAAAAATTATTTCATTAAAATTTATACTATGTATAATACAAATTAGTATTTTACATTTTTATAAAATAATTATTGTAGTATGGAACTTTGTAAACGATATAAACAAATTTTATTTATTATTTTATTTTTAGCTAGAGTATGAGTCCCAATTACTGTGCCTGAATCTAATTCTGTGCTTTCCATTTGAAATACATGTAAAGCACAGAATAAGGTTCAGGCACAGTAGCCGGGACTCATACCCTATTCTTCTAACTATATTATTTTACAATATTTATAAATATTCATTATTAAATTAATAAACTAAAAGGGCTAGAAAATTCCTTGAAACCTTTTCAATAATATTATATCTATTATTTTATTCTTAATTATTTTTCAAACTGATAAGAGTATATTATGCAACTAAAGAGTAAAGTCGCATATTTCTCCCGAAGGGAAGTTTGCGATCCGTGCGTAGTGAAGCGAGGGAAATAATTTCCCGAGGGAGAAATAGACTTTACTCCAAGTTAGTATTTATTTACTTACATTTTAATTTGAAGCATCAAAATTTTTAAAGCCGTATTCTATCAATAGTATATTACGACCCAAGGCCAGAAAAAAAAGAAATGTCTCAGATCACATGTAATTGTCGGCTGAGGCGAAGCCGAAATTGACAAACATGTGATCTGAGGTTTTCTTTTTTACTGGCCATGGGTCGTATGCTATTTTTCTGCCCGACGACGCCAGAAAGCCGCAACTTTGTTTTGGGCAACTCCCTTGCCGCTGTCCAAAATGAAGTTGCCGCTTTCCGGCTCCGTCGAGCAGAAAAGTGCATTACAACCCATGGCCAGTAAAATAGAGAATGTCTCAGATCACATGTGATTGTCGGCCGAGGCGAAGCCGAGGTTGACAAACATGTAATCTGAGGCTTTCTTTACACTCCTTTAAATTCCCAATAGATTGTGACAAATATAAATTAAATATGTTCACCAATGATTATAAATATTTATTGATTAATTATTTTTTTTTATTAAAAATACTTGAAATTGGAAATAATTCGATTATAAACCAGTAATCACGTACATTAAGTATTTTACCAACAAAATATTCAACCACTGGCCTGGCAAGTTATTTTGTAAATATTTAGTAAAATTAAAAATATATTTTACAGAACTTCAAAATAACAAGACAGTGTAATGAGATAGAGAATGCATAATTTTATTAAAAGTATTACAATAAAAATGATATCTTCCCTTTATTATCAAAAAGGCATGTCTATACTTATAAATTAATTGAAAATTTGATCTGTTATCATCGCTATTATCATCTCAATAGTGAATTTGATTTTCATAAATTGATGAGTCACAAGTCTGCATTATTTGCCGCGGTGCAAAGTTTCTTTTAACATTCATCTATTAAAAAAAATATAAATTAAGCGTTTTATGAATTTGATATTATTAAAAAAATGAATTGAATACGAAAGTACTCGACGATTACTTGATTTATTTCGAAATTTTCTTTACTCCAAAGTGTAGATAAATTAAATAAAAAATATAAACTTGACGATTACCCAATTCATTTTAGTACTTTCAAATGCTGAAATTGAAAAATATATAATTTATAGTTTTAGAAAAAAATGTTCAAAAGAACACCATACAATTCAATACGAAACTCTCATAAAATATACTTTTTGAAAAAAGTAATAATAGTGATAGAATAGTATTTAATCCTACCTCAACAGTAATGGCCACTTCATCAACGAATATAGACGCTTATAGAAGCATACTCTTAAATGGGAAATTTTTGCCAAAAATGAGTTACCCAGCTACTGAGGGCGCCACCAGATCCCATGTATTTTTATATCTATATACATCAAATTTTTCATATGTATAGATATACAAACAATGTTAAAGTGTTGCCCAGGTTTTCGGACGAAAAATTCAACCTAGAAGAATCGTTCTATAAGCGTATATCTTCTTTGACTTTATTAACTCTAAAAGCCGTCCGAAAGTAAGATATAACTAGCTTTTAAAATATTAGCGGAGGTAAATCACTTTATTCGCGCTTAATAAGAAGTTTATAAATACGAATAATTTTCTTTAAAATTTATGAAAAAATTATTGAACAAACCAAAAAATTTTTTTTAAAATACTAAATTTTTATAAAATTTCTATGAAAATTAATATTTTGAAAAAATTTTTTTACTATATTTTAAAAATAGTTTAAATAAAAACAGAATTTCTTCTTAAAACATATTTATTTGACATTGAAATTTAACAATTACGATATTTGATTATTGAATTATTGACAATATTTATTAAAATATATAATAAAATATATAAAACTTTTAAAATACAAATTTAATAAAAAAGTATCTCTTGTTACACAAAATATCAATTAAATTTGTTTCTTTCTATATTTCAGGTAATCAGGAAAATAGGATCCAGCCTTACTAAACTATTGCTTTTATGATCGTTTACAAAACATTTTACAAAACACAGAGAAGCTGCTGCAGACTGAGAAAAGAATGTTAATGCAATGGCAGAGGCTTTTTACCTAGAAACTTGAAATTTCTCAGAGGTATTTTGCAAAAGCCTATAACATTCATTATCTATTCTAGTTTAATTACACTTGACTCTACCTTTATAATTACCTGAAAGGTATATTATAGGCTTTTAATTTTGACTGTGTGATTTTTTATTACAGAAAAACTAATAATTACGATGACATACATATCTCTATACTACGTTCCTATCTCAAAAAAATTATAATTATTAGTTACCTAAGAATATAGAAGAAAATTCATGGATTTTGATGTTCCATAAGACTATATTTGTACTAGAAATACTTTGTTATTAAAGCGTTCACATTAGCTTATTTACTTAATGTTTTTTAGCTTTTTTGACTTCATTAAGTCACAAAATAAACCAGACACCTCTGGTTTTCTTGTAATTTTTAGATAGATAGATAGATAGATATTATTTTATTTGTATAAAAGTACAAAAACGTGTAATACAATTTGTAAATACAAAAACAATATATATTGCACAAAATGCTATAAAAAAGTATAAATGTAAATATTGCACAATTAATATCACAGTCAGTCACTAAACCTAATAATACTGAATAAGTAAGTCACAAACAAAAATAAATAAGAGTGATATCACAAAGTAATCATAAAATACACGCAATATAAATAAAAATAATCATATAAATATAAATAAAAATCAGTCTTACAATATCTATCAGTCATAGTATTAAAATTTAAAAAAAATTAAATTTAATACATAATAAAATAAAAATAACAAGCGTACGCAATAGCATGAAACGCAGTCAAAAATAAAATCAAATAAAAATAAAAATTCTCACTCACCAACCATTCAGCCAACACTCATACAATAAATACACTCGCACCTTAAGCCTATATACAGGACGTTACAAAAATAAATTAAATAAATTAACATAAATATATAGTAAAAAAATATTAATCTAGGTCGAGCAAGTACCCTCTCACCGCTGCTTTGAACCTGCTGAGAGATGGAAGATGTTTAATCTCAACAGGCAGGGAGTTCCAAAAATGCGCACCTTGAACTTGGAAGGAATTCCTTCCAGTCTCAGTGCGCATAAAGGGCACCGCAAGATCCTTAGTCTCTCCTCTAGTAGCCGCCCTAGGTACACGTCTAGTGAAGAGACTCACTAGATGCTCCGGAGTATTCATGCGCACGATTTTGTACATAAGCACAGCCAAAAAATACTGTCTCCTCGAATCAGTGCGCAGCCAACCCAACACGGTTCTATAAGGAGAGACATGATCACCCATTCTCAAACTCATTACATATCTCACACATGAATTTTGTAACCTCTGTATTCGTCTTCTCAACTCCTAAAAAGCATCGAGCAAAACTACCGAACAATAGTCAAGATGTGGAAACAGCAGGGCGGTTGCTAGCTGTTTACGCAGAGTCTCCGTGGTGTACCGACGGAAAAACCGCAGGGCATACAAACCTCTATTAACCTTTTTTGTAATCATATCAACGTGCGGTACCCATGAAAGTTTAGGGTCAAGCACAACACCAAGACTTGTCACGGAGTCAGAGAAAGGTATACTAATGCCTCCCTCAAGATCAATCGTACGTGATCTATCAGCATAAAAAGAATTTATAAAACGACTATTGCCAAAGACGATTGCCTTGGTTTTATTAGAATTCAAAGTGAGAGAGACACCAGCAGTCCACTCCGACACTGCTTTGGCCGTCCTCTGTAGAGTGAGAATACCCTCTTCCACATTCTCGCGAGGTACCTTCGTGTAAATTTGCAGATCGTCTGCATAGAGTAGGTGCTCGACGCAACTAGAGTCAAGAGCGTCACGTACGTCATTAATGTAAAGGCAAAACAACAGAGGCCCCAGTACTGAACCCTGTGGAACTCAAAGGTTGGTTGTCAGCCAACTCGATTCCTCGTTTAAATGCGTGGAAACCATTTGTATCCTTTCTGATATATAGGAGTTAATCCAATAAGAGAGCAGCCCTGGAAAGCCCCATCGATCTAAGCCTAGTAAGTAACTTGAAGGGAGAGATCGTGTCGAATGCCTTACTGAAGTCAAAAAGTAAAAGTAACGTGACGAGTTTTTTGTCTAGACCCGATCTTATGTCATCAGTTAATTTAAGAATAGCTGTTTGTGTCGAGTTGTGCTTTTTGAAGGCAGTCTGCATTGGGTCAAGTATTTTATTAGCAGTAATGTACTCTTGCAACTGGTCATGGGCGATCTTCTCAAGTACCTTTGAAAGAAAACATAAAATAGCAATAGGCCTGAAGTCTTTAGGCGATTTGGGTGCAGAGCACTTCTTTAATGGCACAATACGTGCCTACTTCCAAAGGCCAGGGAAAGCCCCCCGCGCAAAAGAAGAATTGAACAGAGTCACAAGATGTTCACCAATAAATGGTAATGCTTTAAGTATCACACTTTGCGGAATGCCGTCCTCCCCACGAGCCTGCGATGAGAAGTGAGAAACTGCAAGAATAACATCGTTAATATTAATTGATTTAAAAGCGAAACCATTTTCGCTGCATTCAGAAAGAAACTTCTCACGTTCCTCACCATCATCATGTGGCGAAACCGACACCCGACACGGAGAGAAAACTCAAAGCATTTTACCATATTAACTCTCGAAGGTATTTTAGCATGTTTACTCTTGAAGGTATAACCTAAAAATAAGTTGGTAATGTTGCTTGAATTCGAGAGATTTGACCAAATTGTTGACTTATAGTAAATTACTAAGAACGCGCTGCTACTGTCCCATAAGTTCGATGGTATAATACTTAGAATTCGTGGCACTATAGCAAAAGACTGTGTGTAGCAATTGTTCTATCAAGCAGTATCAAGGTTTATTTACTTGGGTGGCGGTGCGACAAAGTCATCACGTTCTAGCAATACTACCTCACGATCCGAGGTACTTTACTATAAACATTCAACATACTAAAAGACTGTGAATTCTAAGTAATTTACTTCGAGTTTTAAGGTAACATAGTATCGAAATTTTATATGGTACAAAGGCATGTTAAATTCGAAGAAAAATGCTTTGACTTTTCCCTCCGTGCAGCAAAGTGCGCATTAAGCTCATCTGGAGCAAATCCATTCAGATCCCCTTGAGGTCCAGATAAGAGTCCCAGCTCTCTCAACTCCTTCCAGACATTACCACCCGCAAGAGCCTCGAACAGTCTGTTATGATAATATTCACTTCTTGCACGCTCAATCTGCTCGTCCAACGTCTTACGTAAAATTAAAAATTCTGAAAAATATTTATTGTCGTTTGTCCGTTTGTATCGCCTATATGTGGCATCCCTCCTGCGCTGCATCTGTGACAACTCTCCATCCATCCATGGTGGCTTCTTTTTCGTACATTTAAATATTTTCACTGGTGCTAAGTCTTCAATAGCAGCAGTAAGATTATCACAAATGCAGTCAAGTGCAGACTCAGGATCCACTATATCAGTTGCCAATTTGGACCAATCACAGCCGGCCAATTTCTCCAATAATAATTTTCCACTAATATTTTTATAATTTCGATACTTAATTGGATCTTGCACTAAACTGCTAGCATTGTAAGCTATAGAAACTTCAATTAAATTGTGCCGACTATGAAAGTTCGCAGGTACGTTACGTGCGTCCAGTATGGTGTCATTGTCATCTACAAAAATCAGGTCAATCCATGTGCGCGACGATGGAGTTATATGCGTGGCACCGTGCTGGACCAACTGAAGCGAAAGCTCAGCGGACAGTTTACTAAGAAACTTCGCATCACTGCTTTCTCGCAGGAGATCGGCATTCAGATCTCTCATTATAATCTTAAAAGAAAAATCGGGAGTCAAACTTACCAATTTATCAATTAGATCCGAATCTTTTGTAAAGGAAATGACAGGAGGACGGTAAATAACGGAAACCAACACAGATTCAGAGTTGCCTGCTTTAACAGAACAAAAAATGTATTCAGGCACTTCAGGCTTGCCACTGGCATTTATAGTTGTGGTATTCGAAAAAGCTAATATCTCACATTTCAAACTATCTTTGACGTAAAGAGCAACCACTCCTCCATGAAGGTTTCTATCCTGTCTAAAAAGTTTATACCCTTTAACCTGAATGACGTCATCCGAGACAGTCGGACCCAGCCAGGTCTCAGCCACTCCAAACAGATCATAAGAATGGTCGTCACATAGGAGCTCACGCACCTGTCCAAAGTGAGCCCTTAAAGAAGTCACATTCAAAAAGCCCGCTCGCAGTGCACCCCTTCTCCCTTTTCGACTCACCGAGGTGATCTGGCTTAGTCATTGGGGAGAGAGTTCATTACACAGCCACATAAAACAAAAAATGTCAAAACCCACGGACCAGACCATATATACCTTATGTTTTTGAGGTCGCTGATTCCGAATCCGTGGTCCATTTGACCCCATCACCTCAGGGTGAAGGTCAGGTCAAGGTCAAATTTACAAAATTAACGGCAACCAAGGTTTAACAGTATACATGTATGTTTTTGAGGTCGCTGATTCCAAATCCGTGGTGCATTTGACCCCATCACCTCAGGGTCAAGGTCAGGTCAAGGTCAAATTTACAAAATTAACGGCAACCAAGGTTTAACAGTATACATATATGTTTTTGAGGTCGCTGATTCCGAATCTGTGGTCCATTTGACCCCATCACCTCAGGGTCAAGGTCAGGTCAAGGTCAAATTTACAAAATTAACGGCAACCAAGGTTTAACAGTATACATATATGTTTTTGGGGTCGCCGAATCCGAATCCGTGGTCCGTTTGACTCCATCACCTCATAGTAAAGGTTATTTGAAGGTAAAATCGACAAAATTCTTGTAAAACAAACCAAACTTTATGCCATTCATTTTTTCTTACTATACCTCACACGTTTCTCATCAAATGAACGGTGCAAAGGTTTTCTTTTACGTTTTTTCCCAGTAGTTTTACAATCTCTTTTCAACATCCAGCAGTAGTCGGCCAGCATACTAGCATCCCATCCACCTTGATAACGCTTCTCCATTACTTTAATGTCTTGGTGAAAACGCTCTCCCTGTTCTTCGCTATAATCGCCACAGTTTTCAGAAAAACTATCCAAGTGATTGTGCAGAAAATGTAGTTTGTAATTCATTAGGCAACCCATATTCCCATAGTTCTCAACCATTTTAGATACAATTACTTTGTAATTTGGGCTTCTGCGATTACCCAAAAAGTTTTTAGTAACTTCCCCAAAGCTAAGCCATGCAGCTTTCTCAATGTTTGTCATGAAACTAATGAACTGGTCATCAGCCATCATTTTTCTAATTTCAGGACCGTCAAAAATACCTTCCTTCAATTTTGCATCTGATTTACTTGGAAATTTACTTTCCAAGTATTTGAAGCACTGGCTATCTTTATCTAAAGCTTTAACGAATTGTTTCATCACACCAAGTTTTATGTGTAATGGAGGAATGAGAACTCTTTTCGGATCAACCAATGGAGTAGCTATAACGTTACTCTTTCCGACTTCGAGAGATTTTCTTTTAGGCTATTTATGATTTGTATAGTGCTTTGCACGGTCTCTTCTATCCCATAAGCACAAGAAACATGGCGTCTTTGTAAATCCAGACTGCTGTCCTAACAATATTCCAGAAACTTTCAAATCACCACATATCCGCCATTTATGCTTATCATACTGAATATTTTGTATTATAATTTTGAGATTATCGTATGTTTCCTTCATTGTAGTGGAGTGCGCTATAGGAACTGAGGCATAGTGGTTGCTATTGTGTAGTAATACGGCTTTTAAACTTCTTTTTAATGAATCTATGAACAATCTCCATTCTTTGTCTTTATACACATTAGGTTTAATTTCATTTATTAAACCTTTTACGTCTTTACAATATACTATTTTATCACCATTATGATTCATTTCTTCAAAGTATGGTTCGAAACTTTTGCTTCTTGTTCTGTAAAAAGATACTCTAGTAGATTTTGCCAACTGATTCATGCCTTTTAAAGCTGAAGCTGAATGTTCTGCTCCATCTTTAGGTAAGTTAAGCTCTCTAACTAGGTCGTTTAGTTTATCTTGGGTCCATAACTTTACGCTTTTGTCTTTTCGGCCCGCTGGAAGGAAAATATCGTCATCGTCATCATCATCATCATCTGCAGTTTCTTCATTACTATCACTTTCATAGGACTCGCTACATTGAGTAAAGGTAATTTCAAGGTGAAATGTACTAGATTCATGCAAAACAAACCTAAACCACGGTATCTGCGAATGTTAGTACAATATTGATTAATTTCATTTTAATATAAGGCTACTTTGAAGAACAAAAGATCATATTTAATTTTCTCTTATTTGTGAGATCGTACATTGTACAATTTCAAATTGCATAAGAGTGTTCTGTGATATACGTGAAGAATTGTGTAGAAAGTAAGCATGCATTTTCTAATTGTACAAATGTACGGTTAAATGAATAAGAAAAAATTAAACATGAATTTTGAAGGAAAATATCGTTATCGTCATCATCATCATCATCATTTTCAATTTCTTCATCACTATAGCTTTTATACGATTCATCTTTTAAGTCACTATTATCAATTCCACCCCCATAAATGCCGCCACTGACTTCGTTATCTTCTTCATCATTTTTTTCATCGTTGGTATCTGATTCAATAGATAGCCTCTCAAGAAGATCGAGCTCTTCATC
This sequence comes from Anastatus disparis, assembly GCA_017163975.1. Lineage (NCBI taxonomy): Eukaryota > Metazoa > Arthropoda > Insecta > Hymenoptera > Eupelmidae > Anastatus > Anastatus disparis. The sequence continues at coordinate 1,431,930 of JAFFSR010000068.1, forward strand.
GCTTCCCGATTTTTCGATAAGTCTTTTTACAGAAATAACATCAGCATAATTCACTGTTGCTTTAATTTTACTATTAATTCCAATAATTTCGGTATTACAGAAGTAACAATCCTCTCTTTTATCTGGTTGATACCATTCCATTGGGCTATTAAATTTAACTTTGTCATCTTCTTTTGTTTTATTCCACTTACAAAGCATTTGACGACATTGTTCGCAGATACTACATGGAGTCCACTTTTCTATAACTACATCAGTTTCTAATTTGAAGCAAGTTTTGTAAATTTTTCTGAGATTCTCATTGAAATGTCTTCGAGATTTTTGCGGAGTGAATACTTCGCAGACAAAACAAAAAAGATTAGAATTTTTTGTGCAAATATGCCCTTGAGATGTAGAAGGTAAATTTTCCATGATTTTCAGTATAACCCCGCACGTTAGGGATCCTGGTCCGATCGCAGGTGAGTCCACTGTCCCGGAGGTGATAACTCTTATACCTCTCCGGGGCTAAGTGTAAGAGCTTCCCGACTTTGACGAGGACAGTGTCAACTCGTCGTCGGACACACTACAGCTTCATCCTCACACCCTAACGTCCCCCTGCGAGGCAGTGCGCTTCCACTGGCATCGTTACCCCGACAAACTTATGAGCGGATCATTCCACACATCCCCGTTTGGGGCAGTGTCACCGTCACAGTTTTTGTCGAGGAAGCAGGTGAAGGCTACGTTGACGAAAAAAATTCATGTTTAATTTTTTCTTATTCATTTAACCGTACATTTGTACAATTAGAAAATGCATGCTTACTTTCTACACAATTCTTCACGTATATCACAGAACACTCTTATGCAATTTGAAATTGTATAATGTACGATCTCACAAATAAGAGAAAATTAAATATGATCTTTTGTTCTTCAAAGTAGCCTTGTATTAAAATGAAATTAATCAATATTGTACTAAAATTCGCAGATACCGTGGTTTAGGTTGGTTTTGCATGAATCTAGTACATTTCACCTAGAAATTACCTTTACTCAATGTAGCGAGTCCTATGAAAGTGATAGTAATGAAGAAACTGCAGATGATGATGATGATGACAATGACGATATTTTCCTTCCAGCGGGCCAAAAAGACAAAAGCGTAAAGTTATGGACTCAAGATAAACTAAACGACCTAGTTAGAGAGCTTAACTTACCTAAAGATGGAGCAGAACATTTAGCTTCAGCCTTAAAAGGCATGAATCAGTTGGCAAAATCTACTAGAGTATCTTTTTACAGAACAAGAAGCAAAAGTTTCGAACCATACTTTGAAGAAATGAATCATAATGGTGATAAAATAGTATATTGTAAAGACGTAAAAGGTTTAATGAATGAAATTAAACCTAATGTGTATAAAGACGAAAAATGGAGATTGTTCATAGATTCATTAAAAAGAAGTTTAAAAGCCGTATTACTACACAATAGCAACCACTATGCCTCAGTTCCTATAGCGCACTCCACTACAATGAAGGTAACATACGATAATCTCAAAATTATAATACAAAATATTCAGTATGATAAGCATAATGGCGGATATGTGGTGATTTCAAAGTTTCTGGAATATTGTTAAGACAGCAGTCTGGATTTGCAAAGACGCCATGTTTCTTGTGCTTATGGGATAGAAGAGACCGTGCAAAGCACTATACAAATCATAAATAGCCTGAAAGAAAATCTCCCGAAGTCGGAAAGAGTAACGTTATAGCTACTCCATTGGTTGATCCGAAAAGAGTTCTCATTCCTCCATTACACATAAAACTTGGTGTGATGAAACAATTCGTTAAAGCTTTAGATAAAGATAGCCAGTGCTTCAAATACTTGGAAAGTAAATTTCCAAGTAAATTAGATGCAAAATTGAAGGAAGGTATTTTTGACGGTCCTGAAATTAGAAAAATGATGGCTGATGACCAGTTCATTAGTTTCATGACAAACATTGAGAAAGCTGCATGGCTTAGCTTTAAGGAAGTTACTAAAAACTTTTTGGGTAATCGCAGAAGCCCAAATTACAAAGTAATTGTATCTAAAATGGTTGAGAACTATGGGAATATGGGTTGCCTAATAAATTACAAACTACATTTTCTGCACAATCACTTGGATAGTTTTTCTGAAAACTGTGGCGATTATAGCGAAGAACAGGGAGAGCGTTTTCACCAAGACATTAAAGTAATGGAGAAGCGTTATCAAGGTGGATGGGATGCTAGTATGCTGGCCGACTACTGCTGGATGTTCAAAAGAGATTGTAAAACTACTGGGAAAAAACGTAAAAGGAAACCTTTGCACCGATCATTTGATGAGAAACGTGTAAGGCATAGTAAGAAAAAATAAATGGCATGAAGTTTGGTTTGTTTTACAAGAATTTTGTCGATTTTACCTTCAAATAACCTTCACTATGAGGTGATGGAGTCAAACGGACCACGGATTCGGATTCGGCGAGCCCAAAAACATATATGTATACTGTTAAACCTTGGTTGCCGTTAATTTTGTAAATTTGACCTTGACCTGACCTTGACTCTGAGGTGATGGGGTCAAATGGATCACGGATTCGGAATCAGCGACCTCAAAAACATATATGTATACTGTTAAACCTTGGTTGCCGTTAATTTTGTAAATTTGACCTTGACCTGACCTTGACCCTGAGGTGATGGGGTCAAATGGACCACGGATTCGAAATCAGCGACCGCAAAAACATATATGTATACTGTTAAACCTTGGTTGCCGTTAATTTTGTTAATTTGACCTTGACCTGACCTTGACCCTGAGGTGATGGGGTCAAATGGACCACGGATTCGGAATCAACGACCTCAAAAATATATATGTATACTGTTAAACCTTGGTTGCCGTTAATTTTGTAAATTTGACCTTGATCTGACCTTGACCCTGAGGTGATGGGGTCAAATGGACTCCGGATTCGGAATCAGCGACCTCAAAAACATATATGTATACTGTTAAACCTTGGTTGCCGTTAATTTTGTAAATTTGACCTTGACCTGACCTCGACCCTGAGGTGATGGGGTCAAATGGACCACGGATTCGGAATCAGCGACCTCAAAAACATAAGGTATATATGGTCTGGTCCGTGGGTTTTGACATTTTTTTTTGTGTGGCTGTGTTATTATTTAACTTACTTTTAATAACAGGACATTCATTATTGGGAGTTATCTTAACAACATTGTCAACCTTATTTAAACATCCACTAATCACACACGATTTGTCAGCAATAAAATTTTTGTCTACAATAACATTATTTGAATTACTTAGAATTTGATCTATATCAATTTTAGTAGCAAATGTGTATGCTCTCTCCCCTCTCGCCCGTCTTGCCAGAAATCTGCCACCTTTATGCCAAATAAATTTAATACCTTTAACCTTAGCATAATTCTTGAGATCTTTGAAATTTTCATATGTATCTTTCTGAAGGTATTCATTAATAAAAACCTTATAATGATTTTTATGACAGACAGACTGGCAAAACGAGAAAGATCAATGTCTGCCGTTGAGAAACTAGTGATTTTTCTTTTTTCATTTAATATTTTTTGAACCAGACTGGCCTCGGAGAGTCTGACTAGCAGCGAGTGAGCACCCCCCGGACCGTCCCTGATCACGCCGCTTCTAGATTCAGATGACGTCAAACACACAACCGACAAAATGTGTGACTGCATCAAATCCGGAAATATGGTACCGAGGACAGCACAAACATAATCCTCCTGTCGAACATTAGTCGCTAAGCAGTCCAGTCCACTGGAGACCACCAATGAGCCACCCTCGATACCACAATTTTGTGTATTGTGAGGATTATCCTTTGCTATTTCTGTGTTGATAATTTTTGAGAAGGAGCAATATAATTAATACTTTCTGATAGTAAAAATGTAGTGAAAAATAGAAGTATAAATCATTATATTTCAGATATTCTTTGATACTTGTGTCAACCCTATTGAAAATAGTCACTTGAGAATCAAGTTAAATCTCAAATGATTCTCAAGTGATAATCATGCCAAAATATCAAGTGATTATCAAGTGATTATCAAGTGTAAGAAAAAAAATATTATTTTAACCACAAAGTTATACTTATATTTACTTTTTATGTTTATACACTGTGATTCTAAACTACTGTATTTTCTTCAACAGGGTGATAGAGGACATAAATCTGAACAAACTTTATAGTGTAATTTTTTTTTTATCTCGAATAGTATTTAAACTACGGCACTTTAAAGTTACGCTTTTTCAGCCAATCAGAGAGCGCCATATCAAACGTTCGAAAAGAGCAACAAGTGTGTGGCTATTCTGCCCTGGTAGCAACGAGCTCATTGATCTTGCATAGTTACCAAATAAACATTTGTTTGTTATTGTCCCTGACATATAACCGAAAAATAAGAATTTGAGTATTCTAATGTTTCCAATCGAAGTACCTAATATTGAATAATAGATGGCAATGCTAGTCTTATAATGAAGATACAATTTGTTGTTTTATTTTATTTTATAATTAAATAAATGATATTTAATAAAAACGATAGTTTAAAATTTAAAAAATATCAAATTACTAATTGAATAAATTATTGTTTAAACGTAAATATCTAACAAAATTATGATTGATTATTAATAAATAATTATAATAATTACTAATGAATTATAAAGAATAATTTATTTTTGAGATATCATTTGAAGTAAGTTTTTGATTGATATCAATATCGTAAAAAAGATGACCGCGTGACCGTGCAAGAGTGGTCACTAATTTTTTAGTATGATAAACTATTAATTTATTATCAAGTACGATAGTTTTATAGGTTTTTGAGGTCAAGGAATCCATTGGTAAGGTCATTTTCATCGTAAAATTAATATTTTGAAAAATAAAAAATTTATTTTTTGAAAAAATTGATGTATTGTTTGAATTAAAAATTCTGAAAGCTTATTAAATTTTACTATCATAAGACCTTTATTCGATCGTATTTAATATTTTTAAGTATTTTTAAATAATTATTGAATATTGGTGTTTTGAGAATCATTGACGTTCCGCGAAAAAAATACGGGATTGAATGTGTCACACTAAGCAGCAACTTCGCAGTGAATTACATTTGACATAATTCCCTGAGAAGCGGATTATGTTTGTTTATTTCTATTTTAATTTTTACAAATGTCAGTTTCCAGTTCTAGATAATAGATGGCGAAATTAGTTTCGTTATAACTATTATCGATGAATATTTATTTTGTGCAGTAAAAGAAATAAATATGATATGTAATTATAAGATAGAATTAACTAAAATTCTTTGATTAACCACATATTTGATTTTATAAAAATATATTATTTAATCTTGATTAATCAACATATTTGTTGCGTTTTAACAAGTTTATTTAATAAAGATGATGAGACAATTAAAACTTGTAAGAATAACGTATAAATACCCTCATTTTATAATTTTAAAAGAATAAGATAATAAATAATTCATGATAGGTGTTTAAAATAATATTTTGATTTTTTACTAAAGATGAGTATTATGATTTTGATAATTATTAGTTATTGTAGCTCTAAAATTATAATTACTATAAAAATATAATTGTTTGTTATATTTGATTATAATTCTAATTTCATTATTATTGTTGCAAATTATTGTTGGTTATGATTACAATTGAGATATTGTAATTTTTACTATATTCGATAATGTACTGTTGAAAATAATCATCTTTCAATAATATCATTATGTAATAAAATCGCATAATGATATTATTTAATCAACCCACATAGCACAAAAGCTTTCGAGAAATTTCCAGGAAGCTTCTAAAAAAGTTTCGATACTTCCAGGAAGCTTCCGTGAAAGCTCCCTGGAAGCGTCAAATATTCTGTGCACTTTGCTTTCAGAAAGATTCTATGTAAGATTCTAGAAAGCTTCCATGATGAAAAATAGGAAGCTTCCATGGAAGCCAGCATGAAAGCCTTTATGAATATTATAAGAAGCTTTGAGTAAGATTGCAGTAGGTTCGTAAAATACTTCATGCAAGCTTCCACGTTAAAGTGTAAGAAGCTTCAATGCGATCTTCCATGAAAGCTTTTGTAGAAGTTTCCTGGAAGCGTTAAATGTCCCGCGCACTTTGGTTGCAGAAAGATACAATAAAAGATTGTAGGAAGCTTCCATGGAAAAAAACGGTAAGATTACATAAAAGATTCCGATTTAATCTTTTTGAAACTTTTAATTAGCTCACATGAAACTTACAAAGAATCTTCCAACTTAATTTCTAGAAATTGTAAATGATTCATGGAAACAAAAGATAAGGTAACATAATTTTTTAAAATTTACATAATTTCGTTCATTGTGTCGTTAAGTGATTTTGATACGCGATTCCTTTCAACAAGAAAAACACGTACTTCCTTATCTTAAACATAAAATTTCATTAACTAATATTCTCAAGTAATTTATTTTTTCAGCTGATCTTTTCAAATATTAAATTGGTTAAAAAATCATCAGAAAAAATTTCATTTTTCATATCTGTCATAACGTTAATTCCAATAAATAAGTATAAAATTAAATGTAGTGTCTAAAAGTCGAACTACAAGGAAAGAAAAGTTACCCAAACATTATGGAACGTACCACGTGACTTAACATGACGAATAAAGTCTTATAATAAAATCAATACTCTTGATCTTTCATTACTACTGTAAAATATTTGCATATGATCATTGATTATATTTTTGGTTATAGTACTGTTGTTATCAAAAATATTTCATTATAATCTTTTTGCATAATTATACTTGCTAGTTACTCTTTATTTTAACTATATTTTTAATACTATTGATTATAATCGTTAATACAGTATTGTAATTTCAAATGAAGTTTATAAATATAATGATAATGATACTGTACTTTTTTATACTTTTGATTATAATAATTATTATAGCACCAAAATTAGATGGATGAATGGATATTGATTTTTTTTCGATTACATAAAAAAATGGCGTGTGAAATAGAAAATATATAACATGAATTTTTAAATTACACAGAAAATGATATCAAAGTCAATAGCTTTAATCTAATAATACTGTATGAGTAAGTCACTTTGATAGTGATATCACAGATAAACAGATATATACATTAATGTTGTTCATAAATACACAAATAGATAAATAATTTATTATTCATTAATTCATTATTGATGAATTTTCAACTGATTATTTTTTAAATTTCAATTTCTTTGTAAAATATTAATTAATAACAAAAGCTGAGATGGGGTCTAATCTTTATTACGCTGTAACTTTAGGAAAAAATAATACTTTTAATATGCTATCACTATTACTTCGAAAGGATTTCAGCTCAGCTTTTATTAAAAAAAAATTTCAATTTGCTATCAATGCTAAAGAACTAAATGCATTTAAAAATCTAATAACTTGATTAGTAATTTTCTGTAATTGCCTGTAACTAGAAAAATATTGAGCGTTTGTGAGTATAACTTTAGCTTCTTCTATAATCTGTCATCTTAAAACTTATCCTAGAGATTGAGCAAAAACCGTGATCCGGAGTTGTGATATTCTCCTAGTTAGCTAAAGACATGTGTCTTTGATGATACTCTTAACAGAGGTAAAAAAAAATTTTTAACAGAAAAAAACCGACTTAAAAAAAAAAATTAAACAAAGACAAAATTTTTTACAAGAAAAAAAAGATTTTGAAAAAATTGCACTAAAAATTAACAAATAATATATTACCCTTAAAAAAAAAACATTAAACAAAGACAAAATTTTTTACAAGAAAAAAACGATTTTGAAAAAATTGCACTAAAAATTAACAAATAATATATTACCCTTAGAAACTATACGCATAAAAAGCATCTAACACATGTGTAGTCAATATAATCTAGACCATCTAATTCATACTAACACAAACAAATTATTTTTTTATTAGGTTGCTTACAAAAAATTAGTCAATAGATAAGACAATATATACATACAAAAAAATCAGAATTTTTGGAGTCGGTGGCAGCCTGAAAAAATTGTCAAAAATCTAAAAAAAAATTTTGAAAAAATTGCATTAAATATAAAAACAATATGTAAAATATATTATTGTTATACCGATAACTCTATTCAAATCATAGTTATTTTATATAATTCCATATTTCCGTCATTATAAATTTAATATTTTGTTAATATTAAATCTGAATGCAAGTTTTAAATATTCGCGTCTTTTGCATTTGAATGACCATGCGCAGACTGCCGTAGTTCCACGTTGAGTTACTTCGTAGTTATCCAGAAAACTCTATCACGCAGGAGAAAATTTAAGACATATAAGACAGTACAGTGTGAAATTGGTGACAATTACAAATAGGTAATTGACGCGGTTGTAAGTATAATAGTCTTCTTGATATCTAAAATTTTATTAGATATTTATCGCCTCCTTTGTTCACTTTCAAAATTTTTTTTTAGATTTGTGACAACTTTTTCAGGCTGGCACCGACTCTAAAAATTCTAATTTTTTTGTATGTATATATTGTCTTATCTATTGACTAATTTTTTGTTAGCAACCTAATAAAAAAATAATTTGTTTGTGTTAGTATGAATTAGATGGTCTATATTATATTGACTACACATGTGTTAGATGCTTTTTATGCGTATAGTTTCTAAGGGTAATATATTATTTGTTAATTTTTAGTGTAATTTTTTCAAAATCGTTTTTTTCTTGTAAAAAATTTTGTCTTTGTTTAATGTTTTTTTTTTAAGGGTAATATATTATTTGTTAATTTTTAGTGCAATTTTTTCAAAATCTTTTTTTTCTTGTAAAAAATTTTGTCTTTGTTTAATGTTTTTTTTTAAGTCGGTTTTTTTTTTGTTGAAAATTTTTTATTATTAATTCATAACGCATGCATTAGTACACCACCAAGCAATATATAGCAGGAAAAAGAAAGAAGGCTCAACAGCACAGTGTCGTTATGTGTGCATGTATACATATTCAAGCTCAGGCAAGAGAGAGAGAGAGAGAGAGAGAGAGAGAGAGAGAGAGAGAGAGAGAGAGAGAGAGAGAGAGAGAGAGAGAAAAAAAAACAAAACTCCCAGTTTTCTTAATTTGATAACTGGGTCATACAAACCGAATATTGGCCCAATAATTATAGGACACGTATGGGCCTTCCTGCAGACATTCTCTAGCAGATAAGAAAAAGTTTTTTCGAATAGGTTAAGAAATGACGGAGTTATGAGGTAAAAGACATAAAAAAAAAAAAAATTTAGTCGAATTAAGAACCTCCTCCTTTTTGAAGTCGGTTAATAAAAGGAATGTATTAATTTGTAGTATGTCTCGTAATGATTATTTATTTGAATTTTTTAATTATTCCAATTATTAGTTTTTAAGATGTTTAAATTTCTGAATCCAAATGGAAAAATTTTAGTAAATAATATTGGAACCCAAACTTCTTAATAACTAATGAATAGATTTATGTAGAAATTGAACTAAATAATCTTCGTAATGCATACTGTATGTTAATGCATCTATTTCTTCGAAATTTTAAAATACAATGGAAATATAATCAATATTCATGGGTGGAAGTGTGCTGTCCATTTTACATCTCCTTAAATAATTTATTTTTATAAAATTCACATAATATCATAAAAACTGTTAAAATGAGAATCATATATTCAATATCATTGTCAACTATGAATAAAAAGTTTAAAAAGTTAAGTGATAACTTATAAATAGTTATATTATTTTATTGAATACATTTCCAACCTGAATAATTAACTTCATGTTAAAACTAAATTTAATTAGCATTCAATACCACAAGTTATTTAAAAAATTTACCATTATTCAAAATTATTAAAAAGTTATTTATAAAAAGTATTCCCATATCAAAATTTCAAAATTATACCAATCTAATTTTTTATTCTCTACATAAGAGAATTAGTTTTGATGTTAAAATTTCTATGTGAAATGAAACATATGTATGTATATATATATATATATATATATATATATATATATATATTATCTTATAGTAAAATATTTTATCACCTTGTATGAAAATTATTTTGTAAAAGTAGAATAATGCTGCGAATAAACAAATGATTATAAGAAAATATTGAAAACTGTAAATAACAATAAAAAAGAGTTAGGCTAGAAATAAATAATGGTTCTCACATAGCATGAAAGATTTCACTAAAATATTTCGAATTATTCTACTGGAATATTTCAATGGAACCTTTCATGCAGATTATTGGAAGTCTTCACGGAATATTTCAGAATATTTCACTGGAATCTTCCATTAAAAGCTTCCAAGAATATTTCAGGAATATTTCAAAGGAATGTTCGAAAACTTTTTCGAAATATTCCATGTAATATTCACGAAAGGTTTCTGAAATATTTCATAAAATATTCCATGTAATGTTTATGAATATTCCAGTAAAATATTTCATGGAAGATTCCAGAAAGATTCCATAAACATTTCGCTGGAAGATTCCGATAATCTTTAAAATCGTACAGCGAATAATAACATAAATCTTTCAGAACTAGTCAACTAAATATTCCACAGAAAGTTTTAAGTAATCTTCCAGTGGAATATTTCATGAAAGATTTCAGAAAGATTCCATAAACATTTCACTGGAAGATTTCTAAGAACTTTAAAATCTTACAGCGAAATATTAGATAAATCTTCTATAAAGATTCCACGAACATTTCACAGGAAGATTAAAGTAATCTTCCGATGAAACATTTCATGGAAGATTTCAGGAAGAATCCGATAAACATTAAAATCGTACAGCGGAATATTACATAAATCTTCCATAAATATTCCACGAAATTTTCCACAGAAATATTTAAGTAACCTTACAGTGGAATATTTTATGAAAGATTTTAGAAAGATTCCATAAACATTTCACTGGAAGATACCAAAATACTTTCAAATCGTACAGTGGAATATAACATAAATCTTCCATGAATAGCCAACGAAATATTCCACAAAAAGATTTAAGTAATCTTCCAGTGGAATATTTCGTTAAAGATTTCAGAAAGATTTCAGAAACATTTCACTGGAAGATTCCTAAAAACTTTTAAATCGTACAGCGAAATATTACATAAATCTTCCGTAAATATTCCACGAAATATTTTACGCAAAGATTACAGTAATCTTCCAGTGGAATATTGCTTAAAAGATTCTAGAATGATTCCATGAAGTTTTCGTTGGAAGATTGCGCGGAACGTTACGGGGGGTTTCCAGTGACGCCGATAAGGGGATGTTTGTTAAATAGGAGTTTTATCCCCAAGCGGCTGGAAGATACCTCACTCACTATAAAAGCGAAAGGGTATCAGCACTTTGATGTGCACAGTCGAAGCAAATATGTAAATGCGATTTTATAGCTAAATGTTTATGTATGCGTATATGTATTGATGCATAAGTGTAATGTGTTATTATATAATATATATACCATCCCCTCACAGCATTTCACATTTTCCAAAAATCTTCCAGGAACATTTCATGAAAGATGAGAGATTACCCAAACCTTCCATTTTTATATTCTTGAAATCTCTCAAGAGTATTCCATGGATTATTCCAATGTAGGAAGAATCAAGGACATACGAATATTACAGGAATATTTCATGGAAGATTCCTGAAATATTCCAAATCTTCCGTGCCAATATTCTTGTAATCTTCCATAAATATTCTACGGAATATTTAATGATAGATTTCTAAAATCTTCCAGAAATGTTTCATGGAATATTTCATGAAAAATTCTTTAAATCTTTCGTGCATATTCCATGAAAAATTCTTTAGATCTTTCGTTTATATCCCATGAAAGGTTCATAAAATGTTTCAAATGTACCGTTCCTATATTCCGGAAATTCTCAGTGAATGTTCCAACGGAATATTTCATGAAATATTCCTGCAAGATTCCTGAAATATTTCAATAAAAGATCTGAGATGTTCTAGATCTTTCAATGAAATATTCTTGGAATTTTCTAGCAATATTCCATGGAATATTCCAATGTAGGAAGAATCAAGGACATACGAAAATTACAGGAATATTCCATGGAAGATTCCTAAAATATTTTATGCTGTGTGGGTTGTTTATTATCATTTATACATTATTTAAATGTAGATACTGCAAATAACCATAAATAACTGTAAATAAATTGAAGAATAGAATTGTTAAAAATAATTCGAAATAATTTTAATTTTAGTTCTTTTTACAACAAACTTTTTTTAATGAATAATTATATATATATATATATATATGGAACATTTCAAACTAAATGGAAGAGCAGAAAAATAAAAATCTCTGAAACTCTGGGAATATATCCTGCCTGTTCATCAAAATGTGTAAAAAAATTTTCAAGAATTTAGATTGGGAGGATCAAGAGCCATAGATTCTTGAAATTTGGAAATTTTTCAAAATTTTTGGAAAAGTCCCAACTTAATCATTTTTTTCTTGAAAATCCTAATATTTTAGAGAGAAATTCATGAGAATACTTCTTGTCGTTAATGAAAAGCAGAGTTAGCATGATTCTTTACAGACCTGAATTTTGAAGTTTTCTATTGGTTCTTATATGTATTACATGGTAATTGAAATTACTCATTGCTCCCCACTTCAGAAATTTCTTTTCGCGGGCTTATTTTCCTCTATTTCACGTGAACTTTAAAATGAATTTTTAATCATGTAAGTCAGAGCCATCAATAAGGAGTTAAAACAGTTTAAAATATATATTATCATGTATGATTAATTTTTATATTGAAAATAAATTAGATATGAAAATATATATTTTAAACTGTTATAACTCCTTATTGGTGGCTCTTTCTTACAAAAAATTTATATTCAAGTTGATAAAAAATAGAAGGAAATAAGCCTTCGAAAAGCAATTTTTGAAGTAGCAGACAATGAGTAATTTCAATTACCATGTAATACATGTAAGAACCAATAGAAAACTTCAAAATTCAGCTCTGTAAAAAATAATGCTCACTCTCCTCTCTATCTAGAACAAGAAGAATTTTCATGAATTTCTCTCTAAAACATCAAGATTTTCAGAAAAAAAATCATAAAGTTGGTACTTTTCCAAAAATTTTGAAAATTTCCAATTTTCAAGGATCTATGGCTCTTGATCCTTCAAATCTAAATCCTTGAATATTTTTTTACAAATTTTGAGTAACAGACAGAATATATTCTTAGAGTTTCAGTGATAGAGCCGGTCTGTGGCACAGTCGGTAAGAGCATTGGATTCGTATTCTCGGGGGACCGTGGATCGAATCCCGCTCGCGGCTGTTTTTCAAGCAAGCACCTCTGTTGCATGTGCTTTGTTCCTATGAACACACTTACGAGCTTCGTCGTTAAAGGACGAAAAGTAACTCAGCTGCTTAAGGCAGCTGGCTTGCATCCTAGTGGATCGGGGTTTTGACTCCCTGGGAAAATTGGGAAAAACAATTTTCGTAGTTTTCCGTGGGGAAGAGAACCCGAAGAACACAAAACACAAAATAGAGAGTTCTTTAAAACAACACAAAAATTAATAATAAAAAGTCCCCTCGGGGCAAAAATTGATGATGGCCTATGATGAAAAATCGAAAGGCCAATTAAAGAAAAAGAAAAGAAAGAGTTTCAGCGATTTTTATTTTTTTGCTCTTCTAGTTGGTGCAAAATGTCCCATATATATATATGGGTTAATCAACGTCAAACGGATGATGGCTCTGTCCAAAATTGTAGATCACTGATAAAGTTGTGCATGGGCTTAAAATTTTCGTCTTACACTCTACTTTCTTTTGCAATATGGCGATTTTAAAAACCCGAAATAGCGGTTTAATATGGCGACTCAATCCTAGAAATTTCATAAAAAATTTTCGAAAATTAATTTTAATTCATCCAAATCTAATTCTACATATTTTTTATATAAGAAATCGATTTAGCGTTCGATTTTACATGAGAATATAGTATTGCACTCAAGGTAATAGTAGTTTACGTTACCAGTGCAGAAAGTAGGCGATAGCCGCACACGGGAAGGTTGCCGCTCGAGCGAAGTGAGAGCGGCAATACGCGTGCAGCTATCGTTTGCTTTTGGCACGTGTAGCGTACATTATTTTTTCTAACAAGTCTCGGAAAGTTCGATCAAACAAAATGGAGGAAATAGTATTGAAAAAAATGTAATATCATTAATTTTCGTACAAGAATACGAATCATCGTAAAATGCGGGAAACATAAAACTAAAAATTAAACAATAAAATGAGATAAACAAAGAATGTGATAAGTGCGTGCTTTTTGTACGTAACGTCCTTGTTTCTTCATTTTTCAGTATGATAGGTGCGGTTTTACTTAAAAGAAGGGATAATTAACAACTGTTAAATTTCATTTCGAATGATAGATAAAAGCGCGTGCTCTTCAACGTTTTTGGTTCCCCACTCTTTAGCTTGATAGGTGGTGCTTTACGTAGGAAAAGGAATAATTAACAACTGTTTCACTTTAATTAATAGATATAGCATTCAGTTTCGGTTAATAGTTTGAACAAGCATAAATTTTCTTTTTCTTTCGAACGCAGTTAATTTATTAAATTAACAAAATAACAATTTCCCTACATAACGCGGTGCCAAAAAAATTAAAAATTCAAAGTATTCGGCTACGTTGTTATGAAAAATACTATACACAATTACGGAGAAAATTTGATAAACTATAAATAGCGTATAATGTGTAACGAGGAATATAATTAAATAAAGGATTTTTAAATTAATTCATATTATTGTTTTTTGAACAAAGAATATGTTTTAAACTATAATTGTAAAAATAACTTTCACCGAAATTATCTACTTTTATCTATTTTTCAAAATGAAATGTAACGGTCGTTAATCATCCCCTCTTTTAAGTAAAGACATACATAGCATATTGAAAAATAAAGAAACAAAGACGTTACGTATAAAAAGCACGCGCTTATTACATTCTTTGTTTAATTTTTTTTAATGTTTAAATTTTAGTTCAATATTTCCTGCATTTCACGACGATCCGTATTTTTGTATAAAAATTAATAATATTAAATTTTTTTTCGAACAAAGAATATGTTTTTAAATTATAATTGTAATAATAAATTAACAGTGTTCGAAAGAAAAATAAAATTTATGTTTGTTCAAACAATTAACCGAAACTGAATGCTATCTATTAATTAAAGTGAAATTAAACTGTTGTTAATTATTCCTATTTCTACGTAAAGCACCATTTATCAAGCTAAAGAGGGGGGAGACAATAACGTGGCGCACAAAGAGCACGCGCTTTTAACTACTTTTTAAAATGAAATGTAACGGTTGTTAATTATCCCCTCTTTTAAGTAAAAACGCACATAGCATTTTCAAAAATAAAGAAACAAAGACATTACGTACAAAAAGCATACGCTTATTACATTCTTTGTTTAATTTTTCATAATGTTTCAATTTTAGTGTAATGTTTCCTGCATTTTACGACAATTCGTATTTTTGTATAAAAATTAATATTACTTTTTTTTTCGAACAAAGAATATGTTTTTAAATTAGAATTGTAATAATAACTTTTGCGTGAAAATATAGATCACTTTCGGAACGGAAACGCGAACCGAAAAACGAACTTTCTGAACGCCGTTAGGAAAAAAAATTTTTACAATATCATCCGAAGGTCATATCGCGATACAATAGTTATTTCTCGAGTTAATCATTGATAAACGTTGATTAGTAAGAAAATGAAGATACTGATAGGTAACTCGAGTCACTGAATCCAAATCTGATATCCGCTTAACCCTTTCAGTCTCCATCAAGGTCATTTGAAGGTCCAATCGCGAATATCTTCTATTATTTGATAAGATTAAGACACCTATAAGTTTTACGTGATGCTGGATCCGAATCCAAGACCTGTTGGAGTGTCAAACGACGTAATTACAGAAAAATTCGTTTCAAACTATGGTTTCTTGGAAAACGAAAATTTTCCTTTAGTCAATATTTGATTAATTTTTATGTAATTACGTCGTTTGACACTCCAACAGACCCGGGTTTCGGATTCAACGACACGTAAAATTTGAAGGTGTCCTAATGTTATAAAATAATAAAAGATATTCGCGATTTGACCTTCCAATGACTTTCATACAGATCTTGTAGGGTTAAGCGGACATCAGATTTAAATTCAGTAACTTGAGTTATCCATCAGTATCTTCATTTCCTCACTAATCAACATTGATCAATGAGTAATTTGAGAAATAACTATTATTTCCCGATATGACCTTCCGATGACATTGTAAATTTTTTTTACCTCGAGTGCAATACTATATTCCCATGTAAAATTGAACGCTGAATTGATTTCTGATGTAAAAAAATATGTAGGATCTGATTTGAATAAATTAAAACCAATTTTCGAAAATTTTTTATGATATCTCTAGGTTTGAGCCGCTATGTTGGAGCCGCCATTTTCGATTTTTTAAAATCGTCAAATTGCAAAAGAAAGTAGAGTGTAAGACGAAAATTTTGAGCTTATATACGATTTTTTTGGTGGTCTACAATTTTGGACAGAGCCATTATCCGTTTGACGTGGATTGACCCAATATATATATATATATATATATATATATATATATATATATATATATATATATATATATTTGCCGAAAATAATCATTTTTATCATTATATTATTCTTACAAATTCCATTATTATTTATTTATCATATAACAATTAATTCATAGCATTTTTTATAATTTCTTTAATTTTTCAGCTTTTAAAGTAAAAAGACAGTAAATTAAATCAGTTAATATAAAAGCTATTCTTTTGTGAATATATTTGAAAAAAGTTCATTAAAAATGAATAAAAATTCTTAAGAGAATTTTCATTTTCAATAATGGTTTTGACTGAGGAAGATAAATTGATTGTTAAAAGACAGGGATTGTATAGTGAAATTGCTTTCATGTTAACTGATATTCATATATTATAATTCAATAACATTTCAGTCCAGTGCACCTCATTCGACATGCAATTAACTTCACTAATTCAGAGATCACAATATATTAGTTCAGTACTGATTGATGGAGAATTTATACAGTTAGTATTTACCGTAAATTTAGAAAAGAGTCACCGGATTCAAGTGTATTTTAATAATAAGGTAATTCATATATATAACAGTTTGAATCTTATATATTTGCAAGATAAGTATAAGATTCATATGAACAGATTATTTCCAAACAAATCAGAATTAAGCACAGTATTCGAAACAGTACAATCACAAACGAATAATTATGATTGTAGCATTTTTGCAATTGTTTTTGCTGTTGCAGTACTTTATAATTTAGGTCCATGTTGTTTATGATATAATGTTTCTTAAATGCGATTACGTTTATAAAGAATTTTTAAAACGCAAAAAATAAAAATGTTTCCAGTTTTACAAAATTATAATAATGCAAAAATTAATTACGATAATCCACCGGATATGATAAAAAGGGGTTTTTGTCATAAGCAAGGTCTTAATCAAATACCATTTAATTTAGATTTCGCCAAGCTTGAAATATTATTAAAAAAACTCACAAATGCATTTATTGTCAGAACAAAAAAAGATCATGGAAATGTATCGTAAACAAAAGAATTTGAATCATGAAACAATTTTGATGGAAATTGACAATGACATTTCATATAGAAATTTTTAAAAACCAGATAATGATATAATGGGAATCGATGACATCCACTTGATTTATAACGATAATAAAATTAGGACAGTTAAGATTAAATTAAATGAACAAAAAAAAGAATCAAAAGAAATAGATGAAAAAGAAACTTTATTTTGCGATGTGAGAATTTAATTATATGAAAATTTCAATAAACAAGTTATCAAATAAATTAATATAACCTTGCCCGTCCCCGCATGCAAAGTTCGGCCTGTCAAAAAGAAAGAATCTTTAATTTATTAAGAGCGCCAGACAGGCCACCGGCTTACTCGTCGGCAGCATGAATCTCGGGCTGTCTTGGCTGGGAGGTGAGCGACCTCTGGTGTCAAATTTTATTAGTTGAAATTGGGAGAGGTATTACACAAAAAAAATTTTTAATATTACTTGTTCGATTTATAACACTTGACTTACTTTATTCAACGGGAAAAAAAATATATATATCAAAAAAAAATAATTTTTAAACTTATTATCGCTCGGTCTATAATCTTTAATTTATTTTTCTATTAAATCTACTACTCGCGCACACTCATCACCCATACATCCCGGTCAATGTAAAATTATAAATTTCTTAATTCACTTTTATTGAAATAATATTAATGTTCTAATTGTAAACAAATTTTTAAAGTTACGGTCTGGTCTACTTAAGCGATCTCGCTCTTCCTTCGTTCAACAATATGGCTACCAAGAGCCCGCGCACTTGTCTCTCTCTCTCTCTCTCACACACACTTTAATCCCACGTGTCTACCAATTTGTTTAATCACCGGTCAAAAATACAAAAAAAAACTAATAATTCGTCGAACTTGCGTACAAAATACCAATTTAATTTTTAATTTAATTTAATTTAATTACCCGGTCAACGAAATCGTTGCACACGTGGTCTAAATTTAATTTCGCTTCATCACTACAAATTAATCTTACAATCAAATTTTCTTCACACTTTTAATTACGCCTCGTTACTACTAAATTTCTAAATTTTCACTAATTAACGTTGTCACAATCACTTTTGAATTTAAATTTTTACGCCCGCACTGACTTTACACCTAGTCGGCGAGAGCCGCTAGTTTACAAAAAAAAATATTAGTCGATTCGGACTACAGTCCACTCACCGTTGTAGAAATCTCGTTGACACAAGAATCTGGTCGGCGATGGCGACGAATTTTGGTCACGGATGACGGTGATGGCCTCAGGTCGTATATCTCTCTCTCTCTTTCTCTCTCTGCACAAGCAACTAGTCGACGCCGGCTGCGAAACTTTAGCTGGTCGACGGATCAGGGCAACAAACTCCTGCTGGAACTCTGGTTGCTCGGCTGCTTCCCGGTCTATCTACTCTGCAGTTTCTACACAGCTATCACAAAAGCGCACGAAATCTCTAATTGACAATGTGAAAGGAAAACGAGAGTTTTTCGAGTTAACGTTCCGATACGGCACCAGGACAGTAATCGAATGCCTCCTTTGATGCTCACTTCCTTCTTCTTCGGTCTATTTCTCCCTCTTCTTCATCGTCTATCTCTTTTTAAATTTTAACTCCTCCAATAACAAATCATTTGTCCGAATAATTGCTTTCTATTCGTGAAATTTGCCTTCCGGTCCTCAAACGCAAGTCTGCAACCTGCGCGCCACCTTTTCTATAGCAAATTTAATCTTATTTCTTCTTTTTAATCTTCCTTTTTATCCACGTTCTCTTTTTATCCGTCTTTATTCATTAGAGAGAGAGAATCATTACAGGCATGGCTATCTATATATATATATACCTATATACATGTATATATATATATATATATATACGTATGCGTATATACAGGCTACTCAGTGCAGCTGTACTTAAGCAGGAGCAAGAGTGGTACTCTCCCTTCTCCATGCTCTCTCGATCTCTCTTTATCATCTAGCTTCTCCCTCTTTCTTCACTGCGCGAGAAAGAGGCGCGCCATCACTCTTAATTCGCTCCCATCGAATGCGAATCTTTCCATCTCTTTCTTTCTTCTCTCTTGCTTTCCCCTTTCTTTCTACATCTTCTTCGTCGTGCGCCACTCCTAGCGCACGCGCGGTCGTTGGTATGTAGTGGTAATAGAGATTCCCTACCTACGGTCTGCGTAAGCAGCACTAGCGCTCACACACATGGGCTTTGAGTGTGTAAGTAATGGCTGCCGCACGCGTCTGCTAGTCGTGCTCCTCGGGTACCGGTAAACAAAAAAAAAGAGTTCGTTCGATTAATTATTTATTCTTACTCAATAAATTACGCCCGGGTCGGTGAGTAAGCCGGTGGTGTGTTGTAGTGCCCTGGTGATTTACAAATTAATAATTGTTGTGACGTGTCGTGGAAACGTGTATGTGAGTTATACAATATACAATAAAATTTTAATTAACAAAAAAAATTTTTGTTGGGACGTACCACGTCACAAACACTCCCCCCCTAAGCTGGACATTCGCCAGAGTGGACTGCTTACAAATAATTATGCACGTAGCACCGCACACCAACGACTCTCGCCACCGAGCCGCTTGCATTATATATGTTATCTATTAATTGCTTATAACTAATACACATTTAATATCACCATTATTATTCCCAGAAATCACACATTCTTATAATTCACTCATGCTTTATATACTTTGTATTTAGTTAACGCGTTCAGTTAGGTTAGGTTATGTTGGGTTTCACAAGGTTAGGTTAGATTAGGTTAGGTTTGGTTATGTTTGGTTTCGCTAGGCTAGGTTAGGTTAGGTCAGGGTGGTTTGAGTTAGGTTAGGTTAGGGTCGTTTTGAATTTAACTACGGACAACACAGTTATTATTAACAGAATTAAAATCTCGCGGGTTAGAATCAGATAACAACACAATAGTAACTTTTAACTTGGATATCAACTCACTATCATAAAAAAATTATTAGTGCCTAGTCAGTCTACTCCTCCATTACTCCCTGGTCAATCTCCTCTATCTTTCCCCGGTCAGATTCTCCTCTTCTTCTTCCCTGGTCCAATTCCTCTCTAGTGCTCCTCATTCTTCCTCCTAAGGGCTCGTTGCTCCCGGATTACCTTTTGGATAATCTTAATCCGGGTAGCAACCGTAAGTCCTCTTAAGGTGTCGACTAGACGCAACATCCGGTCCACTAAACCCTCCTCGAGCACATCTTGCAGGATCTCGTCCCTCGTCATGGCCGGGAGATCAGAGAGAGCCTCGGCGAGCTGACACATCTGCTCGATCGGCTCTGCAGGTTTTGGTTCCGATGGCGCTGATGTCCTGGATTCTGATGTTGCGCCTTTGGGTCGACGGAGTGGGGGCACGGGTCCTGGAGTTGTCTGGGCCATTAATGGAGGTTGTGATGTGTAGGTGGGCCTTCTGCTGTGTTGGTGGTGGTGGTGATGCGTTGCGTGGTGGTGGTAGTTGTTTGTTGGGTTTTGATCGTGACTGGTCTAGCAGCTAGCGACCGTGGAGCGACAGGGAGGGCGGTGCCTGGTGGAAGGCATTGAGGTCCTGGTACCCCGCCACGTTGATGGTAATAATACATCCGGGCCACGGCTTCCTCTCCATAGGAAGTGATGAGGTGTCTCCGGTGCGGCTCGCTACATCGTGGACAATCTGCCAAATCCACCTCTCGACGACCGCAGTTAGCACAGTAAACGTGACGTCGAGATTGGGGGCAGTCCTTGGAGCGGTGTCCACGTTGCCAACAATTGAAGCAGGCACCGGGAGGGGGATCTATCCTTCCTTGGGTGGGGATCCGCAAAACATCGTTAAACATGGCCCCGGATGTCTTCATTGGGTACTTGGGTCCAGGAGCCTCTCTGACCCATTTCCCTGCCGCATCCTTTCCGATAGGACCTGGTGGCGGTGTGGATGACCTGGAGTGTGTTGGAGATTGGGCGGGCTCATAGTCGTCCAATTGCAGCTGACGGGGTCCCTTTGCCTTTTTCTTTGGTGGTGGGGGGTCTGCCCGTGCTGGGCGATCATGAGCTCCTCGTGCATCCAGCCCTCCGATCCTCAATTCTTCTTCCCCTTCTTCTACTCCGAGATCCCAGGCGAGTGGCTCCCATACCGACCCTCTACTCACGGGCAATCCTAGCCGTGGATTAATGGGAGTCACCGTGCTGGTGGGTCGCTGCTCCACTGGTCGGCGATCGCCGACCCAAGGGTCAGAGATGGTAGTGGTTAGTAGGAGTTGGTTGAGCTCCTCATCTTCCTCCACCTGGTCTGCCCACGACTTGTTTGCTCCTGCTTTTTCTTCTTCTTCCCACTTTCTATGCAATCTCATTCTTTCTTCTTCCATTTCTTTTTCCATCCTAATTGTTCTTCTTTCTTCTTCTTGTCTTCTTTTTCGCTCTATTATTGCTCTTTCTATGTCTAACCTTTCTTTCAATCTATCTTCCCCCTCCTTTCGTTCTTTCTCTATTTTCTCCACCTGTGCACTATTCCGCCTCCTTTCGTTCTAATTCTTCTTTCTTTCTCCTCTCTTCCAATTTCTGTTCTTCTTCTGCTTGTTCTCTTCTTTGCCTTCTCTCTAACCTTTCTTCTTCCAACCTCATTCTTTCTACCAGGGTCATCGCCGGCGAGGATTGAGGTGCTTCCTCACTCGCTCCTCCTTTTCCTTCTTCTTCTCCTATTATAGGAGTACTGGGGTTTGGGGTGCTCAAATCCTTTGTCACACTCTCCCAGTACTCTCTATTCTCCTCGTCTCGTTGGCTCTCCGCTCCAGCTGCGAGAGTTAGCTCCTCCATGGTGTGGGAGGGCTCACTATCGAGCAACAGCTGGCGGGGTCGGTCTTCTACCGACTCTATCTCTTCCAGTGCACGAGGAGGCGAGATGGAAGGTAGCTCACCCATAATATTGCGCACCATACGGTGAGCTACACGATTAATATCGCGGCGTGGACCTGCAGCACGTCTCATTGTTGATATCTGTAAATAAGAAAATACATCTATCACAGGTCAGTATTAATTAGTTAGGTTTAGGGTTTCATGTCAGGTTTATTTCTAGAGGGTATATATCTTTTGAGTTCTGAAACGTGTACCTTCGCATTGCGCTTACCGCCCTCTGTTTCGACTACGTATACTAACGGTGATTTAACTTCTAAGATTTTAAACGGCCCGTCGTATTTCGGTGCAAGTTTCGCGGAGAACCGGTTAGCTGCGTTCGAAAGCGGGTGAGAACGTCGCATGACTATATCCCCTACATTAAACCTAATATCTTTCCTACCTTTATTGTATTCTCTTGCTTGTTTTTCTTTCGCTTTTTCGATGTGTTTTATTACTAAATCTCTTAGTGCATCTAACCGTTTTACTCTATCTGCCCAGTCTTCAGGATTTATTCTAATTATTGGTCTAGTTTGTTCCACTTCTCTTTGTAAGCTTTTTACCGGACTGGGATGCCTACCATAATTCAAGAACGCTGGAGAGGTCTTAAGTGTCGACTGCGTCGCTGTGTTCACTGCATGCCTAAATTCATGAAGATGCTGGTCCCAAGTCCTATGATCCTCTTTTACAAAGGTTGCTATCATGGTCTTTAAGGTCCTATTTGCACGTTCAACTGGGTTAGCCTGCGGGTGATATGGCGGTGTCGTGACTCTAGACATTCCGTATTCTTGTAGCACTTGGTCTAGGTGTTTGTTATCAAACTCCTTTCCGTTATCCGTCAGCAAGTACTTAGGAGTCTCCCACCTGAATAAGATCAGCTCTTCGAAAGCTTTAGCCACTGCTTTTCCATCAGCTGTTCTTAGTGGTTTCGACTCGATTCATTTGGTAAAAAGGTCCTGGAAGACTAGTAAGTATTTATTTTGGCCTTTACTCGGAGGAAATTCCATCATGTCAGCTGATACTACCAGCCATGGTCTCTCAACGACACGGTTTCCCATTAATCCTTGAGGTCCGGTTTGCTTGGTCTTGTATCGTTGACAGTCATCGCACTCCTTCACAAATAGAGTGGTGTCATAGTATACTCCTGGCCAATAATACTCTCTGATAACTTTATCATAGGTCTTTTCTAGTCCTAGATGCCCTGAGGAAGGATGACAATGAGCATCTTGCAGTATTCTTTCTCGGTGTTCTGCTGGCACTACGAGTCGCCATCCTTCTTCTTCGTGGGTCACTGGGTCGAGTAATGGTTCTTTCCTAAATCTATATAGCAATCCATCTTCTAATTTCCATCCAGGGTATTTGTGAGAATTGGTCTCTATTTCTTTGACTCTCTCGTTGTATTTTTCATCCTTGATCTCTTCGAAAGCGCACACATGTTCCTCTTCGTCTTGACCTTCGTACATTCCCGAGAGAGCATGAGGTACGTGATGTAATGCTCCACGTCGGTGTACGATCTCAAATGACCATTGTTGCATTTTTAATGCCCATCTTGCTAACCGTCCTGTTGGGTCTTTTAGCTTCTGTAGCCATTTCAACGCACTATGGTCTGTGATAATCTTGAAGGTATAACCTTCAAGATAAGTTTTAAGTTTTTCAATTGCCCAGATTACTGCTAATAACTCCTTCTCTGTGGTAGTATAGTTCCTTTCTGCGGCTGTTAGTACTCTGCTCACATAAACAATTGGATGTTCGCCGTCTTCGTGTTCTTGGGTCAATACTGCTCCTATTGCAAAGTCGCTGGCATCACATTGTACAGTGAATGGTTTATTAAAGTCAGGTCTGGCGAGTACAGGAGCAGTTGTTAAGGCTCTTTTCAGGTCTTCGAACGCCCTCTGTTGCTCGTCTTCCCACTTCCATTCTCTGCTTTTCCTTAACAGCTTCACTAGTGGAACTTTCTTTTTCGAATCATGTTCAATAAATCTGGAGTACCATCCTACCATTCCAAGAAATCGTCGCAGTTGTTTCACAGTACGAGGTGCTGGATAGTTGACGACTGGTGCTACCTTGTCTGGATCCGGTCTTAGCCCCTCATTGTCTAATATGAATCCAAGGTAGGTGGTCTGTGAGCAGCAAATCTCACACTTTTTCTTGTTCACAGTCAATCCAGCGTCTACCAGTCTCACTAGTACTTTTTCTAGGCATTTTATATGATCATCGAAGTTCTCCGTAGCAATTATAATATCGTCTAGGTAGCCAAACACGTTAGGTTCACATTCAGGTCCAAAGAGGGCGTCGATGAGCCTTTGGAAGGTCATTGGTGCGTTGGTCAATCCGAAAGGCATTTTCTTGAATTGCCAGAGACCTGAGCCAGGTACTGAGAAAGCAGTATACTTTCTACTATTCTCCTCCATGGGAATTTGGAAGTAGGCTTGCTTCAGGTCAATTTTGGTAAGGTATCTGGCTTTTCTTAGTTTATCTAGGATTAAGTCCATACTAGGTATTGGATATGCGTCCTTCCTAGTGACCTTATTCAATTCCCTATAGTCAACACAGAATCGGTAATCCCCATCAGGTTTCCTAAGTATCACTGGTGGACTGCTCCATTCACTTGCTGACCTTTCAATTACGTTGTTTCGCAACATCGTTTCTATTTCTCGATGAGCGACCTGCAACATCATCGGCGACATCCTCCTAGGTCTCTGTTTGATCGGTGCTGCTCCCATTACGTCTATGTGATGCTCCGATAAGTCAGTGGTACCTGGTATGTCTGTTGGTTGAGGTATGATCTTATTTACTAGGTTTTCGATTCTTGCTCTTTGCTCATCATCTAATTCTACAATTCCAGCACATTCTCCGAAAACAAGGGTGTGGGTATGGTCTCCGTTATTGAATTCTCTTCATTCACCATCTCTCATTCTCCATAAATTTTCACTAAACTTCGTTTCTATTTCCCAGAGTCGACAGAAATCTATTCCTAGAATGACATCATGGTCTAAGGCAGAAATAGCTTTCATTTCTAGTCGTCTCACACATCCATCTACTTCCAAGTCTACGGGTAATTTTCCGATTAATCGAGCAGATCCTCCTATGACGCTTCTGATCACTGTGAGGGCTGGTATTAATCTATCTTGGAATCTCTGGGCTACTCTTGGTCCCATCAACGACACCATTGCTCCAGTGTCGAATAAGGCCTGGTATTGTCTCCCTCCGAGCACTACATCCAGGAAATTCCGATTTTCATTACACATGCCTGCTATAGCATCGTTATCGTCTTCAGGTTCAGGTCTGATTTCGGTCGTCGCAGGTGGATATTTCTCCCCCCCTCGACTAGGCTTACTCTCTTCTGCACGAGCCTTGGTCCTTGATATAGATGGATGTTTCTCATCTTCTTCATCTAGTATACTTAATACTTTATTCAACTCTGCTAGTTTTTCAAATCCATCTGTCTCTTCGTTATCAGACTCTTCACTCAGTTGTAATGTTTCTTGCTCTAATAATGCTAGTTTCTTCTTTCTCTTTTGCAAGTGCTCCATGGTCCTCAGAATCCCTTCTCTAGAGTATTTCTCTGCAAACTCGAGTGGGGAGAGTATCTTCATGGGCTCTTGTATTTCGCTTGTTTGGGGTATTTTCTTTTCGGTAGGGGTCTCTATCTTTACATTTGGGTTGAGGTACTCTTTCCGCTGTTCTTGATCTAATTGTTCCCAGTCGGTGGCCAAGTCGGAGGCATTAAAGGGTTTTGCATCAGAGGGGGGGTTGAGCTGGGTTCTGCCCCCCCGCTGCTCCGTTTCCCGGTGATTGTTGCAGGTTCGCTGTCCTTTGTTGATCAGGTCTTTGTGCCTGATTGACTTGGTTTGGGGTCCAATTCGCATTTCTTGATGTGTAATTTTGATTAGGTCTATTCGCTGGGGTCGACTGGGTGGGGCAAATACTTATCGAATGACCCATCCCTCCACAGGAGCGACAGATTTTTCGTGGACAGTCCTTCGCTCTGTGTCCAACGGTCTGACATGTATAGCACGCTGAGTACTGCAGTTGGCTTCTGGCTGCTCCGTTGGCTCCACTAGCTATGTTTGCTGGCTGTTGATATCGCCTGCTTACATCATATTGTGGTCCAGCTGGTGTACTCCACCAGTTAACCGGCGGTATTACATTTTGCGGCCATACTGCCATAGGAATCTGCCCAGGTGTCACTGCAGAAGTACTCTGTGTCACTGCGGTCGGGGTCTCTGGAGGGGTTTTCACGTTAGTTTGGGCCTGATTTACTTCTTGTATTCCGGCAATCTTAGATTCTTGTTGTTTATTACCTTTCTTGCGTCGTCGCCGTTGTTTTCGCTGGGTTGGTCTAGGAGTTTCTTCTGGTTCGCTTTTACTTGTGCTGTCAGTCTCTTCGAATTCTTCTGCATTCGCTATTCGGGGTCTATCTGTCCTCTTAGGCGTTTCAAACGCTGCGCCTTGAATTAACATCTTCTCGCGTGGTGGTGGGGGTTGATATCGATTATCGAGGTCCTTCTGTCTTTCCCAACGTCGACCTAACTTCCGGAGCTCTTCGTACGTGTCTACTCGTCTACCTGCCATGAATTTGCGGTATTCTGGTAGTAAATTTCAATACGCCGTGTCTACTTGGGTTCTCATCGACGGTGGGTTTTTAAAGTATCCCACGATGCATCTGAAGCAAGCTATGAAGTGAGCTATGCTCTCACCCTTCGCCTGAGTTCGCCTTTTCAACTCGTCAAGAAGGTCGACTCGCTTGACATCGCCAACGTATTGATGTCTGAAGGTCCGTTTGAAGCTCTTCCAATCGTGTACCTCTAATTCCGCGGTCCTATACCAGACACTTGCTGCGCCGGTAAACACGCAGGGTATAGACCTTAGAAGATCTTCATCTGGAATCCCAGTGTTTCTCCGGCAATTGTTCAGCCTGGCAAGAAACTCTTCCGGTCCTTCTCTGTCATCTCCGCTGAAGGAAATCTTCCAATTCTTCAGGGTTTTGTTGACAGCGTTGTCTCGGTCGGTCATATCCACCGGGTTGCTTCTACGTCTTCGATAATCCTCATCACTACTGTAATCTTCTGTCTCGCTGGAACTATCTGAATAGTCACTGTAATCATCATCTCGTCGATTTCTTCTGTGACTTCTCGGCTCTCTATCCCTTCTATTTCGTCTGTTTTCTCTATCTTCTCTATCCCTTCTATCTCTTCTATCTCTTCGATCTCCGCTATCTCTTCGGTCTCTTCTTTCGTTTCGCTCGTAATTGTCTCGTAGATGTTCCCTTGATGCATCTCGTCGTCGATCATGGTTGTCTCTCAACTGGTTAACTCCATGGTCTCTTGCGCCTCTGCAACCTCTATTGCCACTGTTGCCACATCTTGGCGTTTCCCTGGTCATGCCAGCAGCGGTTCGCTGATTTTGGTCTCTGCCAGGATCTATGCGTATATCTGCCTGTTGGTTCAGTGTCTCATCTTGAGTTTCACTGCGTACCCTTTGTCCAGGGATTTCCAAGTTTGATTGGTTGAAGAAAGTAGCATAGGCATCTTCGATCTCTTCTTCATTAAGCTCTTCTTCTTCTGGTATACAAAGGTCCTCCATGGCTATCAATTCGTCAATAGGAACTTCGTCGGGGGTCTGTGATACTACTGGTGGCTGCCGGCTTCGTATAGCTGGGGTAGTTGATGGCGTCTCCGGTCTCCAAGTATTTATGGTGTTTACTGTTCATCGTGGGATCTGTGTATTCCTGGAGTTCCATCCTACTGAGCCTAAGATGGACGTCACATCATGGAAGTAACCTAGAGGTGCATGGTTGGACATGGCGATATACCGGGCGGCCACTCCAGTCGCTGACATTGCGGTTCTTGCACTCGCTACCGTTTGTAACGAAGCACTATTAAAAGTACCGGCCATGGTGGTAGTAGGAGTCGTGGAAGTGGTGGTCGTTACTGCTACCATGCAAGCGGTAGTCTGTACTACACGGGTCCTCGCTGGCGGTTCAATCGATCCTGCTGTCGAAACTGGGGTTGCTTCTACCCCATTTCTACTTTGGTCGGTCCACCTTGCTCCTCGCCTGTCGAACTGAGCCCCCTGATTAACTGCTGGGTCATCTTCATCTTCTGACGGCGCCATTAAGAAATTCCTCGTCGTGGCTGGGATGTAGCTTTGTCTTTCATCGACCATTGGGTTCCATGGTACTCTCTTATGGGGTTCTATCTCACGGGTGCTTGCCCTGATTAGCCTGCTTCGTAGTACTGGTAATGATCCCACAGTGCTACATGCCATACTATCCAATCGTTGTGACACTTCCCACGGGTCCAATTTCTTTACTCCTGCCACTAGAGTTGGGTGATAATGATCTAACGGGTTGGGCGTACGACGACCTCTTGTACTTTTTGTTGGTTGTGCCATTTCTATAATCTCTTTTACCTAATCTCTATAAATTCTAACTATCTTCCTATACCAAAGAAATTTCGCGAGTCTATTTCTCTGGAATCTTCAAACAGAGGTCACGTATTGCTAGGTACACGCTTCTCGGGTTTCTACTAATAAGGTTAAGGTTAAGGTTAAGGTTACCACTGTGCTTGGGGTGCGTTTATAAACTGGGACGAAAGAAATATATATATGTATAGGTAGTATAAATTACGATATTAATACAGGAAATAAAAAGGTTTTAAGTTTTATATTTTTTTTTTTTGATATTCTTATTTCTTTTATACTTTTACTCTTCTTTAATTTTTATCTTCGCTGATTTGTTATTTTGTTCAATAATCTTCTTATTCTCAAATTTTTTCTTTTCTTGATTTATTATAAATCTTCTGTTTAATAATTTAATTCTCTTCTTACAAAATTTTTCTCTTCTTTTATTTTTATTAATTTACTTCTTCTGTATCTTCTGGTCAATATCAATAGATATGTGCGAGTGGGGAAATAGATATAAATAGATAAATATATGTATATAAATATGTATATAATTATTATTATATAAATATATGCGGGAGATTTATTGGGTCAGCTTCCTATAGCACAGTGGTCTAAGGTGGGGGTCAAGTGATATTTTTGGTGTACTAATAACGTATTTAATTATGCTAATGCAAGGAATTTAATTTTACTGAATTTGAAATACAAGAAACTTTTACTTTAATTATTTCTCTGTTATCTTTTACTTTACCACAATAAAAATTCTTTACCAACTTATCAAAAGAAAAAAAAGTTTTTAATTACTAATTTGAATAAATTTCCAAAATTTACAATAACTCTTACGTTAATAATTTATTGTTCGTAGTTGGGTGTGGGAGGGGGTAAGGTGAGAAAGGGAAATTATCTTATGTCAATGATATATATATGTATATATGCAGAAATATATAGAATTTTTAAATTATGTAAATGACGCAATTTCTGGGGATACTATTACACTATCACGCTCGCTTTAATTTGTTAAGTGATTGTGACACTCCGCTCCTAAGCAACGAAAAAGGAGGTTACTCTGATCTACTTATACAAAAAAAAATTTTTACACGTCTTAGTTAACACTATGCACTAATATATTTTACTTTTCTCACGTTTTACTCCGGTCAAAAATTTTGAATTAACTTCACTCTTCTTTTTCACTTTTTCTCTCTCAACTTCTGTCTAAAAATTTCCACCAGAAAATTTTCCGAACCAAGCCCCACGTTCTGGTGCCATTTGCGATGTAAGAATTTAATTATATGAAAATTTCAATAAACAAGTTATCAAATAAATTAATATAACCTTGCCCGTCCCCGCATGCAAAGTTCGGCCTGTCGAAAAGAAACAATCTTTAATTTATTAAGAGCGCCAGACAGGCCACCGGCTTACTCGTCGGCAGCATGAATCTCGGGCTGTCTTAACTGGGAGGTGGGCGACCTCTGGTGTCAAATTTTATTAGTTGAAATTGGGAGAGGTATTACACAAAAAAAATTTTTAATATTACTTGTTCGATTTATAACACTTGACTTACTTTATTCAACGGGAAAAAAAATATATATATCAAAAAAAAATAATTTTTAAACTTATTATCGCTCGGTCTATAATCTTTAATTTATTTTTCTATTAAATCTACTACTCGCGCACACTCATCATCCATACATCCCGGTCAATGTAAAATTATAAATTTCTTAATTCACTTTTATTGAAATAATATTAATGTTCTAATCGTAAACAAATTTTTAAAGTTACGGTCTGGTCTACTTAAGCGACCTCGCTCTTCCTTCGTTCAACAATATGGCTACCAAGAGCCCGCGCACTTGTCTCTCTCTCTCTCTCTCACACACACTCTAATCCCACGTGTCTACCAATTTGTTTAATCACCGGTCAAAAATACAAAAAAAACTAATAATTTGTCGAACTTGCGTACAAAATACCAATTTAATTTTTAATTTAATTTAATTTAATTACCCGGTCAACGAAATCGTTGCACACGTGGTCTAAATTTAATTTCGCTTTATCACTACAAATTGATCTTACAATCAAATTTTCTTCACACTTTTAATTACGCCTCGTTACTACTAAATTTCTAAATTTTCACTAATTAACGTTGTCACAATCACTTTTGAATTTAAATTTTTACGCCCGCACTGACTTTACACCTAGTCGGCGAGAGCCGCTAGTTTACAAAAAAAAATATTAGTCGATTCGGACTACAGTCCACTCACCGTTGTAGAAATCTCGTTGACACAAGAATCTGGTCAGCGATGGCGACGAATTTTGGTCACGGATGACGGTGATGGCCTCGGGTCGTATATCTCTCTCTCTTTCTCTCTCTGCACAAGCAACTAGTCGACGCCGGCTGCGGAACTTTAGCTGGTCGACGGATCAGGGCAACAAACTCCTGCTAAAACTCTGGTTGCTCGGCTGCTTCCCGGTCTATCCACTCTGCAGTTTCTACACAGCTATCACAAAAGCGCACGAAATCTCTAATTGACAATGTGAAAGGAAAACGAGAGTTTTTCGAGTTAACGTTCCGATACGGCACGAGGACAGTAATCGAATGCCTCCTTTGATGCTCACTTCCTTCTTCTTCGGTCTATTTCTCCCTCTTCTTCATCGTCTATCTCTTTTTAAATTTTAACTCCTCCAATAACAAATCATTTGTCCGAATAATTGCTTTCTATTCGTGAAATTTGCCTTCCGGTCCTCGAACGCAAGTCTGCAACCTGCGCGCCACCTTTTCTATAGCAAATTTAATCTTATTTCTTCTTTTTAATCTTCCTTTTTATCTACGTTCTCTTTTTATCCGTCTTTATTCATTAGAGAGAGAGAGAGAATCATTACAGGCATGGCTATCTATATATATATACCTATATACATGTATATATATATATATACGTATGCGTATATACAGGCTACTTAGTGCAGCTGTACTTAAGCAGGAGCAAGAGTGGTACTCTCCCTTCTCCATGCTCTCTTGATCTCTCTTTATCATCTAGCTTTTCCCTCTTTCTTCACTGCGCGAGAAAGAGGCGCGCCATCACTCTTAATTCGCTCCCATCGAATGCGAATCTTTCCATCTCTTTCTTTCTTCTCTCTTGCTTTCCCCTTTCTTTCTATATCTTCTTCGTCATGCGCCACTCCTAGCGCACGCGCGGTCGTTGGTATGTAGTGGTAATAGAGATTCCCTACCTACGGTCTGCGTAAGCAGCACTAGCGCTCACACACATGGGCTTTGAGTGTGTAAGTAATGGCTGCCGCGCGCGTCTGCTAGTCGTGCTCCTCGGGTACCGGTAAACAAAAAAAAAAAGTTCGCTCGATTAATTATTTATTCTTACTCAATAAATTACGCCCGGGTCGGTGAGTAAGCCGGTGGTGTGTTGTAGTGCCCTGGTGATTTACAAATTAATAATCGTTGTGACGTGTCGTGGAAACGTGTATGTGAGTTATACAATGTACAATAAAATTTTAATTAACAAAAAAAATTTTTGTTGGGACGTACCACGTCACAATTTATAAAAGAACTTAAGAGCTTGACAAAGCTGCCCGCCTTCTAATAATATTTCCAATCCTAAATTATGAATGAACGATGCGTTTAATCAAGTTTTTTTGCTACAAAGTAAAAATTTGTAAGATTATACTCCAGGGCGGACAACTCAAGAAATCCACCAAAATATTAGACATATAAAGTTATAATAGAAACTTTCAATGTATCGTATTTTAGAGTTAGGTCTATCAAGTTTGATATCTAATTTCCAATCCAAGCTCATGAAAAAATAACAAGTCCAAATGATTTTTTATTTCGACAAAAATTATTGTATTAATATAGCTTTAGTACGGACAAGTCATTATATTTGTTTAATTTATTAATTTAAAAAGATACTGATGTAATAAAAAAAGCGAAACTCAAGTGATGCAGCTCCGACATCCCGTTAATAGGAAAATGGTAACAAAAGAATCACATAAATATAAAAAATTTGAAAAAATGACATTATTATGGAAATGCGAGAAACAAAAAAGTTATAATAAATTGGAACTAAGACGTGTTCAAGAAACTTTACGTAAGAAAAAAGCTTATATGAAAATGAAAAAAGGACAACCAAATAAATATAAACAGAAATTAGAAAATACTAAGATGACATAATGGCAATTCAAGGAAACAATGAGTACTTATAAATTGGAACAAATACGTGCGAATGAGGCTTTACGTAAGAATAAGCTTATATAAAAATTAAAAAAAAACAACCAAAAAAATATGAAAAAAAATTAGAAAATATTAAGTGTAAACGATTAAAAATTGAAGATAATAATCAAAATGGAAATTAGGATAATAATAATCATAATAACAATCATAATATTGTATTAAACGAAGTTATTGATAAATCAATAAAGGGCAAAGTAGAAAAACAAATTAAAAAAATTAAATGTAAAAATATTAACTGAAAAAATTAATTTGAAACTGATTGGTTGTATGGCAAATATATATTTCGATGAAAATCTCATATCTGAAAATGACATTGGTTCCATGACGAATACATGTGTTTATTGTGATGCGAAACATTTTACTTTTTAATATACTAAAAGTAACGATTTCTCCAATTGTTGTCATAAAGGTAAAGTAGAATTTTTAGAAAATCCACCTTACCCAGTACGATTAATGTTTTTAGAAACTGAATTCACGGAAGAAAGTATTGATTTTCGACGAAATGTTAGGTTGTACAATAATGCTTTAGCATTCACAAGTTTTGATGCCAATTTTGATACATTGCCGGGTAAAGGACCACAAATTATTAGAATATGTGGACAAATTCACCATAATGCATATGCGTTACATCCTAATAAAGATGAAGCACGTAAATATGGACAATTATATATTTTAGGTAATGAAATGGCAACGATTGAACGACATAAGTTTAATACAAACTTAACATTATTAAAACATTTAGATAACTTAATAAGAAATATTAACCCTCATGCTAAAGCCTATAAAATGATGCATGGAGCAGGAGAAGAAGAACTACAACGATGTGCAAAAATCAATCGTCTCCTGAAAACTGTTACTATGCCTATTGTCTGCAATAATGATTTCGATAAAAATAGATATAATCTACCTGCCTGTAATGAAGTAGCAATAGTATACGTTGGAGAAGACGATATGCCTCCTATTGAATGTAATATTGTCATTTACCCTAAGTCTGATAAACCGATTAGTATACTAACAATTAGCAAATACACAGATCCTATGACGTACTCGCTTATTCATCCTAATGGTAATTTTGGATGGATGTCAACTATGAAAAATAAATTTGGAAAATCTAATATTAAAAATTTGCAATTTTATAATTATAGATTTAGTGTTAGAAATGAATTTAATCCATTTCTTAATTTAGAAAAATTATCTCAACAGTTCATTGTTGATTCGTTTGTAAAAGTTGAAACCTCCAGATTATATTTCATACGAAAAAACCAAAACGTATTAAGAAGTGATTGTTACAAAGGTGTTATGGACTATTTACATGACAAAAAAGAATTAGATTATTCAAAAATTGGAAAAATGGTAATATTACCATCAAATTTTACAGGGAGTCCACGATTTTTAAAACAAAATTACATTGATTCAATGACACTCATAAATTATCATTGTAAACCTGACCTTTTTGTAACTTTGACCTGTAACCCACATTGGAAAGAACTGAAAACATAAAAATTAATAAAAATGCAATAGATAGACCAGATATTATAACAAAAGTATTTTATCAAAAAGTAGAAGAATTCAAAAATTTAGTAATAAAAAAGGGAATATTAGGAAAATGTATTGCATATAGTTATGTAATTGCATTTCAAAAACGGGGATTACCACATATGCATATGTTGTTATTCTTCGATAAAAGTGATAAATTTGACATTCCCGAAAAAGTTGATAAAATAATAAGCGCAGAAATCCCAAATAGAGATATTTATCTAAAATTATATAGTATTGTTAAACAATTTATGATACAGGGTCCCTGTAGTATGCACAATATAAATTGTCCGTGTATGGATAAAAATACGAAACAATGTACGAAAAATTTTCCAAAAAAATTTAATAATACAATAACATTTAAATCAAATGGGTATCCACTATACAAACGCAAAAATGATGGCATCAAAATTATTTTTAAAAATAAATTTACAGAAAGAATTGCAGATAATGGATCCGTTGTTTCTTATAATCCTTACTTATAATTGAAATGTAATGCACACATAAACGTAAAAGTTTGTTCCACTGTACAATGCATTAAATATTTATTCAAATACTGTTATGAAGGTCATGATTGTGCATACATTAAAATACATCAAGTAAATGTTGATTTAAGATCAGAAAATAAAGACACTTTTGAAAATGACAATAGTGAAAATGTTGAATATGAATATGACAAAATCGAATAATACATTAATACACGATATTTATGTCTACCTGAAGCAATGCACAGATTATTAGAATATCCTTTACATGTTATTTCACATACTATAAAACGTCTAAGCGTTCATGAAGAGAACCAACAAAACGTATTTTTTAAAAAAGGAAAAGAAGAAATGATCATGCAAAAAAATGTTGGAACAACTTTAACAACATATTTTGAATTAAATAAAGAAGATTTCGAAGCATGAAATTACTTATATTCAGAAATACTAAATTGTTATACATTTGATGAAAAACTGAAAAAGTGGAATCAAAGAAAAAAAAAGAAAACCAATACTCAGTAGAATGTACTTATTAAGTCCGAAAGATAGAGAATGTTATTTTATTAGGTGATTAGTATTACATGTTAAAGGAGCCACGTCTTTTGAAGCTTTGCGTACTGTTGATGATGTGATGTACAATTCGTTTTATGAGGCAGCTAAGGCAAAACAATTAATTAATGAAGATGAAGAATGGGATAGATGCTTGGAAAAAGCATCTTTAACAGAATTCCCTTATGCTTTTTGTGAATTATTTGCTTTTATTTGCGTTTTTCATAATCCTATAAGTGCACGAGATTTATATGAAAAATATAAAGATAAATTTTACCACCCTAAATACGAAAAAAATGGAGGTGAAAATCTTTTATTGAATATTATTAAAAATAATTTACAAGTCAATGGATTTTCATTAAACGATTTTAATTTACCTAACATAAGCACATATATATATATATATTTTTTTTTTTTTTTTTTTTTTTTTAAAGATTAATATATAAAGGATATTGTCCTCTATATGATTAACCTTTTATATATGGTGAAGTCGAGGAAGTCCCCCGCCCGGCATCTGTTTAACACATTACATCAGGCTAGGACTGTCAGACCCACCATACCGAAAACTTTGACTACCGATGGATGGTCAGCCACTTTTATAACCAACAATCAACCAATACCCAATGAGGTCGGATTTTTTAAAGAGTCGCGATATAAATGGCACATACACTTATTTTCTTTCGAAAAAAAAGTTAGAGGTACCTGGCTAGGATTCGACCCATGCCCTCCGCGTTGAAGGCAAGAGCTCTATCCATTACGCCACCGCGCTCTCATAAGCACATATATAGAAGAAGATAATAATAAAACAATTTTAAATAATAATAATTATATTCTTAATGAATTAGAAATGGAAATAAATTCTTTAAATGATAAACAAAGGCA
This sequence comes from Anastatus disparis, assembly GCA_017163975.1. Classification (NCBI taxonomy): domain Eukaryota; kingdom Metazoa; phylum Arthropoda; class Insecta; order Hymenoptera; family Eupelmidae; genus Anastatus; species Anastatus disparis. The sequence goes on from JAFFSR010000068.1 coordinate 1,468,425, forward strand.
AATATTCGACTCTACACTAAAAAGTTTAAACAACTGAAGTAAAGAAAAATATATTTTCATAGATGGACCGGGTGGAAGTGGAAAAAGTTATTTACTTAACGTTTTAATAGCTTATTTTAAATATCATCTCATACATTATTTATGTGTAGCTTTGACAGGTATAGCAATTCATTAGTCGATGGAAAAACCGTGCATACAACATTTAAACTACCGCTAAATATAACAGATTGTACAACTTGTAACGTTAAGAGGAGGTCACGTATCTCTGTCCTTTTCTAATCAAAGAAATGATTTTTTTACAAAAACTAATAACTTTATGAAAAAATGAAGAGAAATCCGCATCTTGTATCAAAAAAAGCAATATTTTATTTGATAAGAAAAAATGAATTTTATTGCTTTGTTCTCAAGAAAACCTTGAAAAACCAAATTGTCCACCCTAACCTCTATGATTTAAGTTTTTCAAGGTTTCCTTGAAAACGAAGCAATAAAATTAATTCTTTCTTATCAAAGAAAATATTGCTTTTTTTATTACGAGATGCGGCTTTCTCTTCATTTTTTGCTAAAGTTATTAGTTTCTGTAAAAAACTCAATTCTTTGATTAGAAAAGGACAGAGATACGTGATCTCCTCTTAAGCCTAATTCTGCAGAAGGTAAACAATTAAAGAAAACACAAATAATTATTTCAGATGAAATATCCATGACTTCAAAATTTGCTTTTGAAGCGGTTGATCGTCTTTCTCAAGATATATGCAATGTAAACCAACCCTTTGGTGGTAAAACTGTAATTATATCAGGAGATTTTAGGCAAACATTACCAATTGTACGACATGGTAGCCGTATGAACATTATTGAAAATTCAGTTGAATTCAGTTTATTATGGCAAAATTTTAAGCAAATTAAGTTAAATGAAAATCTGCGAGTTTCGGATAATGATAATAATTTCAAACACTGGTTATTAGACATCGGAGAAGGAAAACGCCGCGATGTTTTTGAAGATGATAATGAAGTAAGTGCTATACCAGATAATTTTATCATTAAAGAAAATCTTGTCGAAGAAATATTCCGAAAAACAATAAAAGTAGACAATACGAATATAACGGAAAAAGTTATTTTGGCTCCTAAAAATAATGATGTTACTGAAATCAATAATAATGTTTTGAATTTAATGAAAGGAAACCATGTTGAAAATTTGAGTATTGATACTGCTGAAGATGATAACAAAGAAAATCTAGATATTATGTTACCTACAGAATTTTTAAATAAGTTAACTCCTAATGGACTTCCACCACATAAATTACATTTAAAAGTAGGGGCTATAATAATACTTTTGAAAAATTTCAATGTCAATAAAGGACTTTGTAATGGAACAAGGTTGATAGTGAAAAAATTGCCTAAATATTCCATCCAAGCGGAATTAGCAGCTAAACAAAACATAGGTAAATTAGTTTTCATTTTAAGAATAAGTTGATCTCCATCTACGAAAGAAATTCCATTCAATATGCAATGAAAACAGTTTCCTATTAGATAAGGATTTGCAATGACTATTGATAAATCACAAGGACAATCTTATAAAAAAGTTAGTGTTTATTTGCCGCCGACAGTTTTCAGTCATGGGCAATTATATGTTGCTTTTTCAAGGACGAAATTCAAAAACAATTTAAAATTATTTTTAGGTGACTACGCTACCGTCAACGGAGAAAATAAAAATGATCAGAACACAATATATACAAAAAACATTGTTTATAAAGAGGTATTATAAAGAATATGTCAATATGTATTTTATATTTATGTTTTAGATTGTGTTAATAGTTAAACTCGAAATATAATAAAATATATGATATTTAATAAAAATAAATATCAACAGACGCTTTTAAAATAGTTTAATCTGATGTTGAATCAGCTGTATAAAGGACGCGCTGTTAAATCGGCTGCATAAGAAAACGTGCTGTTGAATCGGCTGCATACAAGGATACGCTATTAAATCGACTACATTAGGGAATGCGCTGTTGAATCGGCTGCATATTGGGATGCGCTGTTGAATCGGCTGCATATTGGGATGCGCTGTTGAATCGGCTGCATATCGGGATGCGTTGTTGAATCGGCTGCATATTGGGATGCGCTGTAGAATCGGCTGCATATTGGGATGCGCTATTGAATCAGCTGCATATTGGTCTGCATATACACACATACAGACGTACACATACAAACATACAGACGTACACATACAAACATACACACATACACTTACCCACATACACGTAGACACATACACATACACACATACACATACAAACATACACACTTACACATACACTTACACACATATACATACACACACATACGCATATGTACATACACATACACACATACACATACACACATACACATACACACATGCACATACACACATCAGCTGCATATTGGTATGCACGGTTGAATCGACTGCATATTGGGATGCGCTGTTGAATCAGCTGCATATTGGGATGCGCTGTTGAATCGGCTGCATATTGGGATGCGCTGGCGAATCGGCTGCATATTGGGATGCGCTGTTGAATCGACTGCATATTGAGATGCGCTGTTGAATCAGCTGCATATTAGGATGCGCTGTTGAATCGGCTGCATATTGGGATGCGCTGTTAAATCAGCTGCATATGGGGATGCACCGTTTAAACGACTGCATATTGGGATGCGCCGTTTAATCAGCTGCATATGAGGATATGCTGTTAAGTTAGCTGCATATGGAGATGCGCTATTAGATTTGCAATGTCTAGCGTAAGAATGAGACGTTAAAACATTGCATTTAAAATAGAAAAAAATATTATAGCGTCTGGAGCGGAGCCTGTATGAAACATTATAAAAATACGATCCACTAAAGAATCTAATGTAAAAGTATACAGGCTTGGATGAAACGCTACGTTAAGAAACATATCGACCAAAAAAATGTAGAGATCAAAAAATATAAAGCCCAAGAAAATATAAAGCCCAAGAAAATATAAAGCCCAAGAAAATATAAAGCCCAAGAAAATATAAGGCCCAAAAAATATAGAGACCAAAAAAATATTGGGCCCCTAAAAATATTAAGTCCAAAAATTATAAGGCCCAAAAAATATAAGGCCCAAGAAAGTATTAGGATCAATAAAATATAAGACCCAAAAAAATAGGGCCCAAGAAAATATAAGGCCCAAAAAATATAGAGACCGAAAAATATTGGGCCCAAAAAAATATTGAGTCCAAAAAATTATAAGGCCCAAGAAAGTATAAGGCTCAATAAAATATAAGGCACAAAAATATAAGGCCTAAGAAAATATGTGGCCCAATAAAATATAAATCCCAAAAAAATAAGGCCCAAAAAATATAGAGACCGAAAAAATATAGGGCATAAAAAAATATTGAGTCCAAAAAATTATAAGGCCCAAGAAAATATAAGGCTCAATAAAATATAAGGCCCAAGAAAGTATTAGGCTCAATAAAATATAAGGCCCAAAAAATAGAGACCAAAAAAATATTGGGCCCAAAAAAATATTGAGTCCAAAAATTATAAGGCCCAAAAATATAAGGCCCAAGAAAGTATGAGGCTCAATAAAATATGAGGCTCAAAAAAATATAGGGCCTAAGAAAATATGTGGCTCAATAAAATATAAGGCCAAAAAAAATAAGGCCTAAAAATATAAAGACCGAAAAAATATTGGGCCCAAAAAAAATGTTGAGTCCAAAAAATTAAAAGGCCCAAGAAAATATAAGGCTCAATAAAATATAAGGCCCAAAAAAAATAAGGCCCAAAAAATATAGAGACCGAAAAAATATTGGGCCCAAAAAAATATTGAGTCCAAAAAAATATTAGGCCCAAAAAAATATTGAGTCCAAAAAATTACAAGGCCCAAGAAAATAATAATGCCCAAGAAAATATAAGGCCCAAGAAAATATAAGGCCTAAGAAAATAAAAGGCCCAAGAAAATAAAAGGCCCAAGAAAATATAAGGCCCAAGAAAATATAAGGCCCAAGAAAGACACATTTAAAAAATGCGGAGAACCGGAGTACCGGAGAACCGGAGAAAAAAGTGGTTTCACTTTAATATAATATAAGATAATTATATAGTAATAAATATCATTATGTAGTAATTACTATAATTAATTTTAATAATACAGTAATAGCTTTAATTATGTAGTATTCACTATAATTAATTACGATACTGTGATAATAACTATAATTATGCAGTAATTACAATAAAAGATTATAATACTGCAGTAATAAGAATAGTTATGTAGTAATGACTATAATTAATTATAATAACGTGGTAATAACGATCATAATGTAGTATTTACCACAATAGATCATATTACTATAGTAATAACTATAGTTATGTAGTAATTACTATGATTAATTATGTAACTGAAGTAACAACTATAGATATGTAGTAAATTTCTATCTTTGGGGTTTATCCACCTACATCCTATTTGGTCTAGTAAGTGACACCACAACCACCTTTGTGTTCTGGTGTTTTAGCGTTCGAAACTATACCTCGATTTTCCTAACTTAAGTAGGTCTGTGCTCTATCGTGCAGGCCTACATAGGCAGGTAGTAGCCTCGCTCATACCGATCGTTTTTAGCGCTTTGGGAGCTCAAACATCTACCTGGCAGAACGGTCTGGCTCAACTATAATAGTGGAACAGTTGCATTCTGTCTTATCATTCCTTGAGTGACTTTTTCCGGTTTTCGTTAAAGCCGTAAGTCTCTCAAGAGTGGTCCTCCGCGATGTCAGTGAACTCGGGATATCCTCCACTTTTAATATTTAAATGTAGAAAAAATCCCGACTCCACTGGGATTCAAACCCCGAACCTCTGCGTTGGAGTCGGATGCACTAGCCGCTAAGACACCACGGCTTTAACAACTATAGTTATAAAGTAAGTAGTATAGATGATAATACGCCACTTATAACTATAGATATTTAGTAATTACTATAATTAATTATAAGACTATAGTTATAACGATAGTTACGTGATAATTAATATAACTGACTATAATACTATAGTAATAACTATTGTCATTGGTTACTTCTATGATTGAACATAATATGATAGCAATAACTATACTTATATAGTAATTACTATGATAGATTATATTATGACTTTTATAACCCTTGGTACGTAGTGAATACTATAATTAATTATAATGCTGTAGTAATAACGATAACTATGCAGTAATTACTATAAATGATTATAATACTATAGTAATGACTATAGTTATGTGGTAATTACTATAATTAATTATAATGCTGTAGCAATAACTAAATTTATGTAGTTATTACTATAATCAATAATTATACTACAGTAAGATGTAGTAATTACTATGATAAACTATTACTACAGTAATAGCTATACTTATATAGTAATTAGTACATTAGTATTATAATTACTATAATTAATCAAATTATACCATAGAAATAACTATAATTACCTAGTCATTACTATAATTAATTATGAAACTGTAGTTATAACGATAGTTATGTTGTAATTTGTATAACTTGAGATATTATTAATGTACTAATTACTATAATTAATTATAATACCATGGTTATAACGATAGTTATGTGGCAATTACTATGACTGATCATAATACTGTAGTAATTAATAACTATAGTCATGTACTTACTACTATGATTAAATATAATAGAAAACTAATAACAATACTTATGTAGTAATTACTATAGTAGATTAATTGATTGAAGTAATAATTCTAGTGCCATAGTAAGTATTATAATTAATCATAATACTGTAATAATAACGATAATTATGCAGTAATTAATATAACTAATAATAATACCATATTAATAACCATAGTTATGCATTGATTACTATAATTAATTATAATACTGTAAAATTACAAATTTTATGTAGTAATTACTATAATTGATTATAATACAATAGTAGTTACTACATTTATGCAGTAATTACTATAATTAATAATATTACTATGATAATAACTATTATTACCTAGTAATTACTATAATTAATTATAAAATTGTAGTTGTAACGATAGTCTTGTTGTAATTGATATAACTTAAAATATGGTAGTAATAACTATAGCTATTTAGTAACTACTATAATTGATTATAATACTAACTTCATAACTATAGTCATGTAGTAACTACTATGATTGATTATAATACGACAGCAATAATTATAGTTAATTAGTACTTACTATAATTAACTATAATACTGTAGTTTTAACGTTCGTTATGTTCGTATCAATGTTACATAAAGGACTGTAGTAATAACTATAGTTATATAGGTACTACTATGATGGATTATGATACAATAATAAAAACCATAGTTATGTAGTGATTACTGTGATTGATGACAACAGCGTAGTAATAATTATAGTAATATAGTAAATACTATGATCATAATACAATAGTTCTGTAGTAATTGCTAAAATTAATTATAATACAGCAGTAAAAACTATACTTATGTAGTAATTTCTATAATTGGTCATAATAATGCAGTGATAACTATAGTTACTTCGTAATTACTACAATAAATAATTATCATGGTAATAACTCTATTTATGTAGTAATTGCTATATTATGTTGTAACTAGTAGTAATAGCTACAATTATATAGTGACTACTATGATTGATTATGATACGATGATAATAAGCATAGTTCTGTAGTAATTGTTATAATTAATTACAATACTATAGTCATAACGATAGTTATTTAGTAATTACTATGACTGATTAGAATACTGGAGTCGTAACTATAGTCATGTAGTTACTACTATGATTGAACATAAAAATATGGTAATAACTATACTTATGTAGTAATTACTATAATAGATTACGTTATTATAGTAATAGCTTTAGTGATGTAGTAAGTACTATGAATAAGTATAGAATTATAGTAATAAAGATAATCATGCATAATATATAATTACTATAACTGATGCCATAGTATTAACTATTTTCATGTGGTCATTAGTATAATTGATTATAATACTGTGGTTATGACAAATGTTATGTATTAGTTACTATAAATGATTATAATACTGTACTAATAACTATGTAGTTATTACTTTGATCAATTATTATTCTACAGTAATAACTAAATCTATATAGTAATTACTATAATTGATTATAATTCTAAAGTAATTACTATATTTATGTAGTAAATACTATAGTTTATAAAACTAGTTATAACGATAATTATGTTGTTATTTATGTTGAACAGACGTGGACGGGTCATACTTGAGATGGCCGCAAGACTAGGACTGGCAATGGCAAACAGAGGACACGCTAAGACGTACAGACGACCGGGTTTCGGTAGTTCGATACCGGATGTAACGGAAAACTTAGAGCTTCGGATAAGGCTCTTTCTACACTAAGATCACATGACTGTGAATGTAATTGTTCCGTGTGATGCGGCGCATTTTTATAACCTACGTTTAGTTTGTCATCTATGCTATTTGATACCAATGATTTAACGGCATGTCGGAGCTGCAGCAATCGAGTTTTGCTTTTTTTATTTTATCGATATCTTTTTAAATTCTTAAATTAAACAAATATAATGACTTGTCCGCACTAAAGTTATATTAGTACAATAATTTTTGTTAAAATAAAAAATCATTTGGACTTGTTATTTTTTATGAGCTTGGATTGGAAATTAGATATCAAACTCGACAAACCTAACCTTAAAGTACGATCTATTGAAAGTTTTTATTATAACTTTGTATGTATAATATTTTGGTGGTTTTCTTGAGTGGTCCGCACTAGAGTTTAATCTTACAAATTTTTTCTTTATAGCAAAAAAACTCAATTAAACGCATCGTTTATTCATAAGTTAAGATTGGAAATATTATTAGAAGGCGGACAGCTTCGTCATCCTCTTAAGATTTTATAACAAAATACATTAAAATACATTTTTATAACCAAAATCTTAAATCATTGATATCAAATAGCATAGATGACGAACTAAACGTTGGTTATAAAAATGCGCCGCATCACACGGAACAATCACATTCACAGTCATGTGATTTTAGTGTAGAAAAAGCCTAAGGGGATGGCGGGTGTTTCAAGACTATATGGCCAGCGATCTTCAGTACATCGTCTTTAAAGTAGCTAACCGGACAGACACGCCAGCTCACGACACGGAGAGACCCTCGCGGTGGAATCACAATAAACAGGACAGAGCTCTGTTTCGGAGGTTGCTGCTGGAAACAGTTAGAGGTACCTGGCTAGGATTCGACCCATGCCCTCCGCGTTGAAGGCAAGAGCTCTATCCATTACGCCACCACGCTCTCATAAGCACATATATAGAAGAAGATAATAATAAAACAATTTTAAATAATAATAATTATATTCTTAATGAATTAGAAATGGAAATAAATTCTTTAAATGATAAACAAAGGCAAATATTCGACTCTACACTAAAAAGTTTAAACAACTGAAGTAAAGAAAAATATATTTTCATAGATGGACCGGGTGGAAGTGGGAAAAGTTATTTACTTAACGTTTTAATAGCTTATTTTAAATATCATCTCATACATTATTTATGTGTAGCTTTGACAGGTATAGCAATTCATTAGTCGATGGAAAAACCGTGCATACAACATTTAAACTACCGCTAAATATAACAGATTGTACAACTTGTAACGTTAAGAGGAGGTCACGTATCTCTGTCCTTTTCTAATCAAAGAAATGATTTTTTTACAAAAACTAATAACTTTATGAAAAAATGAAGAGAAATCCGCATCTTGTATCAAAAAAGCAATATTTTATTTGATAAGAAAAAATGAATTTTATTGCTTTGTTCTCAAGAAAACCTTGAAAAACCAAATTGTCCACCCTAACCTCTATGATTTAAGTTTTTCAAGGTTTCCTTGAAAACGAAGCAATAAAATTAATTCTTTCTTATCAAAGAAAATATTGCTTTTTTTATTACGAGATGCGGCTTTCTTCATTTTTTGCTAAAGTTATTAGTTTCTGTAAAAACTCAATTCTTTGATTAGAAAAGGACAGAGATACGTGATCTCCTCTTAAGCCTAATTCTGCAGAAGGTAAACAATTAAAGAAAACACAAATAATTATTTCAGATGAAATATCCATGACTTCAAAATTTGCTTTTGAAGCGGTTGATCGTCTTTCTCAAGATATATGCAATGTAAACCAACCCTTTGGTGGTAAAACTGTAATTATATCAGGAGATTTTAGGCAAACATTACCAATTGTACGACATGGTAGCCGTATGAACATTATTGAAAATTCAGTTGAATTCAGTTTATTATGGCAAAATTTTAAGCAAATTAAGTTAAATGAAAATCTGCGAGTTTCGGATAATGATAATAATTTCAAACACTGGTTATTAGACATCGGAGAAGGAAAACGCCGCGATGTTTTTGAAGATGATAATGAAGTAAGTGCTATACCAGATAATTTTATCATTAAAGAAAATCTTGTCGAAGAAATATTCCGAAAAACAATAAAAGTAGACAATACGAATATAACGGAAAAAGTTATTTTGGCTCCTAAAAATAATGATGTTACTGAAATCAATAATAATGTTTTGAATTTAATGAAAGGAAACCATGTTGAAAATTTGAGTATTGATACTGCTGAAGATGATAACAAAGAAAATCTAGATATTATGTTACCTACAGAATTTTTAAATAAGTTAACTCCTAATGGACTTCCACCACATAAATTACATTTAAAAGTAGGGGCTATAATAATACTTTTGAAAAATTTCAATGTCAATAAAGGACTTTGTAATGGAACAAGGTTGATAGTGAAAAAATTGCCTAAATATTCCATCCAAGCGGAATTAGCAGCTAAACAAAACATAGGTAAATTAGTTTTCATTTTAAGAATAAGTTGATCTCCATCTACGAAAGAAATTCCATTCAATATGCAATGAAAACAGTTTCCTATTAGATAAGGATTTGCAATGACTATTGATAAATCACAAGGACAATCTTATAAAAAAGTTAGTGTTTATTTGCCGCCGACAGTTTTCAGTCATGGGCAATTATATGTTGCTTTTTCAAGGACGAAATTCAAAAACAATTTAAAATTATTTTTAGGTGACTACGCTACCGTCAACGGAGAAAATAAAAATGATCAGAACACAATATATACAAAAACATTGTTTATAAAGAGGTATTATAAAGAATATGTCAATATGTATTTTATATTTATGTTTTAGATTGTGTTAATAGTTAAACTCGAAATATAATAAAATATATGATATTTAATAAAAATAAATATCAACAGACGCTTTTAAAATAGTTTAATCTGATGTTGAATCAGCTGTATAAAGGACGCGCTGTTAAATCGGCTGCATAAGAAAACGTGCTGTTGAATCGGCTGCATACAAGGATACGCTATTAAATCGACTACATTAGGGAATGCGCTGTTGAATCGGCTGCATATTGGGATGCGCTGTTGAATCGGCTGCATATTGGGATGCGCTGTTGAATCGGCTGCATATCGGGATGCGTTGTTGAATCGGCTGCATATTGGGATGCGCTGTAGAATCGGCTGCATATTGGGATGCGCTATTGAATCAGCTGCATATTGGTCTGCATATACACACATACAGACGTACACATACAAACATACAGACGTACACATACAAACATACACACATACACTTACCCACATACACGTAGACACATACACATACACACATACACATACAAACATACACACTTACACATACACTTACACACATATACATACACACACATACGCATATGTACATACATACACACACACACACACACACATACACATACACACATGCACATACACACATCAGCTGCATATTGGTATGCACGGTTGAATCGACTGCATATTGGGATGCGCTGTTGAATCAGCTGCATATTGGGATGCGCTGTTGAATCGGCTGCATATTGGGATGCGCTGGCGAATCGGCTGCATATTGGGATGCGCTGTTGAATCGACTGCATATTGAGATGCGCTGTTGAATCAGCTGCATATTAGGATGCGCTGTTGAATCGGCTGCATATTGGGATGCGCTGTTAAATCAGCTGCATATGGGGATGCACCGTTTAAACGACTGCATATTGGGATGCGCCGTTTAATCAGCTGCATATGAGGATATGCTGTTAAGTTAGCTGCATATGGAGATGCGCTATTAGATTTGCAATGTCTAGCGTAAGAATGAGACGTTAAAACATTGCATTTAAAATAGAAAAAAATATTATAGCGTCTGGAGCGGAGCCTGTATGAAACATTATAAAAATACGATCCACTAAAGAATCTAATGTAAAAGTATACAGGCTTGGATGAAACGCTACGTTAAGAAACATATCGACCAAAAAAATGTAGAGATCAAAAAAATATAAAGCCCAAGAAAATATAAAGCCCAAGAAAATATAAAGCCCAAGAAAATATAAAGCCCAAGAAAATATAAGGCCCAAAAAATATAGAGACCAAAAAAATATTGGGCCCCTAAAAAATATTAAGTCCAAAAAATTATAAGGCCCAAAAAAATATAAGGCCCAAGAAAGTATTAGGATCAATAAAATATAAGACCCAAAAAAATAGGGCCCAAGAAAATATAAGGCCCAAAAAATATAGAGACCGAAAAAATATTGGGCCCAAAAAAATATTGAGTCCAAAAAATTATAAGGCCCAAGAAAGTATAAGGCTCAATAAAATATAAGGCACAAAAAATATAAGGCCTAAGAAAATATGTGGCCCAATAAAATATAAATCCCAAAAAAATAAGGCCCAAAAAATATAGAGACCGAAAAAATATAGGGCATAAAAAAATATTGAGTCCAAAAAATTATAAGGCCCAAGAAAATATAAGGCTCAATAAAATATAAGGCCCAAGAAAGTATTAGGCTCAATAAAATATAAGGCCCAAAAAATAGAGACCAAAAAAATATTGGGCCCAAAAAAATATTGAGTCCAAAAAATTATAAGGCCCAAAAAATATAAGGCCCAAGAAAGTATGAGGCTCAATAAAATATGAGGCTCAAAAAAATATAGGGCCTAAGAAAATATGTGGCTCAATAAAATATAAGGCCAAAAAAAATAAGGCCTAAAAAATATAAAGACCGAAAAAATATTGGGCCCAAAAAAATGTTGAGTCCAAAAAATTAAAAGGCCCAAGAAAATATAAGGCTCAATAAAATATAAGGCCCAAAAAAAATAAGGCCCAAAAAATATAGAGACCGAAAAAATATTGGGCCCAAAAAAATATTGAGTCCAAAAAAATATTAGGCCCAAAAAAATATTGAGTCCAAAAAATTACAAGGCCCAAGAAAATAATAATGCCCAAGAAAATATAAGGCCCAAGAAAATATAAGGCCTAAGAAAATAAAAGGCCCAAGAAAATAAAAGGCCCAAGAAAATATAAGGCCCAAGAAAATATAAGGCCCAAGAAAGACACATTTAAAAAATGCGGAGAACCGGAGTACCGGAGAACCGGAGAAAAAAGTGGTTTCACTTTAATATAATATAAGATAATTATATAGTAATAAATATCATTATGTAGTAATTACTATAATTAATTTTAATAATACAGTAATAGCTTTAATTATGTAGTATTCACTATAATTAATTACGATACTGTGATAATAACTATAATTATGCAGTAATTACAATAAAAGATTATAATACTGCAGTAATAAGAATAGTTATGTAGTAATGACTATAATTAATTATAATAACGTGGTAATAACGATCATAATGTAGTATTTACCACAATAGATCATATTACTATAGTAATAACTATAGTTATGTAGTAATTACTATGATTAATTATGTAACTGAAGTAACAACTATAGATATGTAGTAAATTTCTATCTTTGGGGTTTATCCACCTACATCCTATTTGGTCTAGTAAGTGACACCACAACCACCTTTGTGTTCTGGTGTTTTAGCGTTCGAAACTATACCTCGATTTTCCTAACTTAAGTAGGTCTGTGCTCTATCGTGCAGGCCTACATAGGCAGGTAGCCTCGCTCATACCGATCGTTTTTAGCGCTTTGGGAGCTCAAACATCTACCTGGCAGAACGGTCTGGCTCAACTATAATAGTGGAACAGTTGCATTCTGTCTTATCATTCCTTGAGTGACTTTTTCCGGTTTTCGTTAAAGCCGTAAGTCTCTCAAGAGTGGTCCTCCGCGATGTCAGTGAACTCGGGATATCCTCCACTTTTAATATTTAAATGTAGAAAAATCCCGACTCCACTGGGATTCAAACCCCGAACCTCTGCGTTGGAGTCGGATGCACTAGCCGCTAAGACACCACGGCTTTAACAACTATAGTTATAAAGTAAGTAGTATAGATGATAATACGCCACTTATAACTATAGATATTTAGTAATTACTATAATTAATTATAAGACTATAGTTATAACGATAGTTACGTGATAATTAATATAACTGACTATAATACTATAGTAATAACTATTGTCATTGGTTACTTCTATGATTGAACATAATATGATAGCAATAACTATACTTATATAGTAATTACTATGATAGATTATATTATGACTTTTATAACCCTTGGTACGTAGTGAATACTATAATTAATTATAATGCTGTAGTAATAACGATAACTATGCAGTAATTACTATAAATGATTATAATACTATAGTAATGACTATAGTTATGTGGTAATTACTATAATTAATTATAATGCTGTAGCAATAACTAAATTTATGTAGTTATTACTATAATCAATAATTATACTACAGTAAGATGTAGTAATTACTATGATAAACTATTACTACAGTAATAGCTATACTTATATAGTAATTAGTACATTAGTATTATAATTACTATAATTAATCAAATTATACCATAGAAATAACTATAATTACCTAGTCATTACTATAATTAATTATGAAACTGTAGTTATAACGATAGTTATGTTGTAATTTGTATAACTTGAGATATTATTAATGTACTAATTACTATAATTAATTATAATACCATGGTTATAACGATAGTTATGTGGCAATTACTATGACTGATCATAATACTGTAGTAATTAATAACTATAGTCATGTACTTACTACTATGATTAAATATAATAGAAAACTAATAACAATACTTATGTAGTAATTACTATAGTAGATTAATTGATTGAAGTAATAATTCTAGTGCCATAGTAAGTATTATAATTAATCATAATACTGTAATAATAACGATAATTATGCAGTAATTAATATAACTAATAATAATACCATATTAATAACCATAGTTATGCATTGATTACTATAATTAATTATAATACTGTAAAATTACAAATTTTATGTAGTAATTACTATAATTGATTATAATACAATAGTAGTTACTACATTTATGCAGTAATTACTATAATTAATAATATTACTATGATAATAACTATTATTACCTAGTAATTACTATAATTAATTATAAAATTGTAGTTGTAACGATAGTCTTGTTGTAATTGATATAACTTAAAATATGGTAGTAATAACTATAGCTATTTAGTAACTACTATAATTGATTATAATACTAACTTCATAACTATAGTCATGTAGTAACTACTATGATTGATTATAATACGACAGCAATAATTATAGTTAATTAGTACTTACTATAATTAACTATAATACTGTAGTTTTAACGTTCGTTATGTTCGTATCAATGTTACATAAAGGACTGTAGTAATAACTATAGTTATATAGGTACTACTATGATGGATTATGATACAATAATAAAACCATAGTTGTGTAGTGATTACTGTGATTGATGACAACAGCGTAGTAATAATTATAGTAATATAGTAAATACTATGATCATAATACAATAGTTCTGTAGTAATTGCTAAAATTAATTATAATACAGCAGTAAAAACTATACTTATGTAGTAATTTCTATAATTGGTCATAATAATGCAGTGATAACTATAGTTACTTCGTAATTACTACAATAAATAATTATCATGGTAATAACTCTATTTATGTAGTAATTGCTATATTATGTTGTAACTAGTAGTAATAGCTACAATTATATAGTGACTACTATGATTGATTATGATACGATGATAATAAGCATAGTTCTGTAGTAATTGTTATAATTAATTACAATACTATAGTCATAACGATAGTTATTTAGTAATTACTATGACTGATTAGAATACTGGAGTCGTAACTATAGTCATGTAGTTACTACTATGATTGAACATAAAAATATGGTAATAACTATACTTATGTAGTAATTACTATAATAGATTACGTTATTATAGTAATAGCTTTAGTGATGTAGTAAGTACTATGAATAAGTATAGAATTATAGTAATAAAGATAATCATGCATAATATATAATTACTATAACTGATGCCATAGTATTAACTATTTTCATGTGGTCATTAGTATAATTGATTATAATACTGTGGTTATGACAAATGTTATGTATTAGTTACTATAAATGATTATAATACTGTACTAATAACTATGTAGTTATTACTTTGATCAATTATTATTCTACAGTAATAACTAAATCTATATAGTAATTACTATAATTGATTATAATTCTAAAGTAATTACTATATTTATGTAGTAAATACTATAGTTTATAAAACTAGTTATAACGATAATTATGTTGTTATTTATGTTGAACAGACGTGGACGGGTCATACTTGAGATGGCCGCAAGACTAGGACTGGCAATGGCAAACAGAGGACACGCTAAGACGTACAGACGACCGGGTTTCGGTAGTTCGATACCGGATGTAACGGAAAACTTAGAGCTTCGGATAAGGCTCTTTCTACACTAAGATCACATGACTGTGAATGTAATTGTTCCGTGTGATGCGGCGCATTTTTATAACCTACGTTTAGTTTGTCATCTATGCTATTTGATACCAATGATTTAACGGCATGTCGGAGCTGCAGCAATCGAGTTTTGCTTTTTTTATTTTATCGATATCTTTTAAATTCTTAAATTAAACAAATATAATGACTTGTCCGCACTAAAGTTATATTAGTACAATAATTTTTGTTAAAATAAAAAATCATTTGGACTTGTTATTTTTTTATGAGCTTGGATTGGAAATTAGATATCAAACTCGACAAACCTAACCTTAAAGTACGATCTATTGAAAGTTTTTATTATAACTTTGTATGTATAATATTTTGGTGGTTTTCTTGAGTGGTCCGCACTAGAGTTTAATCTTACAAATTTTTTCTTTATAGCAAAAAAACTCAATTAAACGCATCGTTTATTCATAAGTTAAGATTGGAAATATTATTAGAAGGCGGACAGCTTCGTCATCCTCTTAAGATTTTATAACAAAATACATTAAAATACATTTTTATAACCAAAATCTTAAATCATTGATATCAAATAGCATAGATGACGAACTAAACGTTGGTTATAAAAATGCGCCGCATCACACGGAACAATCACATTCACAGTCATGTGATTTTAGTGTAGAAAAAGCCTAAGGGGATGGCGGGTGTTTCAAGACTATATGGCCAGCGATCTTCAGTACATCGTCTTTAAAGTAGCTAACCGGACAGACACGCCAGCTCACGACACGGAGAGACCCTCGCGGTGGAATCACAATAAACAGGACAGAGCTCTGTTTCGGAGGTTGCTGCTGGAAACAGTTAGAGGTACCTGGCTAGGATTCGACCCATGCCCTCCGCGTTGAAGGCAAGAGCTCTATCCATTACGCCACCACGCTCTCATAAGCACATATATAGAAGAAGATAATAATAAAACAATTTTAAATAATAATAATTATATTCTTAATGAATTAGAAATGGAAATAAATTCTTTAAATGATAAACAAAGGCAAATATTCGACTCTACACTAAAAAGTTTAAACAACTGAAGTAAAGAAAAATATATTTTCATAGATGGACCGGGTGGAAGTGGAAAAAGTTATTTACTTAACGTTTTAATAGCTTATTTTAAATATCATCTCATACATTATTTATGTGTAGCTTTGACAGGTATAGCAATTCATTAGTCGATGGAAAAACCGTGCATACAACATTTAAACTACCGCTAAATATAACAGATTGTACAACTTGTAACGTTAAGAGGAGGTCACGTATCTCTGTCCTTTTCTAATCAAAGAAATGATTTTTTTACAAAAACTAATAACTTTATGAAAAAATGAAGAGAAATCCGCATCTTGTATCAAAAAAAGCAATATTTTATTTGATAAGAAAAAATGAATTTTATTGCTTTGTTCTCAAGAAAACCTTGAAAAACCAAATTGTCCACCCTAACCTCTATGATTTAAGTTTTTCAAGGTTTCCTTGAAAACGAAGCAATAAAATTAATTCTTTCTTATCAAAGAAAATATTGCTTTTTTTATTACGAGATGCGGCTTTCTCTTCATTTTTTGCTAAAGTTATTAGTTTCTGTAAAAAACTCAATTCTTTGATTAGAAAAGGACAGAGATACGTGATCTCCTCTTAAGCCTAATTCTGCAGAAGGTAAACAATTAAAGAAAACACAAATAATTATTTCAGATGAAATATCCATGACTTCAAAATTTGCTTTTGAAGCGGTTGATCGTCTTTCTCAAGATATATGCAATGTAAACCAACCCTTTGGTGGTAAAACTGTAATTATATCAGGAGATTTTAGGCAAACATTACCAATTGTACGACATGGTAGCCGTATGAACATTATTGAAAATTCAGTTGAATTCAGTTTATTATGGCAAAATTTTAAGCAAATTAAGTTAAATGAAAATCTGCGAGTTTCGGATAATGATAATAATTTCAAACACTGGTTATTAGACATCGGAGAAGGAAAACGCCGCGATGTTTTTGAAGATGATAATGAAGTAAGTGCTATACCAGATAATTTTATCATTAAAGAAAATCTTGTCGAAGAAATATTCCGAAAAACAATAAAAGTAGACAATACGAATATAACGGAAAAAGTTATTTTGGCTCCTAAAAATAATGATGTTACTGAAATCAATAATAATGTTTTGAATTTAATGAAAGGAAACCATGTTGAAAATTTGAGTATTGATACTGCTGAAGATGATAACAAAGAAAATCTAGATATTATGTTACCTACAGAATTTTTAAATAAGTTAACTCCTAATGGACTTCCACCACATAAATTACATTTAAAAGTAGGGGCTATAATAATACTTTTGAAAAATTTCAATGTCAATAAAGGACTTTGTAATGGAACAAGGTTGATAGTGAAAAAATTGCCTAAATATTCCATCCAAGCGGAATTAGCAGCTAAACAAAACATAGGTAAATTAGTTTTCATTTTAAGAATAAGTTGATCTCCATCTACGAAAGAAATTCCATTCAATATGCAATGAAAACAGTTTCCTATTAGATAAGGATTTGCAATGACTATTGATAAATCACAAGGACAATCTTATAAAAAAGTTAGTGTTTATTTGCCGCCGACAGTTTTCAGTCATGGGCAATTATATGTTGCTTTTTCAAGGACGAAATTCAAAAACAATTTAAAATTATTTTTTAGGTGACTACGCTACCGTCAACGGAGAAAATAAAAATGATCAGAACACAATATATACAAAAAACATTGTTTATAAAGAGGTATTATAAAGAATATGTCAATATGTATTTTATATTTATGTTTTAGATTGTGTTAATAGTTAAACTCGAAATATAATAAAATATATGATATTTAATAAAAATAAATATCAACAGACGCTTTTAAAATAGTTTAATCTGATGTTGAATCAGCTGTATAAAGGACGCGCTGTTAAATCGGCTGCATAAGAAAACGTGCTGTTGAATCGGCTGCATACAAGGATACGCTATTAAATCGACTACATTAGGGAATGCGCTGTTGAATCGGCTGCATATTGGGATGCGCTGTTGAATCGGCTGCATATTGGGATGCGCTGTTGAATCGGCTGCATATCGGGATGCGTTGTTGAATCGGCTGCATATTGGGATGCGCTGTAGAATCGGCTGCATATTGGGATGCGCTATTGAATCAGCTGCATATTGGTCTGCATATACACACATACAGACGTACACATACAAACATACAGACGTACACATACAAACATACACACATACACTTACCCACATACACGTAGACACATACACATACACACATACACATACAAACATACACACTTACACATACACTTACACACATATACATACACACACATACGCATATGTACATACACATACACACATACACATACACACATACACATACACACATGCACATACACACATCAGCTGCATATTGGTATGCACGGTTGAATCGACTGCATATTGGGATGCGCTGTTGAATCAGCTGCATATTGGGATGCGCTGTTGAATCGGCTGCATATTGGGATGCGCTGGCGAATCGGCTGCATATTGGGATGCGCTGTTGAATCGACTGCATATTGAGATGCGCTGTTGAATCAGCTGCATATTAGGATGCGCTGTTGAATCGGCTGCATATTGGGATGCGCTGTTAAATCAGCTGCATATGGGGATGCACCGTTTAAACGACTGCATATTGGGATGCGCCGTTTAATCAGCTGCATATGAGGATATGCTGTTAAGTTAGCTGCATATGGAGATGCGCTATTAGATTTGCAATGTCTAGCGTAAGAATGAGACGTTAAAACATTGCATTTAAAATAGAAAAAAATATTATAGCGTCTGGAGCGGAGCCTGTATGAAACATTATAAAAATACGATCCACTAAAGAATCTAATGTAAAAGTATACAGGCTTGGATGAAACGCTACGTTAAGAAACATATCGACCAAAAAAATGTAGAGATCAAAAAAATATAAAGCCCAAGAAAATATAAAGCCCAAGAAAATATAAAGCCCAAGAAAATATAAAGCCCAAGAAAATATAAGGCCCAAAAAATATAGAGACCAAAAAAATATTGGGCCCCTAAAAAATATTAAGTCCAAAAAATTATAAGGCCCAAAAAAATATAAGGCCCAAGAAAGTATTAGGATCAATAAAATATAAGACCCAAAAAAATAGGGCCCAAGAAAATATAAGGCCCAAAAAATATAGAGACCGAAAAAATATTGGGCCCAAAAAAATATTGAGTCCAAAAAATTATAAGGCCCAAGAAAGTATAAGGCTCAATAAAATATAAGGCACAAAAAATATAAGGCCTAAGAAAATATGTGGCCCAATAAAATATAAATCCCAAAAAAATAAGGCCCAAAAAATATAGAGACCGAAAAATATAGGGCATAAAAAAATATTGAGTCCAAAAATTATAAGGCCCAAGAAAATATAAGGCTCAATAAAATATAAGGCCCAAGAAAGTATTAGGCTCAATAAAATATAAGGCCCAAAAAATAGAGACCAAAAAAATATTGGGCCCAAAAAAATATTGAGTCCAAAAAATTATAAGGCCCAAAAAATATAAGGCCCAAGAAAGTATGAGGCTCAATAAAATATGAGGCTCAAAAAAATATAGGGCCTAAGAAAATATGTGGCTCAATAAAATATAAGGCCAAAAAAAATAAGGCCTAAAAAATATAAAGACCGAAAAAATATTGGGCCCAAAAAAATGTTGAGTCCAAAAAATTAAAAGGCCCAAGAAAATATAAGGCTCAATAAAATATAAGGCCCAAAAAAATAAGGCCCAAAAATATAGAGACTGAAAAATATTGGGCCCAAAAAATATTGAGTCCAAAAAAATATTAGGCCCAAAAAAATATTGAGTCCAAAAAATTACAAGGCCCAAGAAAATAATAATGCCCAAGAAAATATAAGGCCCAAGAAAATATAAGGCCTAAGAAAATAAAAGGCCCAAGAAAATAAAAGGCCCAAGAAAATATAAGGCCCAAGAAAATATAAGGCCCAAGAAAGACACATTTAAAAAATGCGGAGAACCGGAGTACCGGAGAACCGGAGAAAAAAGTGGTTTCACTTTAATATAATATAAGATAATTATATAGTAATAAATATCATTATGTAGTAATTACTATAATTAATTTTAATAATACAGTAATAGCTTTAATTATGTAGTATTCACTATAATTAATTACGATACTGTGATAATAACTATAATTATGCAGTAATTACAATAAAAGATTATAATACTGCAGTAATAAGAATAGTTATGTAGTAATGACTATAATTAATTATAATAACGTGGTAATAACGATCATAATGTAGTATTTACCACAATAGATCATATTACTATAGTAATAACTATAGTTATGTAGTAATTACTATGATTAATTATGTAACTGAAGTAACAACTATAGATATGTAGTAAATTTCTATCTTTGGGGTTTATCCACCTACATCCTATTTGGTCTAGTAAGTGACACCACAACCACCTTTGTGTTCTGGTGTTTTAGCGTTCGAAACTATACCTCGATTTTCCTAACTTAAGTAGGTCTGTGCTCTATCGTGCAGGCCTACATAGGCAGGTAGCCTCGCTCATACCGATCGTTTTTAGCGCTTTGGGAGCTCAAACATCTACCTGGCAGAACGGTCTGGCTCAACTATAATAGTGGAACAGTTGCATTCTGTCTTATCATTCCTTGAGTGACTTTTTCCGGTTTTCGTTAAAGCCGTAAGTCTCTCAAGAGTGGTCCTCCGCGATGTCAGTGAACTCGGGATATCCTCCACTTTTAATATTTAAATGTAGAAAAAATCCCGACTCCACTGGGATTCAAACCCCGAACCTCTGCGTTGGAGTCGGATGCACTAGCCGCTAAGACACCACGGCTTTAACAACTATAGTTATAAAGTAAGTAGTATAGATGATAATACGCCACTTATAACTATAGATATTTAGTAATTACTATAATTAATTATAAGACTATAGTTATAACGATAGTTACGTGATAATTAATATAACTGACTATAATACTATAGTAATAACTATTGTCATTGGTTACTTCTATGATTGAACATAATATGATAGCAATAACTATACTTATATAGTAATTACTATGATAGATTATATTATGACTTTTATAACCCTTGGTACGTAGTGAATACTATAATTAATTATAATGCTGTAGTAATAACGATAACTATGCAGTAATTACTATAAATGATTATAATACTATAGTAATGACTATAGTTATGTGGTAATTACTATAATTAATTATAATGCTGTAGCAATAACTAAATTTATGTAGTTATTACTATAATCAATAATTATACTACAGTAAGATGTAGTAATTACTATGATAAACTATTACTACAGTAATAGCTATACTTATATAGTAATTAGTACATTAGTATTATAATTACTATAATTAATCAAATTATACCATAGAAATAACTATAATTACCTAGTCATTACTATAATTAATTATGAAACTGTAGTTATAACGATAGTTATGTTGTAATTTGTATAACTTGAGATATTATTAATGTACTAATTACTATAATTAATTATAATACCATGGTTATAACGATAGTTATGTGGCAATTACTATGACTGATCATAATACTGTAGTAATTAATAACTATAGTCATGTACTTACTACTATGATTAAATATAATAGAAAACTAATAACAATACTTATGTAGTAATTACTATAGTAGATTAATTGATTGAAGTAATAATTCTAGTGCCATAGTAAGTATTATAATTAATCATAATACTGTAATAATAACGATAATTATGCAGTAATTAATATAACTAATAATAATACCATATTAATAACCATAGTTATGCATTGATTACTATAATTAATTATAATACTGTAAAAATTACAAATTTTATGTAGTAATTACTATAATTGATTATAATACAATAGTAGTTACTACATTTATGCAGTAATTACTATAATTAATAATATTACTATGATAATAACTATTATTACCTAGTAATTACTATAATTAATTATAAAATTGTAGTTGTAACGATAGTCTTGTTGTAATTGATATAACTTAAAATATGGTAGTAATAACTATAGCTATTTAGTAACTACTATAATTGATTATAATACTAACTTCATAACTATAGTCATGTAGTAACTACTATGATTGATTATAATACGACAGCAATAATTATAGTTAATTAGTACTTACTATAATTAACTATAATACTGTAGTTTTAACGTTCGTTATGTTCGTATCAATGTTACATAAAGGACTGTAGTAATAACTATAGTTATATAGGTACTACTATGATGGATTATGATACAATAATAAAAACCATAGTTATGTAGTGATTACTGTGATTGATGACAACAGCGTAGTAATAATTATAGTAATATAGTAAATACTATGATCATAATACAATAGTTCTGTAGTAATTGCTAAAATTAATTATAATACAGCAGTAAAAACTATACTTATGTAGTAATTTCTATAATTGGTCATAATAATGCAGTGATAACTATAGTTACTTCGTAATTACTACAATAAATAATTATCATGGTAATAACTCTATTTATGTAGTAATTGCTATATTATGTTGTAACTAGTAGTAATAGCTACAATTATATAGTGACTACTATGATTGATTATGATACGATGATAATAAGCATAGTTCTGTAGTAATTGTTATAATTAATTACAATACTATAGTCATAACGATAGTTATTTAGTAATTACTATGACTGATTAGAATACTGGAGTCGTAACTATAGTCATGTAGTTACTACTATGATTGAACATAAAAATATGGTAATAACTATACTTATGTAGTAATTACTATAATAGATTACGTTATTATAGTAATAGCTTTAGTGATGTAGTAAGTACTATGAATAAGTATAGAATTATAGTAATAAAGATAATCATGCATAATATATAATTACTATAACTGATGCCATAGTATTAACTATTTTCATGTGGTCATTAGTATAATTGATTATAATACTGTGGTTATGACAAATGTTATGTATTAGTTACTATAAATGATTATAATACTGTACTAATAACTATGTAGTTATTACTTTGATCAATTATTATTCTACAGTAATAACTAAATCTATATAGTAATTACTATAATTGATTATAATTCTAAAGTAATTACTATATTTATGTAGTAAATACTATAGTTTATAAAACTAGTTATAACGATAATTATGTTGTTATTTATGTTGAACAGACGTGGACGGGTCATACTTGAGATGGCCGCAAGACTAGGACTGGCAATGGCAAACAGAGGACACGCTAAGACGTACAGACGACCGGGTTTCGGTAGTTCGATACCGGATGTAACGGAAAACTTAGAGCTTCGGATAAGGCTCTTTCTACACTAAGATCACATGACTGTGAATGTAATTGTTCCGTGTGATGCGGCGCATTTTTATAACCTACGTTTAGTTTGTCATCTATGCTATTTGATACCAATGATTTAACGGCATGTCGGAGCTGCAGCAATCGAGTTTTGCTTTTTTTATTTTATCGATATCTTTTTAAATTCTTAAATTAAACAAATATAATGACTTGTCCGCACTAAAGTTATATTAGTACAATAATTTTTGTTAAAATAAAAAATCATTTGGACTTGTTATTTTTTTATGAGCTTGGATTGGAAATTAGATATCAAACTCGACAAACCTAACCTTAAAGTACGATCTATTGAAAGTTTTTATTATAACTTTGTATGTATAATATTTTGGTGGTTTTCTTGAGTGGTCCGCACTAGAGTTTAATCTTACAAATTTTTTCTTTATAGCAAAAAAACTCAATTAAACGCATCGTTTATTCATAAGTTAAGATTGGAAATATTATTAGAAGGCGGACAGCTTCGTCATCCTCTTAAGATTTTATAACAAAATACATTAAAATACATTTTTATAACCAAAATCTTAAATCATTGATATCAAATAGCATAGATGACGAACTAAACGTTGGTTATAAAAATGCGCCGCATCACACGGAACAATCACATTCACAGTCATGTGATTTTAGTGTAGAAAAAGCCTAAGGGGATGGCGGGTGTTTCAAGACTATATGGCCAGCGATCTTCAGTACATCGTCTTTAAAGTAGCTAACCGGACAGACACGCCAGCTCACGACACGGAGAGACCCTCGCGGTGGAATCACAATAAACAGGACAGAGCTCTGTTTCGGAGGTTGCTGCTGGAAACAGTCGTACCCTCAGAAAGCATTCCAACAGATTTGAACGACAAACAGGGGATGGATTGGATCGTGGACGATACTATGGCCCTTACAGTGCATCTCTGCAAGGCTACTATGCCCTGCGTAGGATCCAGTCGTAACAAAACAGTAGCTTACTGGTTGACGGACGGGATTAGTTTCTTGCAGAGGACGTGTATAGGACATAGACGGAGACTGTATAGAGCACGAAAAAGAAGATACGACAAGATTATGACGCTTTCGAAGACGTGCAAAGACGCACGAAAGATCTCGATGAGCGCTATAAAGTATAGTCAAAAGTTATGCTGGAGATGGCTGTGCGTAGAGATGGACCGTGAGCCCCTGGATTCTGAGTTATAACTTGGTGACCCAGAAACTCAGGGCTTTTAGCCTTTCTGAAGACAGGGACGGACAATCAATGGCGGTGATGATAGATGGGCTGTTTACAAACCACCCGGTGATGGAGGGGCCGGTTGTCCATCGACGCTAAGGCGTTCCAGGCTTCACGGAGGTGAATATATTTATGTTAGCAATAATTTTTTTGTAAATTATTAATAGAAATTCAAAAAATTATTATATATTTTTCCTAATTTATAATGAAATAGCACCCTTATTTCATGATCATGATGGGCCCCCATGATTTTGTAGCCCCGGGCCCCAGGTAATGTTAGACCGGCCCTGGTCAGCAGATGGATGGCGGAACACGGACTGACATCGGCACTAAGTAAGACGGAACTGATGTTACTGACAGGGAGGCGCATGCCTACGTTTATTCCAATGACAGTTGGTACGGGGAGGACGGAGACCGTAAGGTGCCTTAGATATTTGTGGGTTTACCTGGTTACAAGGCTCGATTTCTGTCAACACATACAGAGGGTGGCTGAAAGGGCAACAAAACTTTAATTTTCGCTAGACTATTTTATGGCAAACACGTACGGGCCAAGACCAAACAAGAGACGATTACTGATGATAACGACGCACTCAATCATGCTTTACGGGGCAGAAATATGGATTAATGCGCTCCGCGTTCGTAAGTACAGAAAAAGACTGACGAACGTACAACGACAGGAAGTGCTTTGAATGGCGTGTGCTTACCGGACGGTCTCCGCGAAGGCTGTGATGGTGGTCGTGGACATCGTCCCTATAGACCTACTGGCGTATGAGCACGAGAAGATCTATAAAAGGAGCGCTGACATAGGTCAAACAGAGGTGGCAGTTTGTAAAAGAGATTGGACTATGACATTACGGAACGAACGATGGACAGGGGACGGTACAGGCATATGGACGAGAAAACTAATAAGGAACCTGAGACAGTGAACGCAACAGACTTTTGGATGTGTGCATTTTTACCTCACCCAATTTCTGGCCGGACACGAATACTTCAGACGGAACCTATACGTAAGACAGAAGGTTCACCATGCGGGCTGTACTTACTGTGGGCACGATTGGGACAACGCGAAACACACGTTCTTTGAGTACCTGCGGTGGACTCTGGACAGATGGACTATGGAAAGACGGACAGGACATAACGTCAGACAACATCATAGACAAAATGCTACAGAACGAAGAGAGTTAGGCAGCGATGGCGGCCTTTGTCAGCGTCGTCCTTAGAGGAAAGAAAGAGGAAGGATGCTTGTTACGATGAGTGACTCTGTAATTCAAATACGCAGGAAGACGAAATGTCTTTGGGCTCAGCGACCAGACGTACCCGAGCTAAGTGAATGAAAGGGTGCTTGAGAAATGGTGCGCACATACGCAGGAGGACTGATAAGTTATTGGGCTATGAGTCTCCACGAACCCGAGCTAAATACACGCTGGGTAGCAGAAATTCCTTTGGGCGTAGCGACCTTACTTACCCAAATTGAGTGGATGTCAAGTTGTGTAAATGAAAAGGTGTTTGATAAATGGTATGCGAAAACGATCTTACGTACCCGAGCTGAACACACACAGGGAGGCAGAAATGCCTTTGAGCTTAGCAATTCCACGGAACTGAGCTGTGCAAATGGTAAGTTGTGTAATTGGAAGGATGCCAGAAAGGTGATGCACAAATACGCAGGGGGACTGAAAAGTCTTTGGGCCTAGTGACCCCAGGTACCCGAGCTACGCGTGATTGGAGAAGAGTAAGTGAAGAAGGATGAAAGGACGCATGTGTGGACAGACGTATGAATGGACGAAGCACGGTGCTTATACGGACAAACGAAAGGAGTAACTATGAACAGGAGCCGCAACGTAAGATAATGCTAACGCAGTCATACGTTGCAGATAAGAACGATGGACGTTACGGATTCCCGTCCGTGTAACTAGAACATTTTCTTGTTCCTGTTTCACGGCCAGCGTAAAGGGGGTTTAGGCGGTCTCTGTCTGTGCGTGCTTTGAGAGTGGATGCAAGTCTACCAGGCTTCTTTTGCTCTCCAAGCAGCCACAGTACCAGAATGCCGTCACACCAATGGTCTGTACTGCGGCCGAAGATATTCGGCCGTAGCCTATGCCACTGTAGGTCTGCTATTAGATTCACCCATTTTTTGACCACCAAAAAAAAATCACTATAGTTATTATTATAGTAATTACTACATATCCATAGTTGTGACTGTAGTAATTACTACATTACAATGTATATTAGTACAGTGATTACTACATTCTTAAAGTTATTATTATAATTATGTAGTGATTACAACCGTAATAGCTATAGTTATGTAGTAATTAGTAATAACTGTAGTAATTATTGTAGTAAAAACTATTGTAATGTAGTAATTATTATAGTAATAACTATAAAAATGTAGTGATTACAATAGTAATAGCTGTAGTAATGTAGTAATTAGTATAGTCCGAACTAAAGGAATGTAAAAATTAATAAAGTAATAACTATAATAATGTAGTAATTACTATCTGATAGCTATAGTGATAACTATGGTAATAACTATAGTGAAGTGTCAAACACTATAGTAATAGCTATAGTTATACAGGGTGATTGGATAGCATCGAT
The DNA here is from genome assembly GCA_017163975.1 of Anastatus disparis. NCBI lineage: Eukaryota > Metazoa > Arthropoda > Insecta > Hymenoptera > Eupelmidae > Anastatus > Anastatus disparis. Next base: position 1,496,436 of record JAFFSR010000068.1, read on the forward strand.
ACATATTTATATCGTTGGATTCAGCGTTTGGAGCTGAGTCAAAATTTACGTATAAAAAATTGTTATCTTAATTGAGATAGCCAAGATAAGCGATTATAAGCAACTAATGAACAATTATTCATAAAAGGCAAAATGACCGATGTTGCCGTGTTGTTAACGCTTCGAAAACCATTCAACAAGTGCTTGCTTAATTTGTAAAAGTATTGTCTTTTTTTACTATGTCACTTGAGACCTAACTCATTTGTTTATATGATTGGTTTATTGGTTATGGATAGAAGCGTCTTAATGTTCTAAATGATAGTTTGCAATTTTGACCGATGGATGGTGATATTAGTTACTCGGAGAGTATTTTCAATAAGCATTTTATAAGATCGATAAACCTTATGAGGTTTATTGGATATTTGATATAATACACAATAACTATAAATTAAGCATACGAAAAAAATTTTTCCAAACGTGGTGAGCGCCTGTTTTGAGTGAACAAGATACAACATTTTTCCTCAAGTGGGGAAATATAGTATTTAACTCACGCAAAACAAATTTTGAGTCGATATAATGATTCTTATTTGAAAAACCTAATTTGTAATCGCACAACTATATTTAAAATAGTAAAAACTTTTTTGGGCAAGAATAACGGTATAGATTTTTAAATATATGACTTTTAATCCAACAAACGATACTTCCACCATATACGGTTGTTGCTTTTTTGGCTAATGATTCTACAATTGATGGTACACCCGCATTGTGTAGCTTTGTTATTGTTAGGAAGACTATATCACGAATAATTTTCCTGAACCATATTTTTAAACTTGAAACTTGTAATAAATTATGTTTCTCTCTCAAAAGTTCCTAATTCGATGCCATCTAGATTTGTCGGAACTGTCATAACTTATTTCTGGTAGCAAAAGCAGGCTATATTCTCGAGTATGAGACTACTGATTTACAAAGTATTGATTTCTTCTCAATAAAACCCAAGTATCACAAACAACAAGTTGATGAGGTAGAATACTACCGATAAATATATGATTATAATGTACTTATCGCAAATTTAAATTAAGATGTCATAACTAAACCGCGTAAATATAAGGCTTTAATAACACAGGCCCACAAAATGAAAAAAAATGTCTGAACTTTTGACCGGACATACATATTCCCATGTATTTTTCGACGCTGAATCCGAATCTGTAATAAAAATATAGGGTTTTCCTACCTTTTCTCAGAGTTTTATTGAAAAAACCTCATTTTTTACGGTTTTTTTGCGGTTTTTCGAGTCTAGAAAAAACAAATCATGAGATACGGTTAATTGGACTTCAAAATCGAATTCTACGGGAAAAAATACACGGAAAACCATACCTTCAAATTTTTTTAACGCGATTCTAGTCCTCTGTATGGGGCTGAAAAGATGAGGAAATCGGTAAAAGTCGAAATTTTGCCTAAAATGGATTTAAACAATATTAAAATTTAATCATGCGTCTTTTGAAGAGTCGATAAACATTGGAAATACTATCCTGGGGGTTTTTCAGATTGCTGATCATGAATTTGAAGTCAGATTGTGTAAAAACTACTTCTAGAGGGCGGTGACAAGAACTGTATATGGTAAATTTATCGATTTTTTAAAAATTTTACGTCTGAAATACTAATTTTAGAGTCTTTCACAGCATTGACTGTAAATTCAAGATATTAACTTAGCCTATTGTGTACGTTAAACTTAACATTTTGTCTATGTTTGTCTCTCTCTCTCTCTCTCTCTCTCTCTCTCTCTCTCTTCCGATGTTTTTTTTAAATTGGCTTACGCTTACGTACACGTTTCTCTTCGAATGACCGATGTAGTGGATTTCTGACACGTTTTTGTCCATTTTTCGCAGCTGTTTCTCTTTTTATCATCCAGCAGTAATCTGCTAACATGTTGATACCCCAGTTTCCTTGAAATCTACGTTCAAACTCCTTTAAATCTTGGTGAAATCGTTCACCATGCTCTTCACTAAAGTCTCCGTTATTTTCAGGAAACTGATCAACGTGTGAATCAAGAAAATGAAGTTTCAAGTTCATTAGACAACCCAATTTTTCAAAATTACGTACCATTCTTTTCACAATAGCTTTATAATTCGTGTCTTTGGCATTACCCAAAAATTTCGTCGATACCTCTTTAAAACTTAACCATGCTGCCTTTTCAACATCAGTCATGCTTTGTTCAAAGTTTTCGTCTCTAAATAAAGTTCGGATTTCAGGACCATCAAAAATACCTTCATTTAATTTAGCATCAGATTTATGGGGGAATACTTTGCTTATATATTGGAAGCATTGACCGTCCTTGTCCAAAGCTTCAACTAATTGCTTTATCAATCCAAGCTTTATATGCAGAGGCGGTATCAAAATTTTCGAAGGATTAACGAGTGGATCTTTTATAACATTCTGTTTTCCAGGTTCAAACGATTCTCTTGATGGCCAAATTTTCTTTTTATAGTGTTTTTCTCTATCTCTGCTATCAAACATGCATAAATAACATGGGTACTTCGTAAATCCAGATTGTTGTCCAAGTATCATAGATAAAATCTTTAAATCGCCACATATTTGCCATTTATGTTCTCTATATTTTATTTTCGTTAAAAGTAGTTCAAGATTGGAATACTCTTCTTTAAGTACTGTTGAATGTGCTAATGGTATAGGAGCATATTTATTTGTGATATTGAGGAGTACTGCTTTAAGGCTGCGCTTTGATGAATCAATGAATAGTCGCCAATTTTCAGGTTTGTATATGTTGGGTTTCAATTCATCAATAAGACCTTTCACGTCCGTGCAATAAACCATATTAGAATCATTCTTGAAATAATTTCTAAAGCGCTCTTCTCGATTACGATATGCACATACTTTAGTACCCTTTGTCAACATATTTCGTCTCTTAAACTCTGAAGCCATAAACTCTGATTGTTCCTTACAAAATGTTAAGTTTAACGTACACAATAGGCTAAGTTAATATCTTGAATTTACAGTCAATGCTGTGAAAGACTCTAAAATTAGTATTTCAGACGTAAAATTTTTAAAAAATCGATAAATTTACCATATACAGTTCTTGTCACCGCCCTCTAGAAGTAGTTTTTACACAATCTGACTTCAAATTCATGATCAGCAATCTGAAAAACCCCCAGGATAGTATTTCCAATGTTTATCGACTCTTCAAAAGACGCATGATTAAATTTTAATATTGTTTAAATCCATTTTAGGCAAAATTTCGACTTTTACCGATTTCCTCATCTTTTCAGCCCCATACAGAGGACTAGAATCGCGTTAAAAAAATTTGAAGATATGGTTTCCCGTGTATTTTCTCCCGTAGAATTCGATTTTGAAGTCTAATTAACCGTATCTCATGATTTGTTTTTTCTAGACTCGAAAAACCGCAAAAAAACCGTAAAAAATGAGGTTTTTTCAATAAAACTCTGAGAAAAGGTAGGAAAACCCTATATTTTTATTACAGATTCGGATTCAGCGTCGAAAAATACATGCGAATATGTATGTCCGGTCAAAAGTTCAGACATTTTTTTTCATTTTGTGGGCCTGTGTAATACGCAAATTTGACTAAATATAAATAAGCTTAGATACAAGCAGCTTACGCGATTTAAGAAACGATCATTTGGCCACAAATGGACGTTGCTTTTTTGGATATTGTATTTCTAAATTAAAAAACACTAAAAAATCCTTACTACTACTGTTTTTTGTCGATTAAGCTATTCTGCAGACAATCAACTCAGTCCAAATTTTAGGAGTAAACATTTTCGGGTATATATAGTGTTTCTTTTATGGTAAATCTTATTCGTGGTCCCTCAAGCATATTTAAAATAGTGAAAACTTTTTTTGGGGACAAATATCGATATTTATTGTTAAATATGTCTTTTTATCTAGCAAACAATAGTCCTACCCTATATAGTTGTTGCTTTTTTGACTAATGATTTTACAATTGATAAAATTAAAACACTTGCATTGTGTAACTATTTTCTTGATAAAAAGACTATATCGCGAACAAGTTTTGAAGACTCTAATTCTGAAATTAAACTTGTGGTAATTATGTTTTATTATCAGAAATCTCGATTTCAATGCAATCTAGATCTTTCGAAACCGTCAAGACTTATTCCTGGTAATTCTAGCAGACAAGATCCTTGAGTGTAAGACTATTTATTCAAAGAACGATTCTTCCGCCATGCATAGATGTTGCTTCTTTGGATATTGTCTTTTCTAATCAAAATACACTTATGAAGCCTTACTACTACTGTTTTTTGTCAATTAGGCTATTTCGCGAAAATTTAACGTATATTAAATTTCAGGAATGAACAGTTCTTGGTCGATATAACGTAACCTTTTTGGAAAATCTTATGTGTAATCGCACAAGCATATTCATAATAGTGAAAACTTTCTTTATGCAAGTAAAGCGGTATATATTTCCAAATATAAGACTTTGCGATGCGAGAATTCCGGTAAAAATTAATAATTGCTTTTATTATTTTATTCAATGTATTAAATCTACTGTTGAGCCGATTCTCATATGCAAAAATCGGTGTATCAAAAGTATTAAGTTTAAGGGCGCCAGATACACCACCAACTAGCTAGCCGTCAGCACGAGTCTCAAGCGGCCTTGGATCGGGAGGTGGCTCGTGTCGTATAGAATTCTTGTCTGAAATGGGAGGGGGGAGAACACACAGAAACTTTTAACTTAACTTCACTTAACTATAAGAAACTTTATTTTAATTTATAAAATCTGTCTTAATAAATCTTATTTGATTTCTACCTACTCGCGCTCTCTCATAACCCACACACACACACAAGATTATATTTTATTATCAAAAAGAAAAAAATGCTATATTAATCGCTATGCTAAAAAAAAAAGATTTTCAATTCACTTAGTCTCTATTCAGGTAAAGGTTTCAAAAAAAAAAATTTAATTATATGTATTCTACGTAAATCACAAATTCGTAATTTAAAATGGCGGTCTTCCGGTGGCCATTTAGTTCGCTTCGCGTCTCTCTCTCTCTCTCTCTCTCTCTCTCTCTCTCACGGCGCTCAATACGCGGCCACGCGTTACCAGAACAAATTTTTGTCTTACAATTTTCACGACATACAAAAAAATTATTTTTATTTTATCACTATCTATTTTTATTCGCCCAACCGGCAATTTAAACGCGTCTCATCGGTCTAGATTTAATTTTGGTAACACGTGCTCGCGCAACACACACACTCCGGCACTCACGGTCTAATTTAATTTTTAATCTTCTTTATTTCAATTTTAGTACAATTTGCGCACAAAAAGAATTTTGTTTTAAACGCACGTCAAATTCAAATACATAAGAAATTTTCACTTAGTTAATCAATCGGAATTTTATACACTTTTACGCTTAATACGAAAGTTAAGTTTTCTTTTCTTTAAATTACAACAATTTAAATCCGAATTTTCGACATAGAAAGAGGAAATCTTTGACTATTCACTTCGCGCACTATCAAGAAATTTCGTAAAACCACTTCACTGACTCTACAGTCAATCGGCGAGAGCCGTTGACTTACAAAGAAATGAGCGAAAATTTCTGGGCGCAGCCCACTCACCGTTGCTGAAATTTCAGTCTCCTTGGGTCGATACAGTCGACGATAACCAGGATGTAGAAGCTGCGACGGGCTGGTGCTGGCGATAATGGCGGCGGTCTCTCGATCTTTCTCTCTTTTACTCTCTGGGTCGCTACCGGCGACGTCCAGGGTTCGTCTCCGCTCGTCTCTCTCTCTCTCCGGACTCCTTGCTTTTCTCCCGAAATCTCTCCTCAGCAGCACACGAAAAAGGAAAAACTATTTAATTTCAGTGGCGTCACGAGAAAAAAACTATGTTGTAGAGCAGCAAGCTAAAGCGTCCGATGTGGCACGAGGTCGACAGTCGAATCCTAATTTCTTATGGCTACTTCCTTCTTCTTCGCTATTACTCTTATCGTTTATCTTTTTCTAATCCTCTCTCCACCAATTACTGCCTTTCATTTCTATTCTATAATTTTAATTGGCTCTTTGTCATTTCCTGTATTAAAGAGGGCCCTGTGTTCGAATCCGCTTTGACAGGCGCCTCTATGCTGCTTCCTTCTATACATATATATATATAGGATATGCGATGTCTAGAGAGAGACGTCTAGATATATATATATATATATATATATATATATATATATATATATATATATATATATATGTGAGCACACATATATGTACATGCGGCTTAGTTTGTTCTCATAGAAGGGAGATTACTTGTAGGTCCCCTCTCCACTTCTTTTCTATCTTCATTTACTCCTACTCTCTCTCTCTCATCGCTTAATGCGCGAGAGATCGACGCGCCAGCACTTGAGATTCGTTCTCTTAGCGCGTGAATCTCCTCATCTCTCTTGCTCATTATTGCTGTTTCACTCTTCTCTCTTCTAAGTCTTCTTCATGGTATGGTGACTCCTAGCGCACGCGCGGTCGCTTACATGTATTCGTCTGTACGCTATCGCTCAACAGGCTGCTATAGCAGCACCGGCGTTCATATACAGGGGCTCTCGATGTATAGGTAATGGCTGCCGCGCGCGTCTGCTACTCATGTGTCGTTGTCGTCGTCTCGTAATACCGGTAAACAAAAAAAATAATCTCGTTAATTAACTATTTTCTTTTTATTAATTTAACGTGCGCCCGGGTCGGTAGTTTCGTTGGTGGTGTTTCATAGTGCTGAGTGGGGAAAGTGCAATAAATAAATTCTTTATTTATTTATTTATAGTGGCGTACCACGTCACAAACTCTCCCCCCCTAAGCTGGACATTCGCCAGAGTGGACTGCTTACAATTCTTATGCTCGCGTTACACACCAACGACTCTCGCCACCGATCCGTTCACAGGTTACAATATTCAATTTTCTTAAATTTTACTACACCTTCACTATCACCATTAATGTTCCCAGAAATTACGCTTACTTAGTTACTAATTCATGCATTGTTTACTGTATATATAATTTTCTAACGCAAAGGTTATTGGGTGGGGTTAGGTTGGGTTAGAGGGTTTTGGGTATTTTTAGGATATGACTACGTACAATAAAATTAAGTAGATATATATGGGTATTAGTAAAACAATACAAAAAAATTATTTAGGATCTTAACTCACTATCTAAAATTTCTCAGTGCTCTTGGTCTTAAATACTCCTTGTTCTCTTCACGGTCGTCTCCTTCTTTTTTTACTCCCTGGTCAACCCCAATCCCTATTAATTTTCCCCTTTTCTTTCTCTTCTTTACTCTTCTTTCTCTCTCCTTAACCTTCGTTGCTCCCGAATCATGCTAGTGATGATTCGAACTCGGGTAGCAACACTGAGTCCCGTTAAGGTCTCAACGAGACGCAGCATTCGGGTGATCAGTCGCTCCTCTAAGACGTCCTGGAGGATCTCATCCCGTGTTGTTGTTGGGAGATCTCTCAAGGCCTCCGCATATCGACACATTTGCTCGATTGGCTCTTCCTCTGTTGTTGTTTGTGAGGCTGGCGTCTTAGTGCCGGGTGCTGGGTCTCGTGGCTTTCTTAATGGTGGTATTGGCTCAGTGGAGGCGGTCGTTGATGTAACCGTTGTTGGAGTTGTTGTGGAGATGGTGCTAATGGTGGTTGTTGTTGGTTTGGTGGTGGTTGTTGTTGGTTTGGTGGTGGTGATGGTCGTCTTGGGCCTGGTACCAGTTGATGTTGTTGTTGTTGTTGTGGCTGCTGGGGCCGCTGTTCGTGGCGGAAGTGCTTGAGGCCCTGGAACGCCGCCAGGTTGGTGGTAATGGTAGATCCTGGCCACTTCTTCTTCTCCGTATTTAGTGGTTAAGTGCCTCCTGTGCGGCTCACTGCAGCGGGGGCAATCGGCTAAATCCACACCTCGCCGACCGCAGTTATAACAGTAGACGCTGCGTCGGGGGTGTGGGCACATCTTCGAGCGATGTCCACGCTGCCAGCAGTTGAAGCAAGCGCCGGGAGGGGGATCTACCTTGCGTTCCGTAGGTATCCTCTTCACATCGCTGAACAGGACCCCGCTGGTCTTCACAGGCAGCCCAGTATCAGGTGCCTCTCGTAGCCATCTACCACTGGCGTCGCGTCCTATTGGACCTGGAGGTGGTGTAGGAGACCTGGTGGGAGGAGGAGGCGTGAGCGACTCGTAGTCGTCAATCTGGAGCTGACGTGGTCCTTTGATCTTCTTTTTAGGAGGCGGAGGGCACGTCTCATCTTGGCGATTACGAGCACCTGGCCCATCTAACCCTCCAATTCTTAAGGACTCCTCTCCTTCTTCTCTGCCTAAGTCCCATGCCAGAGGCTCCCATACATGGCTCTTAGCCACTGGCAATCCTAACCTGGGATTAACAGGTGTTACCGCACTAGTGGGCCTGGGGTAGCTGGTCTGACTTGGCATAGATCGCGGTACCAGTCCGACGTTGTCCATATTCTGGGCCAATTCTTCTTCTACCTGGTCTGCCCAGGATTTATTCTTCTTTCCTTTATCTTCTTCCTCCCACTTCTGTATCATTTTTCTTCGCTCTTCTTCTATTTCTTGTTCTATCTGAATGGCCCTTCTTTCTTCCTCTTGCTTTCTTCGGCGCTCAATAAGCGCCCTTTCCATTTCTAATTTCTCTCTCAATTCTTCTTCTTTCTCTCTCTCGATCATTTCTACCTGCTTGCGGGCCCATTCTGCTTCTTTCTTTTCCATTGCTTGCTTCTCTTTTCTCTCTTGCTCTCTTCGTTCACTCTCTTCTTTTGTTCTTTGCTCCATTCTTTTCATTCTATCTTCTTCTAACCGCACTCTTTCCCTTGGGGTCATTACCGGCGAATTTATCGCCACGGTATCCTTTCCTGTACCACTCTCCTTTTTCTCCCTTTTTTCTTCCTCCTGTAGGTGCAAGTCTGGATTAGAGACGTTCGCTTCCTCCGCGATGCTAATCCAGAACTCCCTATTTTCTTCCTCCCTTTCTCTTTCAATCTCCGCTGCCCTTTCTAGTTCCTCCATGGTAGGGGAGTACACTCCCATTTCGGCTATGAGTTGGCGGGGTCGGTTAATTACCGGCTCCGTCTCTATTGGGCTCCGTGGTGGCGATAAGGTGGGTAATTCGCCCATGATGTTTCTCACCATACGGTGAGCCAACCGATTGAGGTCTCTACGGGGGCCTACCGCGCGTCTCATTCTATTTCCTGTAAGTAAAAGAAAGAAAAACATGAAGGGCTATTAGTAAAGCGGGTTGTAGGGTTTTAAATGGGTTCTAATCTCGGGTTTTTCGAGAGGGTATATATCTTTTGAGTTCAGAAACGTGTACCTTCGCATTACGCTTACCGCTTTCGGTCTCAACTACGTATACTAACGGTGATTTTATTTCTAAAACTTTAAACGGCCCGTCGTATTTTGGTGCGAGTTTCGCGGAAAATCGGTTAGCTGCATTCGAAAGTACATGTACGCGTCGCATGACCATATCCCCTACGTTAAACCGAATATCTTTCCTCCCTTTGTTATATTCTCTTGCTTGTTTCTCTTTCGCCCTTTCGATGTGCTTAATGACCAAGTCTCTCAATGCATCCAGCCGTTTCATCCTGTCTGCCCAATCTTCTGGATTTATTCTAATAATAGGTTTACTGCACTCCACTTCTCTTCTCAAGCTCTTTACAGGCATAGGGTGCCTCCCATAGTTAAGAAACGCTGGTGAGGTTTTCAGTGTTGACTGCGTTGCTGTATTTACTGCGTGCCTAAATTCATGGAGATGCTGATCCCAAGTCCTATGATCCTCCTTTACAAATGTAGCTATCATGGTCTTTAAGGTTCTATTCGCACGCTCCACTGGATTCGCTTGCGGGTGATACGGCGGTGTCGTTACTCTGGATACTCCATATTCCTGTAATACTTGGTCGAGGTGCTTGTTATCGAATTCTTTCCCATTATCTGTTAATAGATACTTTGGAGTTTCCCACCTGAATAGAATTAATTCTTCGAATGCTTTCGATACTGCTTTTCCATCAGCTGTCCTTACTGGCTTTAACTCGATCCATTTCGTGAAAAGGTCCTGAAAAACTAGTAGGTATTTATTTTGGCTCTTACTTGGAGGGAATTCCATCATATCAGCTGATACTACAAACCATGGTCTCTCAACAACACGGTTTCCCATTAATCCTTGAGGTCCAGTTTGCTTGATTTTGTACCGTTGACAGTCGTCGCACTCCTTCACAAATTGAGTTGTGTCATAATAAACTCCTGGCCAATAATACTCTCTTATGACTCTATCATAGGTCTTCTCTAGTCCTAAGTGCCCTGAGGATGGGTGACAGTGAGCATCTTGCAGTATTCTTTCTCGGTGTTCTGCTGGAACAACAAGTCGCCATCCTTCTTCTCCATGGGTCACTGGGTCGAGTAAAGGTTCTCTTCTCAATCTGTATAATAATCCGTCTTCTAATTTCCATCCTGGGTATTTATAAGGGTTCGTTTCTATTTCTTTGACTCGCTCAATATATTTTTCATCTTGAATCTCTTCGAAAGCACACACTTGTTCTTCTTCTTCTTCTTGACCTTCGTACATTCTTGAGAGAGCATCAGGTACGTGATGTAGTGCTCCACGTCTATGTACGATCTCAAATGACCATTGCTGCATTTTCAATGCCCATCTTGCTAATCGTCCCGTTGGATCTTTCAGCTTCTGTAACCACTTCAATGCGCTATGGTCGGTGATAATCTTAAAAGTGTAACCTTCAAGATAAGGTCTTAGTTTCTCAATTGCCCATATTATTGCTAATAATTCCTTCTCTGTAGTGGTATAGTTCCTCTCTGCTGCTGTTAGTACTCTACTCACGTAAACAATTGGGTGTTCACCGTCTTCGTGCTCTTGAGTCAATACTGCTCCTATGGCGAAGTCACTGGCGTCACATTGTACCGTGAATGGTTGGTTAAAGTCAGGTCTTGCAAGTACAGGCGCTGTTGTTAAGGCTCTCTTTAGGTCTTCAAACGCGCTCTGTTGTTCTTCTCCCCAACTCCATTCCTTGCTTTTCCTTAACAGTTTCACTAGTGGAACTTTCTTCTCTGAATCTCGCTCAATAAACCTCGAATACCAGCCCACCATTCCGAGAAATCTTCTTAATTGCTTTACAGTCTTGGGTGCTGGATAATTGACAACTGGTGCAACCTTGTCTGGATCAGGTCTTAGCCCCTCATTGTCTAAAATAAATCCAAGGTAGGTGATCTGTGAGCAGCATATCTCACACTTTTTCTTATTCACCGTCAATCCAGCGTCTACCAGTCTCCGCAACACTGTTTTCAGCCATTTTAAGTGATCCTCGAAATTCTCGGTGGCTATAATGATATCGTCGAGATAACCGAACACGTTAGGTTCACATTCAGGTCCAAAAAGAGCGTCGATGAGCCTTTGGAAGGTCATTGGTGCGTTGGTCAATCCGAAAGGCATTTTCTTGAATTGCCAGAGACCTGAGCCAGGCACTGAGAAAGCAGTGTATTTCCTACTATTTTCCTCCATTGGAATTTGGAAATAGGCTTGCTTCAGGTCAATTTTGGTTAGGTATCTGGCTTTCCTCAGCTTATCTAGGATTGAATCCATGCTAGGTATTGGATAAGCGTCCTTCCTAGTGACCTTGTTCAATTCTCTATAGTCCACACAGAATCTGTACTCTCCATCAGGTTTCCTAAGTATCACTGGTGGACTACTCCATTCACTTGCTGACCTTTCAATTATATTGTTTCGCAACATCGCTTCTATCTCTTTATGAGCGACTTGCAACATCATCGGCGACATTCTTCTAGGTCTCTGTTTTATCGGAGAAGCTCCCATAACGTCTATGTGGTGTTCTGATAAATTAGTTGTTCCAGGTACATCTGTTGGTTGGGGTATGATAGTATTCACCAGGTCTTCGACTAATACTCGTTGTTCATCATCCAATTCTACTATTCCTGCACATTCTCCGAATACTAGGGTTGGTGTTTGATCTTCATTGTTAAATTCTCTCCACTCACCGTCTTTCATTCTCCATAAGTTCTCGCTGAATTTGGTTTCTATCTGCCAAAGTCTACAGAAGTCTATTCCTAGAATTACGTCATGGTCTAAGGCAGAGATTGCTTTCATCTCTATTCGTCGCACACATCCATCTACTTCCAAATCCACAGGTAATTTTCCAACAATTCGAGCCGATCCTCCTATGACACTTCTTATTACTGTTCGGGCTGGTATTAATCGATCTTTGAATTTCTGAGTTACTCTTGGTCCTATCAATGACACCATTGCTCCAGTGTCGAATAAGGCCTGGTATCGTCTACCTCCGAGCACTACATCTAAGAAATTCCTATTTTCATTGCACATGCCTGCCACAGCGTCATCGTCGTCTCCAGGTTCAGATCTATCTTCAGTCTTTACCGGTGAGTATTTCTCCCCCCCTAAGTTAGACTTACTCTCGTTCTGTCGGGTTTTAATTACTGGTATAGGTGGATGTTTCTCTTCTTCTTCATCTAAGACGCTCAATACACGGTTTAATTCTGCTAGCTGTTTGAATCCTTCGTTTTCCTCTTTATCTGATTCTTCACTGAGTTGTAATGCTTCTTGCTCCAATAATTCTAATTTCTTCTTTCTTTCATTTAAATGAGCCATGGTCCTCATAATCCCTTCTCTAGAGTATTTTTCAGCGAACTCGAGTGGGGAGAGCATTCTCATGGTCTCTTGGTTCTCCATTATTCCTATAATATTCTTTTTCTCATCTGGGGTAGGGGTCTTCATGACGTTATTCGGGGTCATACATTCGTTTGGATACTTTCTATCTAGTTCTTCTCTGCCGGTGGCCAATTCGGTGGCATCACGAGATTTTGCATAAGAGGGGGGGGTTGAGCTAAGTTCTGCCCCCCCGCCGCTTCGTTTCCCTGTGATTGCTGGGGAGTATTCTTCTGTGGGTTGGGTCTCGGTGGCTGCTTATTTGGATTTGGGGTCCAATTCGCGTTTCTTGCTTGTTGATTCGGGTTAGGCATCCTATTAGGGGTCTGTTGGTTAGGGCAAACGTTCATAGAATGTCCCATTCCTCCGCATGAGCGACAAATCCTTTGTGGACAATCTCTTGCTCGGTGTCCAACGGCCTGACAGGTGTAACATGCCGAATAAGTTGGTTGACCTTTAACTACTCCAGTGGCTCCGTTTGCTACGTTTGCGGTCTGCTGATATTGTCTGCCTTGATCATACTGGGGTCTTGTTTGCGCACTCCACCAGTTGACTGGTGGTAATACATTCGGAGACCATGCGACCATAGGCACCTGACCTGTCATTACAGGTGGCTGTGTCGTTGCCACTGTGTTCGATGCTTCCACCGGCGTCGGATTCGTCTCAGCTTGAAGTGGTGGTGTTTCTTGTACACCTGCTACCTGAGGTCCTTTTTGTTTGTTAGGTCTCCTCCTCCGTCGCCGTGGTTTTCGCTGGGTCGTATTCGGAGCTTCATCTCTATCACTCTCTCTTTCACTTGTGGTCTCTTCATACTCTTCGGCATTCGCAATTCTTGGTTTATCTGTTCTTTTGGGCGCGTTAAATGCTGCACCCTGGATCAACATCTTCTCTCGTGGAGGTGGGGGTTGGTATCTATTGTCTAGGTCCTTCTGTTTTTCCCAACGCCTACCTAAACGCCTGAGATCTTCATAGGTCCCTATTCTCTCACCTGCCATAAACTTACGATACTCTGGTAATAAATTTCTGTATGCTGTGTCTACCTGAGTTCGCAGTGATGGTGGATTCTTAAAATATCCTACTATGCACCTGAAGCAGGATATAAAGTTAGAGATACTTTCTCCTTTGGCCTGAGTCCGTCTTTTCAGCTCATCGAGAAGGTCTACCCGTTTGACATCGCCTACGTACTGATGTCTGAAGGCTCTTTTAAAGCTCTTCCAGTCATGCACCTCTAACTCGGCGGTCCTATACCAGATGCTTGCTGAACCGGTGAACACACAGGGTATTGACCTTAAGAGATCTTCGTCTGGAATGCCTGTGTTTCGTCGGCAGTTACCTAACCTGGCGAGGAACTCCTCCGGTCCTTCCCTATCATCTCCGCTGAAAGAAATCTTCCAATTCCTTAACGTTTTATTGGTAGCGTTGTCTCGTTCAGTCATGTCAACATTATACCTAGTGCTGCCTCCATAATTTTCGTCACTGCTATAGTCTTCGGTGTCACTGGAGCTATGTGAATAGTCACTATAGTCGTCGTCTCTTCGGTTTCTTCGATAACCTCTGCGCTCTCCATTTCTTCTACATCGCCTGTGTTCCCCATCATCCCTATCTCTCCTATCTCTTCGGTCTCTTCTACCTCTTGACTCATTGTATTCCCGTGGTGCATTTCGTTGTTGGCCTTGGCTATTTCTTAACTGATTAACACCGTGACCTCTGGCGCCTCTGCCATCTCTATTATCACTATTTCCTCGTCGTGGGGTTTCCCTGGCCATACCAGCCCTAGTGCATTGATGCTGGTCCCTACCGGCATCTGAGCGTATATCCACCTGTTCATCTAGCGCATACTCTCGAGCTGTATAGGGTATCTGCTGACTACGAATTCCTAGACTCGCTGGATTGAGGAAAGTGGCATACGCGTCGGCGAGATTTTCCTCATCATCGTTTTCTTCTTCGTCGGCCATACAGAGGTCATCCATGGCTATTACCTCTTCAATAGGCAATTCTCTGGGGTTTGGTGATACTGCTGTTGGTTGTTGGCTTTGTATGGCTGGAGTAGGCGCTGGCGTCTCTGGCCTCCAAGTATTCGTGGTGTTCAACGTCCATCGTGGGATTTGTGTATTCCTCGAGTTCCATCCTACGGAGCCTAATATGGACGTTACATCATGGAAATAGCCTAGAGGTGCATGGTTGGACATAGCGATATATCTGGCGGCCATTCCAGTGGCTGACATTGATGCTCTTGCATTGGACACCGTCTGTATCGACGCACTACCAAAGGTACCAGCCACGGTGGTGGTAGGAGTCGTGGAAGTGGTGGTCGTCACTGTTGCAATACAAGCGGGAGTTTGCACTTCCCGGGTCCTCACCGGCGGTGCATTCGATCCTGCTGCCGCAGCCGTGGTCGCTTCTAACCTCATTCCACTTTGGTCGATCCGTCTTGCTTCTTGCTTGTCGAGCAGAGCTTCCTGATAGCCTCTAGGAGTAGCTTCCGGATCATCTTCATCCTCCGACGGCGCCATTAAGAAATTCCTCGTCGTTGCTGGGAGGTAACTTTGCCTTTCGTCAACTGCTGGGTTCCAATATACTCTCTTGTGTGGTTCGATTTCCCGGGTACTCGCTCTGATTAGCCTACTACGTAGGACTGGAAATGTTCCCGTGGTGCTACATCCCATACTATCCAATCGCTGCGACACTTCCCACGGGTCCATCTTCTTTACTCCTGCTACCAGGGTTGGGTGAAAGTTGTCTAGTGGGTTAGTCTTCCGCCGACCTCTTGAACCTGTTGCCTCTTGTGCCATTTTTTTCCGTTGTCTCTTGAGCAAATCTGTTAAATTCTACTATTTTCCTAAATCAAAAAAAGGAAAAATCTCGCGATTCTTTTTCTCTGGAGTCTTCAAACAGAGGTTACGTATTGCTAGGTACACGCTTCTGAGGTCTTTACTATTAAGATTTGGGGATTTTACCACTGTGCCTGGGTTAATCTGGGAAATTTATATGCACTTATAATATATTTTAAATGAAATAAACACACAAATTCTTTTAATAAAAGGGTTTTTAGTCTTATTAATTATTATATTTCTTTTTCTTTTTTGTTTAATATCTTCCTAATTTTGTCTTGAAATCTTCTGGAAAAAAAAAATCTTCTTTCTCTTGATTTAATCGGTTCTTTTAAATTTTAAATTTCCTTTCTTTTCTTTATAAATTTTCTTCTTGGAATTCTAACGTATTTGTCTCTTCTTGGATAGCAACGGGTCTCTTCAATAACCCAGTTTCTTCGTAGAGCAATTATATGTGTGATTTGGGATTTATAGAAAAAAAATTTTATATATGTATATATGGAGGGAATAATTATTATATATATGGGAAATATAAATATATATATTTTGTACGAATAATTGAAAATATATGTATTACTGGGTACGTTTTCTAGGGTTTGGCACAGTGGTCGAGAACAAGGCAAGTCTTAATACTTTTTGCACTGATTTTCATTTATCTATTCTAGATTACTTAAATTTTTTTCTAATTCTCTATTTAATAAATTTTATTGTTCGTAGTTGGGGTTAGGAAGGTGTAAAGGTTCGCTATGTCTTAAGTTCAACATATATCAATAAATATATCGGGAAGTTTTAAATTAAATTCAATTACGCATTTTCTGGGGACACTCTTACAATCTAATTTTTATCTCGCTTAGATTATGTGAAGTGGTTTTATACTCTACTCTCTACGCTTAACCGGTGAAAAAGGAGGTATACAGTAACTTTTGTTTTATTCTTTTCATGAAATTTCAACTAAATTACATTAATTAAAAAAAAATTTTTAACTCGTTCAATTTACCGTCTTTACAGAAATTAAGATCTTGAATTAATCACTGCATGCATTAATTTCGATTTTTTTACCGGTCAAATTACAAGTCAAAAAAAAATTTTTATTCTCCTTTTTCACTTTGCTCCCCAATTCTAACAAGAAAATTCTACTCAGAATTTTCCCGATCCAAGCCCCACGTTGCTGGTGCCATTTGCGATGCGAGAATTCCGGTAAAAATTAATAATTGCTTTTATTATTTTATTCAATGTATTAAATCTACTGTTGAGCCGATTCTCATATGCAAAAATCGGTGTATCAAAAGTATTAAGTTTAAGGGCGCCAGATACACCACCAACTAGCTAGCCGTCAGCACGAGTCTCAAGCGGCCTTGGATCGGGAGGTGGCTCGTGTCGTATAGAATTCTTGTCTGAAATGGGAGGGGGGAGAACACACAGAAACTTTTAACTTAACTTCACTTAACTATAAGAAACTTTATTTTAATTTATAAAATCTGTCTTAATAAATCTTATTTGATTTCTACCTACTCGCGCTCTCTCATAACCCACACACACACACAAGATTATATTTTATTATCAAAAAGAAAAAAATGCTATATTAATCGCTATGCTAAAAAAAAAAGATTTTCAATTCACTTAGTCTCTATTCAGGTAGAGGTTTCAAAAAAAAAAATTTAATTATATGTATTCTACGTAAATCACAAATTCGTAATTTAAAATGGCGGTCTTCCGGTGGCCATTTAGTTCGCTTCGCGTCTCTCTCTCTCTCTCTCTCTCTCTCTCACGGCGCTCAATACGCGGCCACGCGTTACCAGAACAAATTTTTGTCTTACAATTTTCACTACATACAAAAAAATTATTTTTATTTTATCACTATCTATTTTTATTCGCCCAACCGGCAATTTAAACGCGTCTCATCGGTCTAGATTTAATTTTGGTAACACGTGCTCGCGCAACACACACACTCCGGCACTCACGGTCTAATTTAATTTTTAATCTTCTTTATTTCAATTTTAGTACAATTTGCGCACAAAAAGAATTTTGTTTCAAACGCACGTCAAATTCAAATACATAAGAAATTTTCACTTAGTTAATCAATCGGAATTTTATACACTTTTACGCTTAATACGAAAGTTAAGTTTTCTTTTCTTTAAATTACAACAATTTAAATCCGAATTTTCGACATAGAAAGAGGAAATCTTTGACTATTCACTTCGCGCACTATCAAGAAATTTCGTAAAACCACTTCACTGACTCTACAGTCAATCGGCGAGAGCCGTTGACTTACAAAGAAATGAGCGAAAATTTCTGGGCGCAGCCCACTCACCGTTGCTGAAATTTCAGTCTCCTTGGGTCGATACAGTCGACGATAACCAGGATGTAGAAGCTGCGACGGGCTGGTGCTGGCGATAATGGCGGCGGTCTCTCGATCTTTCTCTCTTTTACTCTCTGGGTCGCTACCGGCGACGTCCAGGGTTCGTCTCCGCTCGTCTCTCTCTCTCTCTCCGGACTCCTTGCTTTTCTCCCGAAATCTCTCCTCAGCAGCACACGAAAAAGGAAAAACTATTTAATTTCAGTGGCGTCACGAGAAAAAAAACTATGTTGTAGAGCAGCAAGCTAAAGCGTCCGATGTGGCACGAGGTCGACAGTCGAATCCTAATTTCTTATGGCTACTTCCTTCTTCTTCGCTATTACTCTTATCGTTTATCTTTTTCTAATCCTCTCTCCACCAATTACTGCCTTTCATTTCTATTCTATAATTTTAATTGGCTCTTTGTCATTTCCTGTATTAAAGAGGGCCCTGTGTTCGAATCCGCTTTGACAGGCGCCTCTATGCTGCTTCCCTCTATACATATATATATAGGATATGCGATGTCTAGAGAGAGACGTCTAGATATATATATATATATATATATATATATATGTGAGCACACATATATGTACATGCGGCTTAGTTTGTTCTCATAGAAGGGAGATTACTTGTAGGTCCCCTCTCCACTTCTTTTCTATCTTCATTTACTCCTACTCTCTCTCTCTCATCGCTTAATGCGCGAGAGATCGACGCGCCAGCACTTGAGATTCGTTCTCTTAGCGCGTGAATCTCCTCATCTCTCTTGCTCATTATTGCTGTTTCACTCTTCTCTCTTCTAAGTCTTCTTCATGGTATGGTGACTCCTAGCGCACGCGCGGTCGCTTACATGTATTCGTCTGTACGCTATCGCTCAACAGGCTGCTATAGCAGCACCGGCGTTCATATACAGGGGCTCTCGATGTATAGGTAATGGCTGCCGCGCGCGTCTGCTACTCATGTGTCGTTGTCGTCGTCTCGTAATACCGGTAAACAAAAAAAATAATCTCGTTAATTAACTATTTTCTTTTTATTAATTTAACGTGCGCCCGGGTCGGTAGTTTCGTTGGTGGTGTTTCATAGTGCTGAGTGGGGAAAGTGCAATAAATAAATTCTTTATTTATTTATTTATAGTGGCGTACCACGTCACAACTTCTAATCCAACGAACAATACTTTCACCCCATACGGCTGTTGCTTTTTTGACTGATGATTCTACAATTCATGATACACCCGCATTGTGTAGCTTTCTTATTTTTAGAAAGACTATATCGCGAACAATTTTCCAAGACCATATTCCTAAACTTGAGACTTGTAATAAATTATGTTTCTCTTTAGAAGTTTTTATTTTGATGCAATTTAGATTGGTCGGAACTTACATTACTTACTTTTGGCGATAAAAGCAGGCTATATTCTCAAATATAAGACTACTGATTTAAAAAACGATCATTTGGCCACAAATAGACGTTGCATTTTTGGATATTGTATTTCTAAATTAAAATACACTTAGAAAACCTTACTACTATTGTTTTTTGTTAATTAAGCTATTTTGCGGACAATCAACTCAGTCCAAATTTTAGGAGTAAACATTTTCGAGTACATATAGTGTTTCTTTTATGGTAAATCTCATTTGTGGTCGCTCAAGCATATTTAAAATAGTGAAAACTTTTTTTTGGGGACAAATAGCGATATTTATTGTTAAATATATGTCTTTAAATCTAGCAAACAATAGTCCTACCCTATATAGTTGTTGCTTCTTCGGCTAATGATCCTACAATTGATAAAACACCTGCATTGTGTATATTCTCTTGTTAAAAAGACTACATCGCGAACAAATTCCCAAACCGCTATTTCTAATCTCGAGAATTGTAATAAATTATGTTTTTTTTTTAAAATCTCTATTTTGATGCAATTTTGATTTTTCGTAGTCGTTATAACTTATTTCTGGCAATAATGGCAGACTAGATTCTCGAGTATAAGACTAATGACTTAACAAACTATCGTTTGGCCATAAGAGCAATTGAGAGGCAGGACCTTTCAATGTCAGTGCTAACATATTCATGTGATTAGACCATTGGTAATTTTAGGCTGCCTGTCCCGAGTGTCGACCATACGTGCGTTAACGCGAGGGTTCCTATACCCTTTTTTCACACAGGATTAAATTCAACAAAGGATCTGGTTGGCTAAAAAAAACTTAAAAATTGAGTAATTAATAACTTCATTTGTCGAACTAAAATTCATTTAAATTGACAATTAACAGATGTATAACGTAAGTTAAAAAAATGCAATTTAAGTTATTTATGAGTACAGACAAATATTTTCTTCTTTTAAATATAACAAAAAAGGTTCTCAATATATTTTATACAAAAAGAAACTATTATTTCGACTAATATAATAAGTTAAATATTATTTCCTTAAGTATTAAGAGAAATATAAGGAAATATTTAACGTTTGAACAATACATTTAAAGTAAATTTATAAAGATAATTTTAAAATACATCTTAATTAATAATAAAAATGCTTAATTGGTTAAAATAAAAAATATAGTTAAACAAAGCACAGGGTAAAAATAACCATATCGTCAAACTAGATGGTTTAGATATAAAGGAAATCATTCTTAATTTTATCCTTATAAGATATATAATATCAGAATTATATACTTAACTTGAACCATTTAGTTAAAAAACAACCACATGGTTTAACTATATGGTAAAACCATGTGGTAAAAGTATATGGTTTTTTTCTAAAAGGGAATATATTGCTTTTTTGGAAAACTTGATTTTAATTTAATTCAGCTTTTTCAGAACCATAAATACCTTCTTTCAGACAGTAATGGCGGATTAGATTCTCGAATATAAGATTACTAATATAACTAATGATCGATTTTCCATAAATAGATGTCGCCCTTGTCGATAATGTATCTTTTATTAAATACATCGAGACAGCGTTACCTTTACTGTTTTAAGTCGAATAATCTATTTTGCGAATAATTTACTGAGACCTGATTTTCGTACTCAACAGTTCTTGGAAAATATCATGTTTCTTTTTTGGAAAATCTTATTTGTATTTAATTGAGCATATTCAAAATGTTAAAAAAATTTTTACAAAAGTGGCAGGTTAGATTCTGAAGTATTGGACTTTTAATTATATTAACAACTATTTCACCCAATACAAATTTTCCTTTTTAAGAAAATGAATCGTCATTTAATATTACACCTGTATTGTGTAACTGTTGTATTATCAAAAAGACTATACCGCGAAAAACTTATAAAGAACTTAATTCTTATTTAATTTATCTTTTTTTGAACTGTAATAACTAGTTTATAGCAAGAATAGCAGATTAGAATCTCGAATGTAATACTACTTATTTAACTAACAATTGCTTCACCTTGAATAGATGTTGCTTTTTTGCAAAGGTAAAGTCTAATAAAAATTTAATTTCTAGTTAATTTAGCTTAATCGAAATCATAATAAGTGGCTTTTGGCAAGAATGAAAAATTTTATTTACGAGTATAAGACTTTTAATCTAAGTAATGATCGTTTTACCATCAATAGATGTGGCTATTATGAAACATGAATCTTTTATTGAATATACACTCAGATAATATAACAGACACTGTGTTTCTGTCGCGAAATCTATATTGCGAAGAATTTATTTAGAGGACATTTCTGAAATAGGGAATTCTAAAAAAGTATCATGTTACTGTTTTGGTAAACTTGAATATTATGTTACTAAGCTTTTCTAAAATTATACTAACTGTTTTTTCGCAAGAACAGCTAAATCAATCTTCGCCTTTCAGTCTTTATATTTGACTCAAGAAAATTTCAACCTAAATACATATAACTTTTTGGGAAATAAATCATTTATTAAGAAGACGCATAGCAAACTGAAAATGTTCCATTCTTATAGAAGCTATTCGGTGATAAATTTATTAAGACCACATTTTAGAAATTGAGAGTTTTAGAAAAATATAACATTTTTGTTTAGATAATCTAATTTAATTAAGCTTTTTTGAAATCGTAATAATTGGTTTTCAAAAAAATTGGCAGATCTGATACTTGAGTATGACTTAATTTAACTAACGATAACTTCACTCTAAATAGATGTTGCTGATTTCAAAAATAAATTTTGTATTTAAAATACATATAGATTGCGTAACGACTAATGTTCTTTTGCGATAAAGTTACTCGAGTTTAAATATATTAAGATCAGTTGTAAAAGTTATTTGGTTTTCATATACAATATATATTTTCTTCGGTGAACCTGTTTTTTTATTTAATAAGGCCAATTTCTAATTGTAATATTGGGTATTAAGTACAGAAGGTTCTATTTTTGAATAACTTATTTTCAATCAGATATATGACGATCCCAATTGAAAGTGATATTGCTTTTCAGAAAAATCGATTCTTCATTCTAAAGGCACTTAAATTACGCATATACTTATGTTCTATTTTAAGGAATTCTTTTTGGCGATGGATTCAACAAGACCATATTCAAAAATCAAGAGCTTGCGAGAAATATCATGTTGCTTTATTGGAAACCCTTGTTGTTATTTAATTAATCTGCTTTTTGTGAAAATAGCAAGTTACCCTGAACTACAACAATATTAAATAATATTAGCTAGTCTACAAATACTTCAATAGTAGTTTTTTCTAAAGCCATCTACCTTATGCGGTCGTTTAAGCCGAAGCCAATTATTTTCTACTCCAGACTTAGCTGAAGCCTAAAATCAGTAAATCGTCTCAGGTATGGCCAAAAATATTGGCTGAATTGGTTAAAAATCGAAATAAAAAAAACCAATCTTGGTTAAAGCTGAGAACTAATATGATGATAATCAATAATGCCAAAATTATAATAGACTAGTGATGTTAAATTGCAAATATTAAATAAGATGTCCTAAAGAATCCTTGGAAATATCAAGTGACTAATCCATTATCATAAAATAGCACTAATGATAGTTTGTAATTATTGATGATAAATTATTAATATTATTGTCATTGTTATAATCATTACTACTAATTGAGTGTTGTGTGTCTCATTTTTTTTATCTCTATCTTTTTGTCTGCGTGTCCGTCTCCCTGTCTTCCTTTTTATAAGATCATTCCGCGACTCCGATACCGCCCTTTGACTCTGTTTCTTTACTTCTGTTCATACACACGTACGTCTACACATTGATGCTGATGCTTGAGTTGATGATGATGATGATGATATCTTTATTGTTTAATGAATTTCAAATTTTACTTTTCGTCCCAAATCTGTTTATAGGGCTCATCAGTAAAGCTTTGTGAGAGAAGACAATCTAAATAAATAGCCATTATTATAGTTTATTCTGGTTAAAAAAAAGTTTCTAGATAAATATTTTCACTTCTGAACTTATATTTGTAATTAATTAGAAGCATTTCGGAAAATCATCAACCAAAGCTTTTATTGTGGATGCATCATGGCTTGATTCTATAGTGATTATTTTTAATTATATTTTCTTGTATTAACTGTTTTATTCAGATTGTCTTCTTTACTATAACAGATCCTACTTTAGACGTTACTTTTGATAATTATTTCAGTTCTTTTTTGCTCATCACTAATATTAATATCCGCGTCCCTTTAATTACCGAACGCTTACTATAGCAGTCGTGTTATTTTTATTATACAACGTTTACAATAAAAGTCGCGTTTTATCAATAATACCATGCTCACATTGGCGGAAAAATTCCTTTAACTACACAGCATTCAAAACAGCGACCGTGAATACTTGATGACACAGCGCTTATAATAGCAGCCACGTATTTTTAACCACACAGAGCTCAAAATACCAGCCACGAATTTGTAACTACACAGCGCTCAAAATAGCAACTGTGAATTTTTAATTACACAGCGCTTACAATAGCAGCCGCGTTTTTCAGCCATACAACGCTCAAAACAGTAGCCGCGAATTTGTTATTACACAGCGCTAACAAAAGTTGTTGTGTTTTTTAACTACGCAACATTTACAATAGCAGCCGCGTTTTTTTAACCACACAGCGCTCACAAAAACTGCCGCAAATTTGTAATTACACAGCGCTTACAATAGTTGTTGCATTCTTCATCTTTAGCTCTTTAAATAGTAACTGCGTTTTTTGAACCAGATAGTGCTCTGCGAAGCAATCGTGAATTTCTAATTACGCAGTGCTTACAATAGTTGTTGCGTTTTTCATCTTTAGCTCTTAAAATAGCAGCCGCGTTTTTTAAACCAGATAGTGCTTTAAAAAGCACTTACGAATTCCTAATTACACAGCACTTACAGTAGTTTTAGCATATTGTGGATCTATAATATTCCTTTGTAAACGATGTTTGTATGGACCATTTTATCTTTAACTTTTCTTGATTTTTCTGTTAATATTTTTAATTTTTTTTTATTATTTGTCTTTGAAAGTGCCACGTATAACTGCTCATGACTAAAAATTGGTGTTGGTGAATACACTCCTACTTTTTTAAATGATTGTCCTTGCGACTTATTAATATTCATTGCATGAGCGAGTTTTACAGGAAATGGTTTTTTCGTCATCTGGAATGGCAGTTCATCATTTGCCGATAAGGTCATACGTGATAAGAATATAGTGCTTCCTTTTCTACTCCCTGTTAATATCTGCGCATTAATAGTAAATTGTTTAAATTTCGTTATTACTAATCGGGTTTCGTTAGAGTAGAGTAAAGTCCTTCATTCGAATTAACATTTTTAGAAGCATTATTATAGCTCCTCTTTTTAATTGTGATCTATGTGGAGGTGAATCGTTGGGCGTTAAAGAACTTCAAAATTCTGTTGGCAAAATGACGTCTAAACATTCGTCTTTTACATCATTTACAGAGTCAATGCTCTAGTACTCTATTAATGGTTAATTTATTTTTGAATAAATTTTTTCATTAATTCCTATTACATCTACGTTTTTCAGTGCTAATATAATATTTTTGTAATAGTCACAATTTTCAGTATTTATATTATGCTCGTAAATTTCATCAAAGATTGCGCTTTGACAATATTTCTTTTGGAATTTGTATAACTTTACTTCCCTTTTTCATATTTTGAATGAAAATTACCAGTTCCTATATTTAGTAACAAATTTTTAAATTTATTATCTGATTCCGATAAACGTTTATTTCCTTTCAAAGACATACATTAAAAATGTTCCCGAAAATAGCTTTTTTTGATAGAATTTTCTACTATCTGTGTTCTATTTACATGTTTTGCTATTGTTAACGTTTGTCTAAAATCACCTGATATGATAAATGCTTTTCCTCTAAACAAGTAATTATTATCACATACATCTTTATCATTAAACATGCGATCGACGGCTTCACAAGTTTATATTGATGTCATTGTGATTTCATCCCAGATAACAATTGATTATTTTTTTATTTTTTTACCTTTTCCGCTGTTTGCACTAATATTACATATTGCGTCTTTAGATATGTTCAACGGTAATGCGAATGCTCTATGTACTGTCACAATGTCTTGTAATAAATTAGCCTCAATACCTGTCCATGATACAACTGAATAGTTGATTGCATGAATTTTTAGATAAGTTATAATTGTATTCAATAATAAGCTTTTACCACTTTCACCTAGACCGTACAGATATATCTATATATATATATATATATATAGTCGTAAGACAAGATTCAACCGACCCCCCCTCAGCCCCCTCAAATGTCTGTCGGCATAGCCCCCTCAAATTACGTTGTAATTCCTCTTATAAATGGCTACTCAAAAATTGACGTAACTTAGGCCCCCCTCGCCCCCTCTCAATTTTCGTAGCCCCCTCAGCCCCCTTAATTTGCCCCCCTCAAATTACGTTGTAATTCTTCTTATACATGGCTATTCCGAAATTAACGTAACTTAGGCCCCTCCTCAGCCCCCCCTCAAATGTCTGTCGGCATAGCTCCCTCTCAAATTACGTTGTAATTTCTCTTATAAATGGCGATTCCAAAATTGACGTGACTTAGGCCTCCCCTTCAGCCCCCTCCTCGCCCCTCTCAATTTTTGTAGCCCCCCTCAATTTGCTCCCCCTCCTCCTCACTTTTTATAGCCCCCCCTCATTATGCCCTCTTCCTCACTATGATATTATGATTAAGTAATTAGTAATAAAAAAATATTCTTATCATTAATAATATTCTATTATTATAATAACAATTATAAGTAGTTTAATATTATTATAATTAGTAATATTTTATTATTATGATTGTAACAGTAACTATTTAATAATATAAAGTTTTTTCGTATTCCAATATTGGATTTCAAAAATGAAAAAAAAAAATTATTATTATTAATATTTTATTAATATAATTGCAAACATAATTAATTGATAATACAAAGCTTCCTCTCTGCATTTGCTTTATTCAGATAAATATATAATATTTTTATTTCTATTCTAATACTTTTATTTCTATATATTGTATCTTTATTTTTATTATTGAAAAAATTTATTGATTACAATAGTAAGCTATGAATTACAAAATCGATTTTGCTTAATATCCATAGGTACTTTATTAACAATTGTATTTAAATAAAACATGTTCTTTTTAAAATTAGAAATAAGATATTTACATATTTGTCTTAATAAAAGATGTTTGGGCTTGAGACCAGCATAAAAATATATGGCTGCATTAAAAGCTTATAAAAAGCATTGTTTGCTGTCACCAAAAGAAGCTTACAAATTTATCTTCATTGTCGCTAAAAGAAGATTACAAATTCATCTTTATTGTCGCTAAAAAAAGCTTAAAAATTTATTATTATCGCTGAAGCGATTGTTTGTTGTCGCTAAAAAAACTTTATACAAACATATAAATTTATTGTTTATTGTCGCTAAAAAAAGGCTTAAAATTTATTTTTTATAATAATTAAAAGAAACTTATAAATTTATATCTCATTGTCGTTGAAAAAAGCGTACAAATATATTGTTTACTGTCGTTAAAAATGATTACAAATTCATTTACTATTGTCGCTGAAGCGATTGTTTGTTGTCGCTAAAAAATTTCAAACAAGCATATAAATTTATTGTTCAATGTCGCTAAAAAAAGCTTACAAATTTATTTGTCATAATCGCTACAAGAAACTTACAAATTTATATCTCATTGTTGTTGAAAAAAGCGTATAGATTTATTGTTTATTGTTGCTAAAAAAACCTCATACAAGCATACAAATTTATTGTTTGTTGTCGCTAAAAGAAGCTTACAAATTTATTTTTCATAATCGTTAAAACAAACTTATAAATTTATATCTCATTGTTGTTGAAAAAAGCGTACAAATTTATTGTTTACTGTCGCTAAAAAAGATTACGAATTCATTTATTACTTTTGTTGAAGCGTACAGATCTATTGTTTGTTGTCACTAAAAAAATTTAATATAAGCATACAAATTTATTAGTTGTCGTTAAAAGAAGCTTACAAATTTATTTTTACTGTCGCTAAAAAAAGCATACAAATTTATTGTTTATCGTCGCTCAAAAAAGATTATAAAAGCGTACAAATTTATTATTTGTTGTCGCTAAAAGAAATGAAATATATTTGTATGCATATTACATCTGTAATTTGATTCCAATCTGCTGGTAATTCTACTTTAAGTCTTTTTAAAATATTTATCATTTTTTTGAAATATATATTTTCTTTGATCTCATTTTATAATATCAATTATTAATAATTAATTCTAAAACTTTCATATCATGTCATATTGCCTATTGACATATATTTTTATAAAAACAGAAAACCTCCTATACAATAACGTTTTTGAAGTATTTTTATCACATTTTAAAAAATAAAATATAATTTATCAAACTTAATATGTTCTATGAAAAAGTATTGCACTTAAGTACTTAATAACGTTTTTCTAAAATACATAATATCAATAAATAAAAAACGTTTATAAAAAAGTATTTTTAACTTTGATGAATGTTTATAACATTTTATGTTTATCTATATATTTGAATGAAAACATTGATAAATATAGATATAGAAATACCTAGCATATTAGTAATGCTACTATATAGCAAAAAAACATGTTATAAATTTTGTTCCATGTTTTTTTGTCTATTTGACATAAATTATAACAAATGAAAACCTTATATATAATGTTTCAAACAAAAATTATTAATCATTTATCATTCTTTTGAAATATATATTTTCTTTGATTTCATCTAACAATATCAATATTTTGTACTTGATTTTTAATTATATGCTTTATTACATTTAAAACACATCACATCTTATATATTTTCATTTTTTTTAAAATATAAGCAGTTAATTAATTTACATTGTTTAATATTTTGATTAATTTTATTTTTTTAAATGTGATTTAAATATAACTTTTCTTACCCTATGTATCAAAGGCTGTCTTAAAATCTAAGAAAACTATATGAATTTTATTTTTAAATAATTATATTTTTTGAAAATTTGAAATATATTTTTATACATCTTACATCTGTAAGTTGTTTCCCATCTTCTGATAATTCTAATTTGAAATTTTTAATGTTATAATTTTTTTTTCTTAGTTTTTTGTTTATTTGAGATAAATTATAACAAATAAAAACCTTATATGTAATGTTTCAAAAAACATTATTTATCATTTATCATTCTTTTGAAATATATATTTTCTTTGATCACATCTAACAATATCAATATTTTGTACTTGATTTTTAATTATATGCTTTATTACATTAAAAGCTACATCACATCTTATATATTTTCATTTTTTTTAAATATAAGCAGTTACTTAATTTACATTGTTTAATATTTTAATTAATTTTATTTTTTTAATTGTGATTTAAATATAACTGTTCTTACCCAATATATCAAGAAAAAACGTTTATAAAAAAGTATTTTTAACTTTGATGAATGTTTATAACATTTCATGTTTATCTAAATATTTATATAAAAATATTGATAAACGTAAATATAGAAATACATAGCATATTAGTAATGATACTATATAGTAAAAAAATATGTTTTCAATTTTTTTCCTTGCTTTTTTGTCTATTTGACATAAATTATAACAAATGAAAACCTTATATGTAATGTTTCAAAAAACATTTCATGTAACATTTTAAAATTTTTTTAATAGATTTTGCAATTAAATTTTACAAAATTCATAATTAAATTCCACGAAAACTTTCGAAAATATTTAATGAAATGTTTCTTGAAATATATTAGAAATTTTGCAACAAAACATTTCATAATATATTTAAAAGAGAACATATATATGAGTAAATCCTCCATAGTGTTAAAATTTCACCTACAATAAATTAGAAAAAAAATTACAGACACACGTATAAAATAAATTTTTTCTGAATTTTAACATATTATAATAAAAGAAAAAAACCGTGTTACTCACTTTAGAGGATAGTCTTTTTGAGGTACATCTATGAAACTAGGTAATTAATGTTAATCCAAAAAATTTAATAACTAGAAAAAATTAAATGATTTTCAGAATACTTGAAATTATACTTCAAAATCAACTTAAAAATTCCATTGAATACTATAAAATAGTAAATTACAAAGTTCACAACAGAGAAAAGATGCGCAGAGAAAAAGCTCAGGGTTTCATATTAGAAGATAAAAACATATTTTCAAAGATGAATTACGTTTTTTAATTATAATTTCAAAGTAACACAGAACTTTATCTACACTAAACACACGTTCTTAATAAATAAATTTCTGTTTGTGCTTCTTAATATTACCTTTTGATATAGTTTAAAACGTCATCGCTTAATAGTATTTTTTACAACATCATATGTTCAACAAAAAAATAAATTATATAAATTTTTGGTAACATTTTAATAATTATTCAAAAAATACTTTTGTTAACGGGCACACGTCCAAGATCTTGTTTTCCCAAAAGTATGTACATAGATACAGCTTTGGTGTGAATTTTAGATCAAAAGAACAATAGTCATTTTTTTTAATAGCGATAATTTATCATTTTTCATGACCTGGTAACATTTAAAATTGAAGTAAAAAACCTTTTTTCCCCATTCGCCATAAAATGACATGTGTACTTATGATCCAAACTAAATCAGAATTATTTTCTGATATCTCAATAAATCAGTAAACATTTGCTGAAAAGATATACTATCTCATATTTACGAGTAATGACGAAGTAACATGAATTTTTAAAGTATGGAAGATTTACTCGTATATACATAAGTTATAAATAATGAAACCTAATAATATTGAAAAATATTAAATTACACTATATATAATATAATAAGTATAATTATATTAATTTAGCAATAAATATGTTTACTTGCACTAAATGCAATCGATCATTTGAGAGACATAACCATTTATTAAAACATACTAAGAAATTTCATTCATCAAAAATATATATTTGTCATATATGTGGAACAATATTAAAATATAAAAGAGGTTATATAAGACATTTGAAAAAACATAACAAACCTGAAAAATTAAAATGTTCTATTTGCAAAAATAAAGATATAAAAAATGAACATTTAATAAGACACTTACAAAGTCATGCATATAATTATAATAATATTTGCGACATTTGTGGAAAAGGATTTCATCAAAAAGATAATTTATTACGTCACATAAAAATACATAAAAATGTAAAGTATGTATTAATAACATTAAAAAAATTAATACAATGAATATATAAAAATAATATCTTATTTATAACACAGGCCCACAAAATGAAAAAAAATGTCTGAACTTTTGACCGGACATACATATTCCCATGTATTTTTCGACGCTGAATCCGAATCTGTAATAAAAATATAGGGTTTTCCTACCTGTTCTCAGAGTTTTATTGAAAAAACCTCATTTTTTACGGTTTTTTTTTTGCGGTTTTTAAAGTCTAGAAAAAACAAATCATGAGATACGGTTAATTGGACTTCAAAATCGAATTCTACGGGAAAAAATACACGGGAAACCATATCTTCAAATTTTTTTAACGCGATTCTAGTCCTCTGTATGGGGCTGAAAAGATGAGGAAATCGGTAAAAGTCGAAATTTTGCCTAAAATGGATTTAAACAATATTAAAATTTAATCATGCATCTTTTGAAGAGTCGATAAACATTAGAAATACTATCCTGGGGGTTTTTCAGATTGCTGATCATGAATTTGAAGTCAGATTGTGTAAAAACTACTTCTAGAGGGCGGTGACAAGAACTGTATATGGTAAATTTATCGATTTTTTAAAAATTTTACGTCTGAAATACTAATTTTAGAGTCTTTCACAACATTGACTGTAAATTCAAGATATTAACTTAGCCTATTGTGTACGTTAAACTTAACATTTTGTCTATGTTTGTCTCTCTCTCTCTCTCTCTCTCTCTTCCGATGTTTTTTTTAAATTGGCTTACGCTTACGTACACGTTTCTCTTCGAATGACCGATGTAGTGGATTTCTGACACGTTTTTGTCCTTTTTTCGCAGCTGTTTCTCTTTTTATCATCCAGCAGTAATCTGCTAACATGTTGATACCCCAGTTTCCTTGAAATCTACGTTCAAACTCCTTTAAATCTTGGTGAAATCGTTCACCATGCTCTTCACTAAAGTCTCCGTTATTTTCAGGAAACTGATCAACGTGTGAATCAAGAAAATGAAGTTTCAAGTTCATTAGACAACCCAATTTTTCAAAATTACGTACCATTCTTTTCACAATAGCTTTATAATTCGTGTCTTTGGCATTACCCAAAAATTTCGTCGATACCTCTTTAAAACTTAACCATGCTGCCTTTTCAACATCAGTCATGCTTTGTTCCAAGTTTTCGTCTCTAAATAAAGTTCGGATTTCAGGACCATCAAAAATACCTTCATTTAATTTAGCATCAGATTTATGGGGGAATACTTTGCTTATATATTGGAAGCATTGACCGTCCTTGTCCAAAGCTTCAACTAATTGCTTTATCAATCCAAGCTTTATATGCAGAGGCGGTATCAAAATTTTCGAAGGATTAACGAGTGGATCTTTTATAACATTCTGTTTTCCAGGTTCAAACGATTCTCTTGATGGCCAAATTTTCTTTTTATAGTGTTTTTCTCTATCTCTGCTATCAAACATGCATAAATAACATGGGTACTTCGTAAATCCAGATTGTTGTCCAAGTATCATAGATAAAATCTTTAAATCGCCACATATTTGCCATTTATGTTCTCTATATTTTATTTTCGTTAAAAGTAGTTCAAGATTGGAATATTCTTCTTAAAGTACTGTTGAATGTGCTAATGGTATAGGAGCATATTTATTTGTGATATTGAGGAGTACTGCTTTAAGGCTGCGCTTTGATGAATCAATGAATAGTCGCCAATTTTCAGGTTTGTATATGTTGGGTTTCAATTCATCAATAAGACCTTCCACATCCGTGCAATAAACCATATTAGAATCATTCTTGAAATAATTTCTAAAGCGCTCTTCTCGATTACGATATGCACATACTTTAGTACCCTTTGTCAACATATTTCGTCTCTTAAACTCTGAAGCCATAAACTCTGATTGTTCCTTAGATAAACCACTCTTTCTAAATAAATCGTTCAGACT
This sequence comes from Anastatus disparis, assembly GCA_017163975.1. NCBI lineage: Eukaryota > Metazoa > Arthropoda > Insecta > Hymenoptera > Eupelmidae > Anastatus > Anastatus disparis. The sequence goes on from JAFFSR010000068.1 coordinate 1,528,804, forward strand.
TTTTTGATCAAACTTTTCAACAGTTCGTTCTTCACCCTTAGGAATATACTCTTCATCACTATCCAGAGAATGTTCTTCAGGTGAACTTAGATCTTCTTCATTTGGTGTGTTTGTGTCAGAGACAATTTGATCTGTCAATTTTTTATTTATACTTATTCTGTTGTAAAACTGGGTACTGTTGTTTAGAAATGAATTCGGTTTCATTTTAAAGCTCCGTTCAGTTAATCACTGTTGTACACTGTCATTGATCTTAAAGCATTGTTTATAAACGAATGGGACTTATGATCTTTTTCCAAACTATATATATATATATATATATATATATATATATATATATATCAGTACTCTATAAAGGTACCTAAAAAAAACCTGCTGCTGCGAAGTATTGGTCACGATGACAACTGCCCTGAAAATGGGATGTGTAGAATGATTCGGTGTACTCAATACTTTGCAGTAACGAACCCAGCGAAGGCGCGCTGTCCTTCAGGGGAGCACTAGGATGTGAGAATGATGCCGTAGTGTGTCCGACGACGAGTTGACATTGTCCTCGTCAAAGTCGGAAAGCTCTCATACTTAGGCCTGGGGAGGTATGAGAGTTATCACCCCTAGGACGGCGGACTCACCTGCGATCGGAACAGGATTCCTAGTGTGTGGGGTTTAATTCAACAATATGGCTAATTCAAATTTTCAACCTTTTTTAAACTGCGCTGGTACATCCAATAACAGTTTTAACCATACGTGTAATGGATCTCAAGATAATTTCTGCTATGTATGTTCAGAATATATTGGACAACGAAACAAAAGAAAAATCACAGATAATATTAATTTTATCTATCAAAAATGTTTTGATATTGAGATTTCTCAACAGGATAAAATTTGGGTTCCTCATTATATATGTGCTTCATGTTATGCCATGATGAATCGATACAACACCAGTCAGGCTAGGTCCAAATTAAAATTTACTATACCTACAAAGTGGAAGGAACCAAAAGATGAAAATGATTGCTATTTTGTTTAACAAAGATACAAGGTTTAGACAAGATACAGAAAAAAGGAATAATATATCCTAATACTTCTTGTATAGAATTTCCATCCAAGAATTTTATAGATATTTTTGAAAATAAAGATTCGAGAGATAGTTTTACAACAGGCTTAGGGAATCTAAATGTAGATGAAAACTCGACAGATGAAACAACTGAAAATCTGATTGCCGCAGACGGAAGCTCATCGAATGAAGAAGATCTAAGTTCACCTGAAGAACATTCTCTGGATAGTGATGAAGAGTATATTCCTAAGGGTGAAGAACGAACTGTTGAAAAGTTTGATCAAAAAAGTCTGAACGATTTATTTAGAAAGAGTGGTTTATCTAAGGAACAATCAGAGTTTATGGCTTCAGAGTTTAAGAGACGAAATATGTTGACAAAGGGTACTAAAGTATGTGCATATCGTAATCGAGAAGAGCGCTTTAGAAATTATTTCAAGAATGATTCTAATATGGTTTATTGCACGGATGTGGAAGGTCTTATTGATGAATTGAAACCCAACATATACAAACCTGAAAATTGGCGACTATTCATTGATTCATCAAAGCGCAGCCTTAAAGCAGTACTCCTCAATATCACAAATAAATATGCTCCTATACCATTAGCACATTCAACAGTACTTTAAGAAGAGTATTCCAATCTTGAACTACTTTTAACGAAAATAAAATATAGAGAACATAAATGGCAAATATGTGGCGATTTAAAGATTTTATCTATGATACTTGGACAACAATCTGGATTTACGAAGTACCCATGTTATTTATGCATGTTTGATAGCAGAGATAGAGAAAAACACTATAAAAAGAAAATTTGGCCATCAAGAGAATCGTTTGAACCTGGAAAACAGAATGTTATAAAAGATCCACTCGTTAATCCTTCGAAAATTTTGATACCGCCTCTGCATATAAAGCTTGGATTGATAAAGCAATTAGTTGAAGCTTTGGACAAGGACGGTCAATGCTTCCAATATATAAGCAAAGTATTCCCCCATAAATCTGATGCTAAATTAAATGAAGGTATTTTTGATGGTCCTGAAATCCGAACTTTATTTAGAGACGAAAACTTGGAACAAAGCATGACTGATGTTGAAAAGGCAGCATGGTTAAGTTTTAAAGAGGTATCGACGAAATTTTTGGGTAATGCCAAAGACACGAATTATAAAGCTATTGTGAAAAGAATGGTACGTAATTTTGAAAAATTGGGTTGTCTAATGAACTTGAAACTTCATTTTCTTGATTCACACGTTGATCAGTTTCCTGAAAATAACGGAGACTTTAGTGAAGAGCATGGTGAACGATTTCACCAAGATTTAAAGGAGTTTGAACGTAGATTTCAAGGAAACTGGGGTATCAACATGTTAGCAGATTACTGCTGGATGATAAAAAGAGAAACAGCTGCGAAAAAGGACAAAAACGTGTCAGAAATCCACTACATCGGTCATTCGAAGAGAAACGTGTACGTAAGCGTAAGCCAATTTAAAAAAACAAAGAGAGAGAGAGAGAGAGAGAGAGAGAGACAAACATAGACAAAATGTTAAGTTTAACGTACACAATAGGCTAAGTTAATATCTTGAATTTACAGTCAATGCTGTGAAAGACTCTAAAATTAGTATTTCAGACGTAAAATTTTTAAAAAATCGATAAATTTACCATATACAGTTCTTGTCACCGCCCTCTAGAAGTAGTTTTTACACAATCTGACTTCAAATTCATGATCAGCAATCTGAAAAACCCCCAGGATAGTATTTCCAATGTTTATCGACTCTTCAAAAGACGCATGATTAAATTTTAATATTGTTTAAATCCATTTTAGGCAAAATTTCGACTTTTACCGATTTCCTCATCTTTTCAGCCCCATACAGAGGACTAGAATCGCGTTAAAAAAACTTGAAGATATAGTTTCCCGTGTATTTTTTCCCGTAGAATTCGATTTTGAAGTCCAATTAACCGTATCTCATGATTTGTTTTTTCTAGACTCGAAAAACCGCAAAAAAACCGTAAAAAATGAGGTTTTTTCAATAAAACTCTGAGAAAAGGTAGGAAAACCCTATATTTTTATTACAGATTTGGATTCAGCGTCGAAAAATACATGGGAATATGTATGTCCGGTCAAAAGTTCAGACATTTTTTTTCATTTTGTGGGCCTGTGTAATATTTAATTACTTTTATATTTATATAATACTTTTAAAAAAAAATACATTATAAGAAATGTATATTCAATTTATTTATCATTAACATTTATTAGATTATTAAATAATTTATTTATAGAATTAATATGAGTGAAAAAAATTTAAAAAGAAAAGTGATGATAAATACCAAGATCATATTTCCAAAAAAGAAAAAAAAATACCGTTTTTGTCAACGGGATTTTTAAAATCTAAAATTATAATAGGAGATCAATCAGCGTATGTATTAAAAACTTTATTAAAAAAATAAAAAATATAATATATGATATAAATATTTTTGATTATATATAATAGATCTCTGGTTGCATATATTAAAGAAATTTCAGAAGAACAAGTTTTTGTTAACAAACAAAAACAGACTGATTTCAGGATTTTAAAATTCATATTAAATAATTCTGAAGGATTCAGAATTCAATGCAATATTTACGATAAAAATATTGCAAAATTCAAAAAAAATCTAAAATTAAACGAAGTAAATTTTTATAATATACAATATTATTAATTACAACTTAATATTAAACATTTTTTAATATTTCAGAAAATATGATTAGAGAATGTTAATGTATCAAAAGCAAGAAGATACAATAAAGGAAATCAAATATATGACTTAACATTAAAATATCATTCGAATATTACTCATTTAGGCGAATACAACATATTGAAAAATAAACCAATTAAAATGAATTTTGAAGAAATAAAATTAAGACCTGGATTAATAAGTAATTAAATATTATTGAAAAAAAATATAATAATTTGAATAAATAATTTTTTATTTTTTAGAAATACAAGGGTACTTAAAAAATTCTTTTGTACAAAAACATAAAAAATGAATCAGAATATATCGGAACAATAACGGATGGACAATATAAATTGGATGTTTTATTAAATAAATTAGAAAATAAATATGTGAATTGGGAAAGAGGGACAAAACTAGGATTTATCGAAGAAATAGAAGAAAATAGTAAAAACAATTATAATAATATATTATATGCATATACACTCATGTATATTTATATATAGATGTATATTTATATATTTAAAAAATTTTATAGATATTTCATACATATTAAAAGTAAAAAGATTGGAATTCATTAAAGTATTTAATGATGAAAACATGGAGTTAGAGGACCTTATATTAGCAGATGAAATAATTTTAAATAAGGTAAATTAAATATTTTTATTTCCTTACATTAATTAATACAATATTCACATTATAAAATATTTATTTTTCAAGGTTACAGAAAAATAAATTGATGATAATTAAAATAATATTGATTATAAAATAATATTGATTAAATACAAAAAAAATAAATTTATAATTTTTTTAACAACAATAAAAAATATATGGCTGATTCCATTTCAAATCGAACAGTCAGTATACACTCAAGTCACCAATTACTGCGCTAATGGAGTATGTTATTCTACCCTAAAAATAAGGGTATACGTATTTTTTTATTTTGCTGAAATATCAAAATTGCATCAGATATGCACTTTTGAAAATTGCATACAAAAACTAAATGTTAAAACTGAAAATAGGATGATAAATATTTCCATCGGTCTTACAGTCAATTTAAAATCTATATAATAAAATAATTAAATAAATATGGACAGTCAGACTGCCCTTGTTTATAATCACCCCCGTAGAATAACCTGAAATAAAAACTTAAAAATTAACTGGAAAGAAACCGGAAAATAAATAAAATTAGTAAAGCACAATCCTGACTATCCCCACCAAAAACCTTTCTTCGATTGTGATCCTGTATAATGTCCAACGTTTCGAGCACGCTACTGCTCATCCTCAAGAACTGCTCATCCCAGTCCTTGAGGATGAGCAGTAGCGTGCTTGAAACGTTGGACATTATACAGGATCACAATCGAAGAAAGGTTTTTTGGTGGTGGGGGACAGTCAGATTGTGCTTTACTAATTTTATTTATTTTCAGGTTTCTTTCCAGTTAATTTTTAAGTTTTTATTTCAGGTTTTTCTACGGGGGTGATTATAAACAAGGGCAGTCTGACTGTCCATATTTATTTAATTATTTTATTATATAGATTTTAAATTGACTGTAAGACCGATGGAAATATTTATCATCCTATTTATTATTCAGTCGACATAAGTATTGTTTTTATTTAAAACTGAAAATGTTGAGAATAACTTTAGAGGGCTATCGTTTTACCAATTTTCAATGAATTTTGGTAAACCTTATTTTGTTTTATTATGTTTTAAGCCCTCTTTAATTCAGTGCAAGACATTTCAAAAAAGACTAAAAAATGACTAAAATATGTGCATTTTACCAAAAAATGCACTTTTTATGCACATGCATTTTTCTCGAAAAACCCATTTTTTTTTTGCTGAGATTTTTTGTGCTCATAGAGGACCAAATTACCTATCTAATGGTACTTGGTTGATCCCGTACTTATTTGTTTGAAGCGAGAAAAAAAATTCACAAATTTTACTGGTGAAAAATTTTTGTATATACGTTCGGAAATTTTAAGCAATGTAGATTTAAACACTATCCTTCTTTTAGCATTACCCAGGAACAACGACGTGGACGTAGAAGGTTTCTGTTCCCTTCGGGGTGCTTTTTTAAAGTGAGTTCCCCTTGCCTCTTACTGTTGGGATGCGTCAAAAATATAATTATAAATAATTGCTTTTTTTTATTTTTGCACTTATTATTTTTAGTTCTAAGTGTAGCCTTACGACGTTTGACTTTTTTTTTCTTGTCTTTCACTTTAGTCAGTGCATGTATAGCTGTTCTGCCAACAAATATATGCGATTTCAATTCCCCAAGTTGTTTTAACCACATATGACTTTTTTGAATCCCATTATATTTAGGAACTGTACTCTATTCAATATTTTTTTCTTTTCTAAATTTTTCAATCTCATTTATTGGTAATAATATGATTTTGATTGCACTGGTGTACTTTTGAACCCAATTTATAAAATCGTCAGCATTTTGTATCGATTCTTCATGAACTCTTTTTAGGTTATGTAAAGTAGCATAATGCTTTAGAAGCCCACCTATTCCATCAACGGCTCCTTTCCCATGACCAGTCGCAGAAAATAACCATTTCATTTGATAAGAAAAATGTTTGAATTCATGTAGCTGAAAACGATTTTTAAATTGGCTTGCAGCTCCATCTGATATAATAGTGACTTTAGTAACTAAATCATTTTTCATAAGATCGATAATTTTATTTATTGCTAATAGCGCATATGCAGTATCATGCTTTTTGTCGTCACTAACGATCGCAAAGCTTTGCGTTATCTCTCCTTGGTAACAGACTGCGGTAAAAATAAAAATTTGGTTATTCACCCAATGATTTCCCTGAACCGCTTTATTATTTATTACAGGCCAATTTTCTGCAAAACCAACGTGGATAATTAACTTAGTAGGATCAGCTTTACCTTCTTCTTTTTCTTTTTTTATAGCTTCACGTTGAATATTTTTTATGTATACGTGAGTACTTGCTTTTAGTGCGCAGATTGAAAATTTTTCTTTAAAAACTGATAAGCTTACTGTTTGTTTGATAAGATTACCATTATCCCACAAAGCAAACGTAATTTCATCTTCACAATTTTCTTTCAGTTTTAACAATTTTAATGTGATACCCTTACTACCGGGGCAATAATTGCATTCTTGCCAGAAACACGAATCAGATGGTTCAGAACACAACATTGCGTTAGTTATTTCTGAACGAATTAAATCTAATTCAGAATTATTATCGCCTCTAAAACGAATTAAACTTGTAAGAAACAGTTAAAAATTTTCGCAATGTACACAAAGACAAGTTTCCTTCACAGGGCTTGTTAAGACGAAACTTGGTCTTAGACTATAGAATTTCGATTTTCCTATTTGTAAGTTTGGATTTTCTTGTCTTAATTGACTATATGTTTCTTTTAAGCTTCGAGTAAGAAACCGTTCAACTTTTTTAGTTTTTGTATTATTAACTTTAACAGTAACAACATCAGATTTATTTGGACTTTGTCTACTACAGCTAAAATCATCATTTAAAAAATATTCCATAGCGATATTTTTTGTATTTTCATCAATAGGATGACCAGTATATGAATCTGGCTCCGAATAAACTCCTTAATTTTTACGAGATTTCTTGATTTATTTATCATATACTCGCTTATATTCGGGAATAGTGAGCAAATTTTTATTTTGCTTAATTTTGAAGGTAGTAGAGTTAGAAGTTTTTTTTCTCCAAAACAGAAAAACATTTTCCTAAAGCCGATTTGAAATTTTCTACAAATTCGTTCCAATAGTTTTCAGTCGAACTTTTGTTCGATTTTATTGATTCAACTGAAATGCCATCCCTGTTGAAAAAAGTCAGGTGATAAATCACCTGATTTATCAGGTGATTTATCATGCAAAAACATCATGTAACGATTTTTTTGGTTTTTACACGTTTCAAACAATGCTTAGTCGATTCAAAACATTTTTCGAAAATTTTTGACATTTTTGAACTTAGAAATTTTTTTGTAAAATTAGTCAAAATTTTTTCTAAGACCAAATTATCTAAAAAATTTTCTAAGTTCAAAATTTTCAAAAATTTTTAAAAACTTCTGAATTAAATAAGTATGGTTTGAAACGTGTAAAAACCAAAAAAATCGTTACATGATGTTTTGGCATGATAAATCACCTGATAAATCAGGTGATTTGTCACCTGATTTTTTTCACCAGGGATACGCATCTTCTAATTTACTTTCGACAGTAGCAGAAAAAGCTGAAATTAAAGATTTTTTTTTTTAGATACGTAATTTTCTGTTAAATTTTTAGGTATTGCAGTTTTTCTTTTTAGCGGCGAGACGCATTGAGGTAAAATTGTATTAATACTCTCGTTTAGTTCCTGTATTCGTTCGGGTGTCTTGGGGATAAAATCATCATGTTTTCCGCTAAAAAGTTCAGTGATTTCATTTTCAGATGTAGATTCAAGATCACTTAAAATCATTTTTGATATGCGTTAATAGCAATTTTTGCATACATTAGTAGAGGGCAGTATCTTTAAATCTGGATAAAGCTGTGCCAAATTAATGGCCAAATCTTCCAATGGTATAAAACGTAAATTTCTGCTTTTATAAACTACCTTCTTATGCATTTGAAAAAAATCGGGACATCGAATTCTTGTAGAAGAGTGAATTTCGAACATCGTAATTGCAGAGTTTTGTTTACTTTTTCGCAAGTCCGAAAAGTACCTTTCAAAGCAGATGTAAGAATAACTAGCTTGTATATAACAATTCTAATATGCTGTTTTGGTTACGCGAGGTATTTGTCCGCGAATGAGCCTCCTATTGTCTGTACATCGAAACATACACAATATAGATATACACGAATAGAATTATTATTTTCCATTTTTTAATATTTATTTTTATATTACGAATTTTCATATATATATATATCACTATTGATGATATATACATACATACAAAGGTAAACAAATAATAAGCGAAGCATGCGACAGCATTGGAATGAACATTGCTTAAGACTTTCGAACGTATATACAAAAATTTTTCACCAATAAAATTTGTGAATTTTTTTTCTCGCTTCAAACAAATTAGTACGGGATCAACCAAGTACCATTAGATAGGTAATTTGGTCCTCTATGAGCACAAAAAATTTCAGTAAAAAAAAATGGGTTTTTCGAGAAAAATGCATGTGCATAAAAAGTGCATTTTTTGGTAAAATGCACATATCTTAGTCATTTTTTAGTCTTTTTTGAAATTTCTTGCACTGAATTAAAGAGGGCTTAAAACATAATAAAACAAAATAAGGTTTACCAAAATTCATTGAAAATTAGTGAAACGATAGCCCTCTAAAGTTATTCTCAACATTTTCAGTTTTAACATTTAGTTTTTGTATGCAATTTTCAAAAGTGCATATCTGATGCAATTTAGATATTTCAGCAAAATAAAAAAATACGTATACCCTTATTTTTAGGGTAGAATAACATACTCCATTAGCGCAGTAATTGGTGACTTGAGTGTATACTGACTGTTCGATTTGAAATGGAATCAGCCATATATGTAAGCTTGTAATGAAATATAAATTTGTAAGCTTCTCTTAGCGACAATAAAATTTAACGACATATTAAATAAATATTTGAAATTATTTAAAAAACTGTACAAGCTTTTTTAGCGACAATGAAAAATAAATATGTAAGCTTTTTATAACTACAATAAAATTTCAATTTGCAAGCTTCTATTAGCGACAATAGAAAATAAGTCTATAAAATTATTTCAATAATAATAACAAATTAATCTGTAAGCTCCTTTTAGCGACAATAAATTTGTATGCTTACATGAAATTTTTTTAGCGACAATAAATAATAGATCTATATGCTTCAGCGAAAATAATAAATAAATTTGTAAGCTTTTTTAGCAACAATGAAAAAAAAGTGTACGCTTCTTTAGCATGAAATTTAACGACATATTAAATAAATATTTGAAATAATTCAAACTTTTTTTAGTAAAAGTACAAAACAACTATACAAGCTTCTTTAACGACAGTAAAAAATAAATATGTAAGCTTTTTATAACTACAATGAAATTTAAATTTGTAAACTTCTATTAGCAACAATAAAAAATAAGTATATAAAACTATTTCAGTAATAATAACAAATTAATTAATAAGCTCCTTTTAGCGACAACAAACAATAAATTTGTATGCTTATATGAGATTTTTTTAGCGACAACAAACAATAGATCTATATGTTTCAACGACAGTAATAAATTAATTTGTAAGCTTTTTTAGCGACAATGAAAAAAAAGTGTACGCTTCTTTAGCGACAGTAAAAAATAAAAATGTAAGCTTCTTTTAGCTATAAAAAAAACACTCTTAATGCAGCCATATATTTATATATGTTGGTCTCAAGCCCAAAAATAAAAAATGCAGAGAGGGAGCGTTTTCTTTGTATTTTATATATAAAATTTATGACATAAGAAGATAAAAATATTTATTTATAATTATAATTTTCAATTATTTTATTACTCTATTTTTTATTATTCGCTAATAATTATTATTAAATATTATTATATACAATCATAACTTGAAATTTTAATGTTATTTACTATTCTATTTTTAATTTATTTCAAAAATATATAAGTTTGATTCATTGTAAACTTTTGAATATCGCGTTAAACCACCTTTTTTCTATTAATTCTAATTCTATAACTTCATATCTTATATTTTTATGTATCGATGTTTTCTATTGAATTCTTTTCACATTCACAAATATGAAATTTCAACTCATTATGTCCTACTCTTCTCTTTTACTTTGGAATGTATGTATTCGGGGGGTTGGCGAGTGGAGCGAGCAAGGGGGAACCCCCCCTAGTATATATATATATATATATATATATATATATATATATATATATATATATATATATATATACATTTACTCTTTAGTGCAATTTGTATTTAATAAATTTATTGCTTTATTACAAATAGTCGTTTAAGCATATGTTGAAGTATCAATAATTAACCGAATAATATTAACATTATTTACTGTACTATATTCAATTTTGTTATTTTCAATATAGTATTCTGATGTAGGAAGATCTAATGATAAAGAAAAGTTTCACGTACTTGAACATCATATTCTCTAGCCTAAATTATGTATGTCAAACTTTTCTTAAAAACAAAGCATCAAAATTAATTTGTCCTTATTAGAAAAAATATTGTTTTCTACTGTACAAGTTGCGGACAACTCTTAATTTCTATCAATAATGACTAGTTTTTTCGAAAACCTACCTTTTTTGAAAGAAAAAGGATAGAGAGACCCAGCAACCTCTGAATGCATATTCTCTACCTTTTTGTTGATTTATTTTTGGTAATATGATAAGAAGAGATTTTATATTTTTCATATAATTCTCGAGCATTAATTGGATTGTGAAATGTACAAATGTAACTAAATAATTGACAAAGAGCTTTCGGAAGTCGCGATTCACATGATTGTTCTAAACATTTATCCCATTTATCATCTATTTCATCTGAATTTCTTGCTTTTGCTGCTTCAAAGAATGTTGGGTATGTAATTTCATCAAAAGTTTCTAAGCTTTCAAAAGATGTTGCAGCTTTAACGTGAAGCAGAAGTTATTTAAAAAAGAATCTTTTTCTTTATTTTTGAGTACTTTCTGGTTAGAATAGGTTTCATAGTTTTTTTTTTGTCCATGTTTTATATATTTAATTAAAAACATAATGTTCTGGTATATCAGAATAAAAGTAATTATGTGTCTCTGGGTCACTTTTATTAAGTTCAAACCACGCTGTTAGTGTTATATTTACATTTTTTTATCGATTTCGTGTTCGGATCCTTTTTTAAAATACACATATTGTTCATTTTCACTATGAGCAGCTTATCCATAAATTGTATGTGAAAGTTCACTAATATTATATCCCAATATGCGATGCATAGCTTCTGGCGGGCAAACGTATCTTGTGTTTATATATCATTTAATTTCATTATAAAACAAACAAATCATTCGTTTCTACCATTTCATCATTAGTATTACTTTCAGTATTTATTTCACTTGCTCTTATTTCTATAAATGCACAATCATGTCCTTTGAAGCAGTATTTAAATAAGTATTTTATTCTATTTACTTCTATTATTGAACATAATTCAATATTTATATGACAATTAAACTTTAGTTATAAATACGGGTTATAAGGAACAACAAATCTATTGTCTGCATACTTGTTTTTTGTGTATAATATCTCCATTTGATCATTCCTTCGTCGATAAATAGGATCACTATTTGTCATTATTTTAGTTTTATTAAATTGTTTTGGAAAATCTTTCGTACACTTTTCCGATTCTGTATCCAAACAAGGAATGAATTTTTATTCTGATCTCCACAAGGACCATGGATTATAAATTCTTTAACTATTTCATATAATCTAGGATTTTCATTGTTATTTGGGATTTCAGATACTATAAATTTATCTACGTCATCACTATTGTAAATGCTATCATCTTTACTTAAAAATATTAGCATATGTGCATGCGGTAATTTTCTCTTTTGAAATTCTACTACGTATGAGTATGCAATGCATTTTCCCAAAACATGTTTTTTAGTAATTTGCTTTATAAATAATTTTAATTTTTGATGAAATATTTCAACAACAATATCTGGTCTATCTATTACTTCTTCACTTTGTTCTATATTATTTGTGATTTCTTCCCTTTTTGGATTGCATGTTATGGTGATGAAAAAATCTGGTTTTATAATTCTTTGTACTAATTTCATGGAATCAAGAAAATTTTGATGTAAGGAACGCAGACTTCCTGTAAAAGTTAATGGTAATATGAGCATTTTTCCAATTTCGAAACTATCATTGATATCATTTTTTTTATTTTTTAAGAAATCCATTACGCCTTGATAAAGTTCTGTTCTTAAAGAATCTTGATTTTTCTTTATAAAATATAGCCTTGAATTTTTTCTTTGAACCCATGAATATAAGTTGAATGAATATAAGATATATAATCATAAGATATGCGTGTTCACTTATATATGGGATTCTTATTGATTTTTCTGCTTTCGAATAAATACATATGTCTCTTTCAATAGGTAATATATTTTCTACAAAAAACTACTGCTACTTCATTAAATTCAGCTTTATTATATCAAAGCTTAGCAAAGATATCGTTTCGTCTTATAAACATTTTAACATCCCTAGGTATAGTTCCATTTTTAATGAAACGATTATTTTTTTCAATTTCTACTTCGTTTATCATTTTATAAGCTGCTGCGTAAGAATTATTTCTCCTAATTATAGAATCTAATGTATTCAATAATTCAATAGAACAATTCAGATCGTTTTCTATGCGGCATTTATTCGCTTCTTCGTTATCAAATATGTATAATCATCCATAGTATTATGGTATAATTGTTCACAAATACGTATAACTTGAAGACTTTTATTAAATTATTTATCAAATGCACTAAAACTAGCAAATACTAATGCGTTATTATACAATCTTATGCATTTTTTAAAATTATCACTTATTATAGAATTTCCCGTAAGTAATTTCTTAATCTCTTCAGGATATTCTGGGGCTTTTTCTAATGTTATGTTTCCTTGTTTACAACATGATGTGGATTTCTTATTGCTTGGAATTTTGAATGCGAAATGTCCAGCACTACAAAAGTCACAAATAAAATTCAAATTACCAATATTATTTTCCATGATATAATTTTCATTATTATTGGTCAATGTATCTTTAGCTATTTGGTAAAAATTTATATCATTTTGATTTTCTTTTGTTTTGATTTTATCTTTGTTTCTTTCATAATAATTTTTATTTTTTACTGAAGTAATTAAATTATAATTTTTTTTTTCAATTTTTTTTCATCAGATTCATTTGAACGTTTTAATGTTTTTTGTTTCTTTTTCGATTAATATTGTTTTCTATTTTCCAAAACTTTATCTTCATTATATTCATAATACGATTAGTCATAAATGCGTCTATCATAGTTGTGATTTTATTGATATGTTAAATTCTAATTTTCGTTTGAGGATTCTTAAATGTTTTTTATAAATTTAGTTTAGTTAGAAATTTTACTTTTTTGTTGCGAAATATTAATAATTTTAAATTTTTTAATTGCAACTATTATAATTTTTTTAAATTTTTTATCCCTCTTAAATTATTTTCAAGTTTCGCAATCATATTAATGTTTTGAGAATTAATTTGATTTTCATGTTGCGTTATATTTAAATTTTTTAATTTCTCAATCGAAACTTTTGTTAATTTTAATAATTTTTTATCATTAAATTTATTTTTAAATGTCAGAATCGGTTCTTGTTCAATATCATTTTCAGATTCTTCAATGTTATTGTATCTAATTTTTTTACAATTACTTTTTGAAATTTTTTCTTCAGTTTGTTTATATTTTCTTTTATTAGTGTTTTGGTAAATTTTTTGTAGATAAGTTTTTGGTTTATAATTTGTTGTCTCTAAACATTTTATGTTATCTAATAAATGTAATCGTAATAGTGCCAATTCTTGTAACTTTTTGCTTCAAGATACTCAAAATTTATTTTTGAAAATTTAATTTCATCGTTGATAATTCCTTGTGATGTACAATTTACTGATTTCTGGATATCGCTTTATAATTGATATTAGTATAATTGTTCTTTACTAATGGAAAGGTGACAATTGAATTCGTTTCATACATAGTTAGCAAATGTCCACGCATTTTTTCGATTTTAAATTCTTTTTTACAAGGACACAAATTATTCATAATTGCTGTTGTAAACGCTATTGAAAAATTGCCACAATCAAAAGGATTAATCTGAAATTGAACTTTTTAAAACATATCTGTAAGTTTCCACGAATTGGAAATAGATTATTAATGTAAATTTTTTGTTCATCATTTAATCCATTACTATTTAAACTATCATAAACATGAATTACATTTTGTGAATAATAGATACAAATCCAGTGACCAAAATGCCGATTTCCGGAGAAAAGTATTTGTATGTAATCTTGATTTAATGGAACTGAATTAATAGTTTCGGGACTTTGTAAAAATATTGTTGATTGCATTGAAAAATTCGTATGATTATTCAAAATTTGATTACATTTTCTAATGTGTATATTATTTAACAGACTCAATTGCAATTAACATACTCAAGCACCATTGTACGTTATATGTGCTTTGTTCACAAACACACTGACGACCACCTGTCGCTAATTAGCATTGCAACGATAGCATAAAATAGGGAGGTAGAGAGGTAAAAGATGCTAAAATCCTGAGCATACAACTTTATATATATATATATATATATATATACTAGGGGGCAAGCGCGCCAACCTCCATTTTGCTTTTATAACTTTAAAAAAATTTAAAAATTTGCAATGTTTTAAATAACTTTGATTTAAAATACTAAATAATAGTAATTATTCAAAAGTTTTCTTGAGGTGAATCTTTAATGATTTTTTATTGAATCTAATCAACAGTGAACTCCTAGCTTTATACCAGGACAGAATTGATAATTAAATGTTGTGTGTTATGAGGGCTACGTGTATATGTTTTATTATAATATTAAATGAAGAATAAAGTCAGTAATTGATTTATAAATGTTTTATTACATGTCAATCTAGTAGTACAAAGATTCGAAATTTAACGCTTTAATGTAAGTCCAAAAATGAGAGGCACATTTCTGACGATGACAGCGACGACAGTGGCGATATACTTTCAATAATATAAAGAGAATATAATATAAATAGGTCTAAAATGCAGCTGAAATTCAGCTGAAATCAAACCAAAATTTACCTGAAATTGATTAAAATTAACATCAATTTTAGCTAATTTTTAGTTAACTTTTAGGTAACTTTTAGCTAATTTTTAGCTAACTTTTATCTTAATTTTAGCTAGATTCTAGCTTAATTCTAGCTAACCAAAGACAAATCGAATTCTTATACACAGCGGCAGTGACAGCAACAGCGGTGGCGGCGAAATCTTTTTATAATATATACCTCCTGCTCGCTTCGCTCGCCAAACCCCCTTTTGAATTTATACGTAAATTTCATAATGTATATAAAATATAACATATGATATAAATATTTATTCATACAGCGCATATTAGTCGCTGTTATCGTCACCATTTCCAACTGATCTTTATTTCGCATTATGCTCCGAGAATCACCTCCCAACTTCTAAAGGCTCAAATCATATTTCATTTTTCTGGCATGAACAAATATTTTCATTTTTGTAAATTTCTAAAATTTCTTATAATATCCCTGGTAGAAATGTGAACATAAAAAAAGGCGTATTATATAATTTATGGGCGTTATTAATAGTAATATTTTGTCATGTCAATATTGGCTAATAAATAGTCAATTTTTGCCGAAAAATGCTAATAGTCGATAAGGTAGGCAACTTAAGTACCTAGAAATATTTTAACCTATAAATGCAACCCATGTTTTCATTCACGTTTAAATTATAAAATATGTTGAATAAATAAAAAAAAATGAAAAAATAAATCGTTTTAAACACAAATAATTATAGAGAATTAATTATGAATATATTTTCTGTTTCTAAGATTCATATTTTAATCTTCAGAAATGCGTGTAACATGTTAGTGGTATACAAGTAAAATAAACGTTTCATATTGGTTAAAATAATGGCCATAATCAATGCCCATTTTCAGCTTTCATTTCAAAGCCATGGCCAAAAAATGGTGAAAAAGCGTTTCATTTTCTACCAGGGATAAAAAGAAAAATAAATCTTATGACAATTTAAATCAAATTGACCTAATTTATCAGATTTTGAGTGAAAAAATTAAAATTTTAAATAAAATTCACAATAAATTAACTAAACTTAGCTAAAAAATTAGATTTTTAGCTATAATTCTCGATAAATCAGCTAAAATTAGCTATAAAAAAATCTTATTATAATTAAAATCAAATTGACCTGATTTATCAGATTGTAAGTAAAAAATTAAAATGTTAGCCAAAATTAATATGAATTAGCTGAAATTCTTAATAAATTAGCTAAACTTAGCTAAAATATTAATGTTTTAGCTTGAATGCTCAATAAATCAGCTAAAATTAGCTAAAAAATGAAATTTTCAGCTAAAATTCACAATAAATTAGCTAAAATTTACGATAAATTAGGTAAAATTTACGATAAATTAGGTAAAATTTACGATAAATTAGGTAAAATTTACCATAAATTAGCTAAATTTATCAGTAAAAGGGAAGAGTTAAGGTAGGAAGTTGAGAGACTGACAGCGGCAGCGGCGAAAATCTTTTATAGTATAGATATATATATTTATTCTGCATATATGTATTATCAAAAAAAAACTAATTATATATTAAATAATAATTGATCAAAAATATTAATTATTTTAAATTAAATGTTATTTTATTTAAGTTCAATGTGTGCGTCGTATAAAGTTTTTTGGATAGCTCATCAATTAGGTTATTTTATTCCTTGACAATTGATAAATCAATTTATTAGAACATTCAAAGATATAACTTTTATTGGTTGATATGAAATAGCGTTAAGATTAAAATTTATTAATTTGAAGTTTTAAAAATGATCATAAATATTTTTTGGATCAAACATCAGTAATATATTACAATGTTAATGTTTAAATAATTTTTTGAACAATCTTAAAGTAATTACTTTCCGTTTGAATACAAATATCTTCATAAATATATATGATCAAATATGTATTTGTGTAAAGTGTTTATCAACAATTAATTTAATTATTATTTTATATATTAAATAAGAACAGTTCTGTTTATTTTGATTCAGACATTTTAAAAATACATCATACATTGTGATTAATAATCATTTTCACATAATCTAATTTATTAATATTACGTTACAACATTATAATGTTATAAAAATTGAATTATAATTAAAGTGCGAATGTGTCATTGATGTTTGCGTATGTTTGTGTGTGTGAGTGTCGGTGTTAGTGAACGATCATGATGTGTCTATGTGTGTTATGCGTGTGGTGTTTTGTCAGTTAATATGCGTATTGATACGAATGGGTGTACGTGTATGTTATGGTGTTTTTGTGTATTGGTATAAATTTTTGTATTTGTGTATTTGTGCTGTGCGTGCATGCGACCATTTATGTATAGGTGTGTGTGTGTGTGTGTGTGTGTGTGTGTAAGTTGAAGCGCAGACGTCTATGTGTATGGTAATGTCAGCTAAAAAGTAAGTCGTACTGTATTATTATTACGTATGTGTATGTCTTTATAGATTGATGTATTTGTGGGTGTCTATGTATGGTGTGGTGTGTATGTATGGTATGAGTGTGTATGTGTGTGCGTATATATCGTGTGTATGTGTATTAGTAAAAGTGTTTACGTCAGTTGAAATGTGTGTCATTTTGCATTGTTGCCACTGTGTATGTTTCTGTGTGCGTATATATCGTGTGTATGTGTATGAGTGAAAGTGTTCACGTCAGTTAAAAAGTGTGTCATTTGGCATTGTTGCCACTGTGTATGTTTCTGTGTGCGTATATATCGTGTGTATGTGTATGAGTGAAAGTGTTCACGTCAGTTAAAAAGTGTGTCATTTTGTATTCGTGCCACTGTATGTTTCTGTGTGCGTATATATCGTGTGTATGTGTATGAGTGAAAGTGTTCGCGTTAGTTAAAAGGTGTGTCATTTTGTATTTGTGCCACTGTATGTTTCTGTGTGCATATATATCGTGTAAATGTGTACTAGTGAAAGTGTTCACGTCAGTTAACGGCATGTCGGAGCTGTAGCAATCGAGTTTTGCTTTTTTTATTTTATCAATATTTTTTTCAATTCTTAAATTAAACAGATATAATGACTTGTCCGCACTAAAGCTATATTTATACAATAATTTTTGTTAAAATAAAAAATCATTTGGACTTGTTATTTTTTTATGAGCTTGGATTGGAAATTAGATATCAAACTCGACAAACCTAACCTTAAAATACGACATATTGAAAGTTTGTATTATAACTTTGTATGTATAATATTTTGGTGGATTTCTTGAGTTGTCCGCACTAGAGTTTAATCTTACAAATTTTTTCTTTGTAGCAAAGAAACTCGATTAAACGCATCGTTTATTCATAAATTAAGATTAGAAATATTATTAGAAG
Organism: Anastatus disparis; assembly: GCA_017163975.1. Classification (NCBI taxonomy): domain Eukaryota; kingdom Metazoa; phylum Arthropoda; class Insecta; order Hymenoptera; family Eupelmidae; genus Anastatus; species Anastatus disparis. The sequence continues at coordinate 1,547,639 of JAFFSR010000068.1, forward strand.
GCGGACAGCTTCGTCATGCTCTTAAAAAGTGTGTCATTTTGTATTCGTGCTACTATGTATGTTTCTGTGTGCGTATTAGTTGGTTCGTCTTTGTCTATAAGTATATATGTTAATAAGGGCGCTATATGTAGTGCGCCTGTATGATAGTGTACTCGTTTTTGTGTGTGTAAGTGGGTTTCTCTATGTCGGTTAATATGTGTTCGTAGCAGAGTAGAAGTTTATGTTTGTTAAGTGCCTGTTTATAAGTTAGTATCAGCGATGCCGAAAGTGGCAGAGTCGGAGAGGGAAATTCAAAAATGTGTAAAAAAAAAGTATTGAAATAAATAGTTTTCAAAATTTGATAATTATTAAATAATTCTAAGAAAGAAAGTTACTATAACAAAATAATTTTTTTTCTATTTTTTACATTTTTTTGAGTTTAACAAAATTTTGTTAAACTCAAAAAATGTAAAAAATAGAAAAAAAGTTTAGCAATTCGTTATACAATAATATATCATTGAGATAATAGAATAGAATATATTGAAAAAATATATTAAATTGAATTAATTTCAAGAAATATATAGGAGAGGGTTCGGCTGTGGGCATAGTTTGGTTGTGGAGACCCCTGCGTTTCTATTGACAGAAAGCAGATAATGTTTTTCTGACAAATACCATTTATGTATGTGTAACGTCTTCGCATATTATTTATTTTTTTCATTATTAATAAATTTTAAATTTTGTTACAAAAAAATTTGGCTCAGATTTTCAAAAGTTTTAGCTTTTCCGTTCAAGAGATCATCGGAAAAAAATGAGCTTTGGAATCATCTAATTGTAATGAAAAAGCTTTACCTTTTTCTTAATTAGATGAAAACAATGAACGGTGACCTCTACTAGAAAATAAATCGCCAAGAGCTCAGAGGTTTTTTTCCATCATGATTTTCGGTTTTCCCAAAAAAAAATAAAAACCTCTAAACTAATCATAATGCATGTTATTCTACCACACCTAGTGCACCTAGTGCAGATCGGTTGTATCTTCAGAAGCCATAAAAGGCAATAGAATTTTTGTAAGTCATATACTAAAATAAAGTTGAAACTCAGTGTAATCCTTTTATATTCTATTTTAAAGTGATTATTATATTACTTGTCGATTTAACATTTTCTATTATATTTTAAAGTATTATTATATTACTTACAACCCTATATTACATATTGTACCAACGAAAGGGACCATTGTAAACCAAGTGACAAATAAATAAACTACAATCAATGTTATAATTAAAATAATTATTTATATTGTTTTCCTTCCTCGATTCCTAAAACGGGCTCTCGAGCCTGCAAATAAACCTCACTCTTTCTGCTGTAGCCTCTGCCACGCAAAAACCCTCTTGCTTGCGTAACGGCTCGACGCAGTGAGAACTGCAATGTACGGATAAATTACAATATTAAAAATAATAACTTTCATTCGGACGTTACAGCTTAAAAATTGGTGACAAATTGGTGGGATATTTGCAATTTAGAATCGCGGAATGCTTCTAAATTCATTTATAAAATTATAAGATTCTTTATTAATATAACTTAATTACAGATTAAAGTCGTTCTTGCACGACGTTTAAACTAAAATATAATTCCGGGTAAATTTTAAATATATCAATAAACTAATACTTACGTTAAATATTACAACACATATAAACTTTTATATTAATAACTGATATACTATAGAAATCTTTGTTTTAAGTAAAGTTCTCTAGATTCTAAAAATTATTTATTTTATACGCACAATATAACCACCTTAAATACATTAAATATTTATTCTTTCTTTCTATATAGATAGATATACGGAGAATGATTTATTCATAAAAGACGTGCAATACAGTATACAAATATAAAATAAAATAATATGTATATATATATATATATATATTTAATCCAGATACCGTACCTATTATTATTGAATAACTAAATATTTTCTTTATTATAAACCTTTTCGTTTTGAACTTTATATTTTCTTAAAATAAGTTATATTCTACTTTAGAAATTTTGAAGGTACAATTTTAATATTCAATAGCCTAATATAAGCATTTATTCTTTTTCTCTATTGGATAGAAATACATGTTCTTTTTTAAGCAAGAATATTTTTATTATTCCTCTTTTATTCTTATCTAAAGTAAATTCATTTTTTTTTGTAGAATCGCAAATTTTAATTAAATAATTATTTCTTCTAGTGTTTAATTATATTTCGTCAAATATTATTCATTATTCTTAAAGTAATCGATCTTTTACACTTTTAACTAAACGTTATTTCACATTTAAATATTTTCTTACTATCATATTTAAGTAAATAAATTTTTCCAAATAATAATAAATATTTCACTTTTAAATATCGTTTTTCTCAACTAAGAAAATTTACAATATACGTTTTTCCGAACGAAGGAAAATTCTTTCCTTTTCATTTTTTCTCTTTCGGTGTAGTGACATAAAAAGAAAATAATATATGCGCGCAGTATAGTAACCCTGGAATATTTATTGCTCAGGTATACGAAATTAAGAGTAATTTAACTGCACATTCTCCCAACGGACTACCTAAGCAATTCAAAATTTGTTTCTCTTTACTGTCTGAGGCGTTTTCTTTTAAATACGGAAAAACAAAACAATACAAGTTAATGTGACAAAAATATTTTTTTTAAAATACTTAACTATTAAATGAATAAATAAAACTAATAAGTAAATTGTATACAACAGAATGAGAAATTTTACATAAATTATTTATAAACTAATTAATAAATATTAGGATGAAATACAGATTTCAATTAAGTCATCAATAGAAATTATTTATTTATTTTTATTAACTAATACGTAACATAAGCTATCAATTAAAAATTTACAATAAAAAAATTTTTTTCCCTATAAGGCTCTTTCTTTTCACAAAGTAATCGAATTAACTAAGTAATTAATAATATTTACAATAATATATTAATAATAACTGATAATAATTAATAATAACTATTTGTAGTTAATAATAAAATTACTATCAATCAATAAATAATTCGGTACAAGGTAAAAGTCAAATCAAATGAATAATTTCTCTCTTTAGTTTCTCTCTTTAGTAAAAAGAAGCATAAGAACTTAATAATTAATAAATATTTACTGAATATTAACAAGCGCTATTACCATTCTATCCAAAAACGTTAAAGAATAATTAAGTATCATAAATTTTTTTTTGTTTTGTTAAATAAAAAAAAATTAAGGAGGGAGTACGACTAATATTGTTATACAATCCTATATTATATTAAAGTGAAATCACGTTTTTCTCCGGATCTCCGGTTCTCCGCTCTTTTCAAATGTGTCTAATCTTTTTTTAATATGTGTAGCAATTTTTTTTGGGCCCAATAATTTTTTCTTCTCTATATTTTTTGAGCCATATATTTTTTTGGGCATTACATTTTTTGGGCCCAATAATTTTTTCTTTATATTTTTTGAGCATTATATTTTCTTGAGCCTTATACATTTTTTTGGGCCTTATATTTTTTGTGCCCAATATTTTTTTGGGCCTTATATTTCCTTGAGCCTTATATTTTTTTGGACTTATACTTTTTTTGAGCCTTATATTTTTTTGGCATAATGATTTTTTGGGTCTTATATTTTCTTGAGCCTTATATTGTTTTGGAACTTATACTTTCTTGTGCCTTACATTTTTTGGGACCAATAATTTTTTCTTCTCTATATTTTTTGAGCATAATTTTCTTGAGCCTTATATTTTTTTGCAACTTATACTTTTTTTGTGCCTTACATTTTTTGGGCCCAATAATTTTTTCTTCTCTATATTTTTTGAGCTTTATTTTTTTTTGGGCTTAATGATTTTTTTTTCCTAAAAATGTTTCTTTTCAATAAATGTTTCTAAGATTAAAAATTTTTAATTGATATAGAGTCAAATAACTTTTTTATATTGTTTGCTACCGTGAACAAAAGATACCAGAAAAGAATTATTTTATAAAACATAGTGAAGCATTAATAATTCGAAGATATCATCATTTTTTGCCTTATCTTTAGGGCCTTATTTTTTCATAGTTGCTATATTTTTATCCTAATTTTTTGGACTCAATCAATAATTTATTTAGTCATTCATATGGTTTTTTTGCATGCGACATATGTCAAGTCGGCATTTTTTGCTTTATGACAATATTTTGTATGTTTTTGTTGCTTTAATTTTTGTATTTTTTACATATATGACTAGAGGAATCGATTATATTTTTGAAGTGTGAATGAGTAAATAAATTTTTATAAGCATTTATTATAAGTACCAAACTAGGTTTCTCTCTCTCTCTTGCTCTCTTACATTCTCTCTCGATTTCCTACGTTTTCTCACGCTTTCTCATGCTTTTTCTCGCATTCCCACGTCCTGCTCCCTTACGCTTCTTTGTTCTCCCATGCATTCTCTTTCTTTCTGTCTCTTGCTGTCTTTTTCGCTTGCCGTCGTTTTTTGTTTTTTCTTTGTTCTTTTTCTTACTCTATCTTGGTCTTCTGTTTTTTTACAGCTTCTTGCATTATCGTCCTCTCTTGCATTTCTATTTTTTACTCTAATAAAGCATTCCATCCAAGCCTGTTATTTTTTTAGGGATTTATCAGTGAAGCGTTTTTTTTTTAAATTTTTCTATAACAGGCTCCGCTCCAGATGCTTATTTGCACAATATCTAGCAACAATTATTAAGCAGTTGATTTGACTGTGTATCTTTATGTGCAGCCAGTACAACAGTGCATCCCCATATGCAGCCGATTCAACAGCGTATTCCCATATGCAGCCGATTTGACAGCGCATCCACCACAGAAAGAAATTTGGCATTAGGAGATTTTAATGTCTTTTGGAATACTAAATGTAATTATAACTAACATTACTATTTTTGAATTTGTAAATAAAATAAGTGGTAATTTTTTACTTCAACGTTCTTTGTAATACAGGATTCAATGTATACGGTATTTCAAAACTTATTGTAATGGTATACTACAATTTTTAGAAAAACGCTTTACCGAATTCAAAATATATTATTTCGATTATTTCTGAAATCGTACACGAACAAAATATGGTAATTATTTATTGCCAAATTTCTTTCTGTGCATATGCTTTCTAAAATGCATCATGATTTTGGATATTATATCAAATATTATTATATTAGATATCATAATATCTTTATTATATAAATATTTACAATATTATTTATAATATTTCTTTATATACAATGGTTTTTGTATAAATTGTGTCTTGATCATTCTTATTTTCTCCGTTGACTATTGCGCTTTTGCTTAAAAATAATTTTAAATTATTTTTATGTTTTGCCCTTGAAAAGGCAACATATAATTGTCCATGACTGAAAATGGGTGATGGCAAATATACACCAACTTTTTCACAAGATTGTCCTTAGGATTTATTAATAGTCATTGCAAAACCTAATCTAATAGGAAACTGTTTTCTTTGCATGTTAAACGGGATAACTTCTTTAGATGGAGATGAAATTATTCTTGGAATAAAAACTAATTTACCTTTGTTTTTTCTACTTTCCAATTCAGCTTGGATAGAATATCCTAGTAGGTTTTTTACTATTAACCTTATCCCGTTACAAAGTCCCTCATTTACATTCCAATTTCCCAAAAGAATTATAATAGCTCCTATTTTCAAATGTAATTTATTTGGTGGAAGTCCATTAGAAATTAACGTATTTAAAAATTCTGTAGGTAATATAACATCTAAATTTTCTTTGTTATCATCTACGGCTGTATCAATACTTAAATATTTAACATAGTCTCCTTCTATTATATTCAAAACGTCGTTATTGATTTGAATAACATCATTATTTTTAGGAGCAAAAATAACTTTATCTATTAGATTTTCACTATTTATTTTTATTTTATTTCCAAATATTTCTTCCACAAGATGTTCTCTAATGATAAGATTTTCCGGTATAGCACTTAGTTCATTATCATCTTCAAAAAGATTACGATGTTTTCCTTCTCCGATATCTAATAACCATTGTTTGAAATTATTATGATTATCTAAAACTCGCAGATTTTCACTTAATGTCGTACGCATAAAATTTTGCCATAATAAACTAAATTCAACCGAATTTCCTATAATATTAAAACGACATCCATGTCGAACAATTGTTAATGTTTGCCTAAAATATCCTGATACAATTACAGTTTTACCAACGAAGGTTTGGTGTTGTACATCGCATAAATTTTGAAAAAGACGATCAACTGCCTCAAAAGCAAATTTGAAAGTCATAGATATTTCATTCTTCTGCAGAGTTAGGCTCAACATTACATGTTGTGCAATCTGTTATATTCAACGGTAGTTTAAATGTTGTGTGCACCGTTTTTCCATCAATCAATGAATTCGATGCTATACCTGTCCAAGCAACACATAAGTAACGTATATTATGATATTTAAAATGAGCTATTAAAACGTTAAGTAAATAACTTTTTCCTGTTCCACCTGGTCCATCAATATAAATACATTTTTGTTTACTTTGATTTAAACTTTTTATAGTAGAGTCAAATATTTGTCTTTGTTTCTCTTTTGAGGAATTAATTTTTGTTTCTAATTCATTTAGAATATCATCATTATAATTTAAAATTGTTTCATCATCATTATCTTCTATGTATGTGCTTATGTTAGGTCAATTAAAATCATTTAAAGAAAATCCATTTATATGTAAATTATTTTGAATAACATTCAATGCCAATATTTCGCCTATATCTTTTTTGTATTTAGGATGATAAAATTTATCTTTTTTTCATATAAATCTCGTGCATTTATGGGATTATGAAAAATAAAAATAAAAAATAATAATTCACAAAGAGCATGAGAGAATTCTATTAATGACGCTTCCTCTAAACATCGGTCCCATTCTTCATCTTCATTAATTAATTGTTTAGCTTTAGTTGCTTCATAAAACGAAATATATATTACATTATCAATAGTACGTAAATCTTCAAAAGATATGGCGCCTTTAACATGTGATAGTAATAATCTAATAAAGTAGCGTTCTCTATCTTTTGGATTTACCAAATACATTCTACTAAGTATTGGTTTCCTTATTTTTTTTCTTTTATTCCATTTTTTTAGTTTTTCTTAAAATGTATAAAAATGCGGTATTTCTGTATACAAGTAATCTCGAGCTTCTAAATCTTCTCGATTCAATTCGAAATATGCTGTTAATGTTGTTCCCACATTTTTCTGCATGATCGTTTCTTCTTTTCCTTCTTTAAGAAATACATTTTGTTAATTTTCTTCATGAACGCTTAGTCTTTTTATAGTATGTAAAATAACATGTGGGGGATATTCTAATAATCTGTGCATTGCTTCAGGCAGACATAAATATCGTGTATTTATGTATTGTTGTATTTCATCATAGTCGTATTCAACATTTTCATTATTATCATTTTGAAAAGTCTCTTTTTTTCCTGTTTGTAAATCAACATTCACTTCACGTATTTTAATGTATGCACAATCATGACCTTTATAACGATATTTAAATAAATATTTAATCCATTGTACAGTGGAACATACTTCTACGTTTATATCTGCATTGAATTTTAATAATAAGTAAGGATTATAAGGAAAAACAAATCCATTATCTGCTACTCTTTCTGTAAATTTATTCTTAAAAATTATTTTGACGCCATCATTTTTACGTTTGTATAATGTACTTTTGAATAGCCATTAAATTTAAATACTGTTGAATCATTAAATTTTTTTGGGAAACTTTTTGTAAATTGTTTCGTATTTTTATTCATACATGGACAATTTATATTTTGCATACCACAGGGACCGTGTACCATAAATTGCTTAACAATACTATATAATTTTGGATAAATATCTTTATTTGGGATTGCTGCACTTAATATTTTATCAACTTTTTCGGAAGTGTTAATTTTATCATTTTTATCTAAGAATAATTAAATATGCATATGTGGTAATCCTCGTTTTTAAAATTTAATTACGTAACTATACGCAACACATTTTCCAAATATTCCTCTTTTAATTACTAAATCTTTGAATTTTTCACTTTTTGATGAAATACTTTTGTTACAATATCCGGCCTATCTATTGAATTTTCATAATTTTCCAAGTTTTTAATTATTTCTTTCCAATGTGGATCACACGTTATAGTTAAAAAAAGGTCAGGTTTACCATAATAATTTACAAGTGTCATTGAGTCCATGTAATTTTGTTTCATAAATCGTGGACTGCCTATAAAATTTGATGGTAATATGACCATTTTTCTAATTTTTGAAGACTCTAATTCTTTTTTGTCATGTAAATAGTCCATTACTCCTTCGTAACAATCACTTCTTAAGGGGTGTCCTCATACCGGCACAGAGATCTACCTTATCTACATTTAAATTATGCATTTTAATAAAAATTTAACTATTTTTGACTATAATCCATAGAAGAGACACATTCTTAACATTCTAAAGAATTTATTGCAACGTTAAAAGACAGAATAAAAGTGAAAATGACGACGAAAACTGCATAATACGATTATTCATAACTAAATTAAAAAGTTAATCGTATTAAGCAGTTTTCACCTTTATTTTTACCCTTATATTGTCTTTTAACGTTGCAATAAGTTCTTTGGCATGTTAAGAATGTGTCTCACCTACGAATTTCAGTCATGAATAGTTAAATTTTTATTAAAATGCATAATTCAAATGTAGATAAATTCATTTCTAATACTAAATCTAAAATTATGAAATTGCAAATTTGAAATATTAGCTTTTCCAAATTTACTTTTTATATTTGGCATCCATCCATAACCACCATTAGGATAAATTAGCGGATATGTCATAGGATCTGTATAGTTGCTAATTGTTGGTATGCTAATTGGTTTTTCAAATTTAGAGTAAATGACAATATCACGTTCAATAGGAGGCAGATCGTCTTCTCCAACATATACTATTGCAACTTCATTACAGGAAGGTAAATTATATCTATTTTTATCTAAATTGTTATTGCGGACAATAGACATTGTAACTGTTCTTGGAGGACAATCGATTTTTGCACATCGTTGTAGTTCTTCTTTTTCTACTTCATGCATCATTTTATAGGCTTGTGTATTAGGATTAATATTTCTTATCAAATTATCTAATTTTTTTAATAATACTGAATTTGTATTGAATTTATTACGTTCAATCGTTGCAATTTCATTATCTAAAACATATAATTGTCCATATTTGCGTGCTTTATCTTTATTAGGATGCAAAAGCATACACATTATGATAAATTTGTCCACATATTTTCATAACTTGTGGTCCTTCACCTGTCAATTTATCAAAATTAGCACCAAAACTTGCGAACGCTAAAGCATTATTGAATAATTTTACATTTTGTCGAAAACCAATACTTTCTTTTGTACGTTCGGTTGCTAAAAGTTTTAATCGTTCTGGGTAAGGAGGATTGTCTAACGATTCCACCTTACTTTATGACAACAATTGGAGAAATCTTTACTTTTACTATATTCGAAAGCAAAATGCTTTGCATCACAATAAAGACATGTATGTGTCATGGAGCCAATGTAATTTTCAGATATAACATTTTCATCAAAATATATATTTGCAATACAACCAATGAGTTTAGAACTACTTTCTTCTGCTAGAACTTTTCCATTCAATTTCTTTAATTTTTTTCCCATTATATCCTTAATTTTATCATTTTTTTGTTTATTATGACATTATTATTGTTATTACAAATATTATTATTGTTATTTTCAATATAATAACACAGCCACACAAAAAAAAAATGTCAAAACCCACGGACCAGACCATGTATACCTTATGTTTTTGAGGTCGCTGATTCCAAATCCGTGGTCCATTTGATCCCATCACCTCAGGGTCAAGGTCAGGTCAAGGTCAAATTTACAAAATTAACGGCAACCAAGGTTTAACAGTATACATATATGTTTTTGAGGTCTCTGATTCCGAATCCGTGGTCCATTCGACCCCATCACCTCAGGGTCAAGGTCAGGTCAAGGCCAAATTTACAAAATTAACGGCAACCAAGGTTTAACAGTATACATATATGTTTTTGAGGTCGCTGATTCCGAATCCGTGGTCCATTTGACCCCATCACCTTAGGGTCAAGGTCAGGTCAAAGTCAAATTTCCAAAATTAACGGCAACCAAGGTTTAACAGTATACATATATGTTTTTGGGGTCGCCAAATCTGAATCCGTGATCCGTTTGACTCCATCACCTCATAGTGAGGGTTATTTGAAGGTAAAATCGACAAAATTCTTGTAAAACAAACCAAACTTCATGCCATTCATTTTTTCTTACTATACCTTACACGTTTCTGATCAAATGATCGGTGTGAAGGTTTCCTTTTACGTTTTTTCCCAGTAGTTTTACAATCTCCTTTCAACATCCAGCAGTAGTCGGCCAGCATACTAGCATCCCATCTACCTTGATAACGCTTCTCCATTACTTTAATGTCTTAGTGAAAACGCTCTCCTTGTTCTTCGCTATAATCGCCACAGTTTTCAGGAAAACTATCCAAGTGATTGTGCAGAAAATGTAGTTTGTAATTCATCCATATTCCCATAGTTCTTAACCATTTTAGATACAATTACTTTGTAATTTGGGCTTCTGCGATTACCCAAAAAGTTTTCAGTAACTTCCTTAAAGCTAAGCCATGCAGCTTTCTCAATGTTTGTCATGGAACTAATGAACTGGTCATCAGCCATCATTTTTCTAATTTCAGGACCGTCAAAAATACCTTCCTTCAATTTTGCATCTGATTTACTTGGAAATTTACTTTCCAAGTATTTGAAGCACTGGCTATCTTTATCTGAAGCTTTAACGAATTGTTTTATCACACCAAGTTTTATGTGTAATGGAGGAATGAGAACTCTTTTTGGATCAACCAATGGAGTAGCTATAACGTTACTCTTTCCGACTTCGAGAGATTTTCTTTCAGGCCATTTATGATTTGTATAGTGCTTTGCACGGTCTCTACTATCCCATAAGCACAAGAAACATGGCGTCTTTGTAAATCCAGACTGCTGTCCTAACAATATTCCAAAAACTTTCAAATCACCACATATCCGCCATTTATGCTTATCATACTGAATATTTTGTATTATAATTTTGAAATTATCGTATGTTTCCTTCATTGTGGTGGAGTGCGCTATAGGAACTGAGGCATAGTGGTTGCTATTGTGTAGTAATACGGCTTTTAAACTTCTTTTTGATGAATCTATGAACAATCTCCATTCTTCGTCTTTATACACATTAGGTTTAATTTCATTCATTAAACCTTTTACGTCTTTACAATATACTATTTTATCACCATTATGATTCATTTCTTCAAAGTATGGTTCGAAACTTTTGCTTCTCGTTCTGTAAAAAGATACTTTAGTAGATTTTGCCAACTGATTCATGCCTTTTAAAGCTGAAGCTAAATGTTCTGCTCCATCTTTAGGTAAGTTAAGCTCTCTAACTAGGTCGTTTAGTTTATCTTGAGTCCATAACTTTACGCTTTTGTCTTTTTGGCCCGCTGGAAGGAAAATATCGTCATCGTCATCATCATCATTTTCAATTTCTTCATCACTATAGGTTTCATACGATTCATCTTTTAAGTCATTACTATCAATTCCACCCCCATCAATGCCGCCACTGACTTCGTTATCTTCTTCATCATTTTTTTCATCGTTGGTATCTGATTCAATAGATAGCCTCTCAAGAAGATCGAGCTCTTCATCGCTTCCCGATTTTTCGATAAGTCTTTTTACAGAAATAACATCAGCATAATTCACTGTTGCTTTAATTTAACTATTAATTCCAATAATTTCGGTATTACAGAAGTAACAATCCTCTCTTTTATCTGGTTGATACCATTCCATCGGGCTATTAAATTTAACTTTGTCATCTTCTTTTGTTTTATTCCACTTACAAAGCATTTGACGACATTGTTCGCAGATACTACATGAAGTCCACTTTTCTATAACTACATCAGTTTCTAATTTGAAGCAAGTTTTGTATGAGATTCTCATTGAAATGTCTTCGAGATTTTTGCGGAGTGAATACTCCGCAGACAAAACAAAAAAGATTAGAATTTTTTGTGCAAATATGCCCTTGAGATGTAGAAGGTAAATTTTCCATGATTTTCAGTATAACCCCGCACGTTAGGGATCCTGGTCCGATCGCAGGTGAGTCCACTGTCCCGGAGGTGATAACTCTTATACCTTTCCGGGGCTAAGTATAAGAGCTTTCCGACTTTGACGAGGACAGTGTCAACTCGTCGTCGGACACACTACAGCTTCATCCTCACACCCTAACGTCCCCCTGCGAGGCAGTGCGCTTCCACTGGCATCGTTACCCCGACAAACTTATGAGCGGATCATTCTACACATCCCCGTTTAAGGCAGTGTCACCGTCACAGTTTTTGTCGAGGAAGCAGGTGAAGGCTACGTTGACGAAAAAAATTCATGTTTAATTTTTTCTTATTCATTTAACCGTACATTTGTACAATTAGAAAATGCATGCTTACTTTCTACACAATTCTTCACGTATATCACAGAACACTCTCATGGAATTTGAAATTGTATAATGTACGATCTCACAAATAAGAGAAAATTAAATATGATCTTTTGTTCTTCAAAGTAGCCTTATATTAAAATGAAATTAATCAATATTGTACTAACATTCGCAGATACCGTGGTTTAGGTTTGTTTTGCATGAATCTAGTACATTTCACCTTGAAATTACCTTTACTCAATGTAGCGAGTCCTATGAAAGTGATAGTAATGAAGAAACTGCAGATGATGATGATGATGACGATGACGATATTTTCCTTCCAGCGGGCCAAAAAGACAAAAGCGTAAAGTTATGGACTCAAGATGAACTAAACGACCTAGTTAGAGAGCTTAACTTACCTAAAGATGGAGCAGAACATTTAGCTTCAGTTTTAAAAGGCATGAATCAGTTGGCAAAATCTACTAGAGTATCTTTTTACAGAACAAGAAGCAGAAGTTTCGAACCATACTTTGAAGAAATGAATCATAATGGTGATAAAATAGTATATTGTAAAGACGTAAAAGGTTTAATGAATGAAATTAAACCTAATGTGTATAAAGACGAAGAATGGAGATTGTTCATAGATTTATCAAAAAGAAGTTTAAAAGCCGTATTACTACACTATAGCAACCACTATGCCTCAGTTCCTATAGCGCACTCCACTACAATGAAGGAAACATACGATAATCTCAAAATTATAATACAAAATATTCAGTATGATAAGCATAAATGGCGGATATGTGGTGATTTGAAAGTTTTTGGAATATTGTTAGGACAGCAGTCTGGATTTACAAAGACGCCATGTTTCTTGTGCTTATGGGATAGTAGAGACCGTGGAAAGCACTATACAAATCATAAATGGCCTGAAAGAAAATCTCTCGAAGTCGGAAAGAGTAACGTTATAGCTACTCCATTGGTTGATCCAAAAAGAGTTCTCATTCCTCCATTACACATAAAACTTGGTGTGATGAAACAATTCGTTAAAGCTTCAGATAAAGATAGCCAGTGCTTCAAATACTTGGAAAGTAAATTTCCAAATGGAAAGATTGTATCTAAAATGGTTAAGAACTATGGGAATATGGGTTGCCTAATGAATTACAAACTACATTTTCTGCACAATCACTTGGATAGTTTTCCTGAAAACTGTGGCGATTATAGCGAAGAACAAGGAGAGCGTTTTCACCAAGACATTAAAGTAATGGAGAAGCGTTATCAAGGTAGATGGGATGCTAGTATGCTGGCCGACTACTGCTGGATGTTGAAAAGAGATTGTAAAACTACAAGGAAAAAACGTAAAAGGAAACCTTCACACTGATCATTTGATGAGAAACGTGTAAGGTATAGTAAGAAAAAATGAATGGCATGAAGTTTGGTTTGTTTTACAAGAATTTTGTCGATTTTACCTTCAAATAACCTTCACTATGAGGTGATGGAGTCAAACGGACCACGGATTCGGATTCGGCGACCCCAAAAACATGAGGTATATATGGTCTGGACCGTGGGTTTTGACATTTTTTTTTTGTGTGGCTGTGTAATTAATGTCTTCAATTTTTAATCGTTTACACTTTATAAGTAACGTTTTTATTTGATAAGAATCATATTTATATTTTCGCTTTCTCTCATCTGTTGGTTTATGCATTCCAATATTATAATTAAAATGTTAAAATTGGTAAAAATTATTATTCATTTGCGTTTTGTCAATAACATCTGATATTTTGAATTGTTGATTATCAATTTTTTCAATTATTTATATTTTATCATATTCAACATAATGTTAATTTTTTTAATTTTCTATAAGTTTTTCTTTTGCGTAATGCTTCTTTTTCACGTAGCTGTTTCAATTCATCAGTACTTTTAATTTCCTTGGATTCCGTTTTGTTTTTTTTAGTATTTTTTAACTTTTCTATATATTTATTTGGTTCAGAATCTTTTAATTTTATATAAGCTTCTTTCTTACGTAAAGCCTCATTAGAATGTATTTGTTCTAATTGATCATTACTTTTCATTTTCTTGAATTCTAATTTCACTTTCTTAGTATTTTCTAACATTTCTTTATATTTATTTGGTTGTTCCATTCTCATTTTTAAATAAGCTTTATTTTCGTAAAGCATCATTGCTACGTTTTCGATCTAATTTTTCATTTTTTTTTCCTGCATTTTTGTAATTTTCTGTTTTATTGCATTTTTTCGATATTTATTCGATTTTTCTGTCGCCTTTTTTTTAATCAATTTTGTTATACATGAAGATTCCTTGTTATCAATTTCTTTTAATTCTTTTCTTCCTTGATTTAATTCAATCTCATTATTCCTAATTTTATCATTGTTATGATTTATGCTAATATCATCAAAATCCATTAAATAATCATTTTGTCTTAAAAAATTCTTTTCCAAAGAGTCATTGTCAATTTCCATTGGAATTATTTCAAGATTAGAATCTATTGGTTTGCAATATATTTGCATCATTTTTTTTTGTTCTGCTAATAACTGCATTTGTAATTTTTTTTCAAGAAGTTCAATCTCAGCTTTATCTAAATTTAATGGTATTTTTTTTAACTAAGGTTCATGACAAAAACTTCTTCTTATCATGTCCGGTGGATTATTGTAATTGATAGTTGCATTATTATAATTATGTTAAATTGGAAACATTGTCATTTGCTGTGTTTCAAAAATTTTCAATAAATGTAATCGCATTTGGAAAATATCGTATTTTAAGCAGCATGGACATAAATTGTAAAGTACTGAAACAGCAAAAGCAATTGCAAAAACGCCACAATCATAATTATTTGTTTGTGATTGTACTGTTTCGAAAACTATGCTTAATTCTGATTTGTTCGGAAATAATTTGTTTATATAGATTTTATGCTCATCTTGTAAATATTAAAGATTGAAGCTGTAATATATATGAATTATTTTATTATTATGATACATTCAAATTCAGTGACCTCTTTTGAAATTTCCAGAAAATAATAATTGTATAAATTTGGTATCAATAGGTACTGAATACTACACTACTACTACCACACTAATATATTGCGGTTTTTGAATAAGTAAAGTTGATTACATATTAAATGAGGTGCACCGTTTAAAAATATTATTAAATTCTAATATATGATTATCAGTTAACATCGAATTAATTCTACTATACAATCCTTGTCCTTTAACAATTAATTTATTTTCCTTAGTCAGACCCATTATTGAAAATTAAAATTCTTTCAACACTTTTTATCTACTTTAAATAAACTTAGAATTGCTTTTATATTAACTTATTTGATTAATTGTATTTTCATACGTAAAAGCTGAAAAATAAAAAAAAAATTATGATAAATGCTATGAATTGAAGGCCCGGATGCAATAAGGGCATTTACGCTCGGAGTACGCAAAACTGAAGTCACTTGGTAGTAGAAATTTCATTTTCTTCAAATAAATTTCAAAAAATTTGACGTTGTAAAACTCATCATGCTGCATCTTTTTTATATTAACAGTTTTTTTATAAAAGTTTTATTTTTCAAGAAAAAAATTAAAAACAAGAAAATTTTTTACATTAAATTTCAATACTTTTTTAAACTTAAATCGTTGTGATTCGAGTAAATATTAACCGATTTCGCTGAAATTTGAAATATATTTTCTAAATATCATAGCGAAACTTATGATAATTATAAAAAATGTTAATTCTCAAATTCTTAGTCGCAATTGTTTATTAATTAATACAAATTACAAATTGTGCGTTTATAATGTATTCGAGAAAAAAGTATCGAGGGAACTTTCAAGTACAAGAAACTTGTAGCAAAAAAGTTTTTGGTTTTTGTATAAAGAAGATTTGTGGAAAGTTTCAAATCGATTGATAAATAATTAAAAAAGATATAACAACATTTACAAGTAGCGCGCATGCGGTCGAGCGCTGCAGTTTTCTTATAAGTTAGATTCTCAGTGAATATTACGTCAACTGAATGACTCTTGGTAATATTATTTGGAAAAAGTAATAATACAAATATAACAATATGATATTTATTGAAAGTAAATAAACATATAAATAAATAAACAAACAAATAAATAAATAAACAAAAATCTGTAATGTAATTATTTAATAATTAAATAATTACATTACAGATTTTTTAATAATTAAATAATTACATTACAGATTTTTGTTTAATACTGATTTTTTGATTGTTTTAAAAGATTTCTTTTTTATTTTGTCTCTTAAAATCTTTTTTCCTTTCGCATTAGTAATATGAGTTTTCTGAAAACATAAAGTGTAATATTTTTAAACAATATAATGTTGGGATTTATATTTATAAAAGTAAACATATATGCGTATGTACGTTCACTTTTAGGAATATTTTGCTACCAGTCTTCTTTTGTATAACGATTAGACTTGTAAAATTGTTCATCACGAGAAATGAAAATTATTTTATACTTATAATGGAATCAAAAAACGGTCGGAAAAGAACGATGTATCATTTCTTGTTCTTTTTTGACTGTTTTTTGATTCCATTATTCCCCATGGTATACCATTTCACAAGTCTAAACGTTAAACAAAAGAAGACTGGTAGCAAAATATTCCTATATGTTAAGACCACAGCACTTGCCTAAATCGTATATATATATATATATATATATATATATACGAACAAAATTCATAATAATGTTTATATAGAAGAAGAGTGAATGTACACACGCATATATGTTTATTTTTATAAATATAAATCCCAACATTATATTGTTTAAAAATATTACACTTTATGTTTTCAGAAAACTCATATTACTAATGCGAAAGGAAAAAAGATTTTAAGAGACAAAATAAAAAAGAAATCTTTTGAAACAATCAAAAAATCAGTATTAAACAAAAATCTGTAATGTAATTATTTAATTATTAAATAATTACATTACAGATTTTTGTTTATTTATTTATTTGTTTGTTTATTTATTTATATGTTTATTTACTTTCAATAAATATCATATTGTTATATTTGTATTATTACTTTTTCCAAATAATATTACCAAGAGTCATTCAGTTGACGTAATATTCACTGAGAATCTAACTTATAAGAAAACTGCAGCGCTCGACCGCATGCGCGCTACTTGTAAATGTTGTTATATCTTTTTTTAATTATTTATCAATCGATTTGAAACTTTCCACAAATCTTCTTTATACAAAAACCAAAAACTTTTTTGCTACAAGTTTCTTGTACTTGAAAGTTCCCTCGATACTTTTTTCTCGAGTACATTATAAACGCACAATTTGTAATTTGTATTAATTAATAAACAATTGCGACTAAGAATTTGAGAATTAACATTTTTTATAATTATCATAAGTTTCGCTATGATATTTAGAAAATATATTTCAAATTTCAGCGAAATCGGTTAATATTTACTCGAATCACAACGATTTAAGTTTAAAAAAGTATTGAAATTTAATGTAAAAAATTTTCTTGTTTTTAATTTTTTTCTTGAAAAATAAAACTTTTATAAAAAAACTGTTAATATAAAAAAGATACGGCATGATGAGTTTTTGAAATTTATTTGAAGAAAATGAAATTTCTACTACCAAGTGACTTCAGTTTTGCGTGCTTCGAGCGTAAAAACCCTTATATAGCATTAGGAGCTATTGACGTTGGTTTACTTGCTTGGTAAAAGATGTGGAACTGTGTTCCGGCGTTTCGTCCCAGGGCCGACTACTGGACTCGTCAGTAAGGCATTGTAGTCGACCCCTGCCTCAGACGCCATGGTAAGGAAGGGAGATGGTTGGCTTATATATCAAGCGCCGCTAGTCGCGTGCGCTTGCAGGACGGAGATTTCCAGGTGTCCACCTGTCGGTACGACCCTGAACGTCCCGGTATAAGTGGGTAGTCCCCACATCACTCCCCCCTTAGTGACGCTCGTTAGAGTGGAACGAATGCTGTGACGTTCTGGGTTGCGTGTTCAAATCACGTCGGGGTCACCAATATCGGTAAATGCCCTTATTGCATCCGGGCCTTCAATTGTCATTAGAAAAAAAATTGAATGCTAATAAAATTAAGTCTTTGCATTAATTTAATTAAGGGCACAAAACACCTTTCACAAATCTTTTTACTCTATTTTATTTATTTTTACTTATATGATGAATATAGCAAGATGAACTTTAAATAATTTTCATTTCTTTTTTCAATTTTGCAATTTTCCAGAAATTTATAGCTAAAATAAGATGATATACTATACAAATTTTATTTGATTAGCTGATTTACTAATTAATATATCTTAAATAATCTCCGAAAAGTTTCTTATGTAAATCTAATTTCGTTTTTATTTTGTTAAGAGACGGTCGAAACCAAATCAGATACTTAGTTCAGTATTAATAATAAACGCTTATAATAATTTAATTACTCATTCGTACAACAAAAATTAAGTCAATACCTCTAGTCATGTACATGCATAATTTAAAATAGTTAAAGCCACAATAATATACAAAATATTATCGTCAGGCAAAAAATACTATTTTATAGTCAAAGCGACAATTTTTTGCATGTTATATATGTCAAGTCGGCATTTTTCGCTTTATGACAATATTTTGCATGTTTTTGTCGCTTTAATTATTTTATTGTATTTTCTACATATATGACTAGAGGAATCGACTATATTTTTGCAGTGTAAATGAGTAATTAAATTTTTATAAGCATTTATTATAAGTATCAAACTAAGTAACTTCAAGACAGTTTTTCTTAAATATTGAAATTAAAAAATCTTCAGTCTGCTTTTGAATAATATTTTTATTATAAAAAGAATTGAAATAAATCTAAGGGGAAAATGTGTTTGGTTCCCTATATTGCGAATTTCATTGAGTAAAATAACACAATAATTCACAAGTTATTAGTTATAATAATTTTCTGAACTCTTTTCACATTAATTCAAATAATGATAAATATATTTTTATTAATTAACTAAATCTTGCTATCACGTATATGTTATATGTTATTGAAAGTGAAATATATTGTAATATAATACAATAAGTAAGATATAATTTAACATAACAATGATTATATCAAGATTCATTAAAAAAATTTGGAGTCGTTGCACCAATAAATGAATTGTTTAGAAAAAATTCATTTTGAAATATTTCTTTTTCATATTTAAACATCTTCTTGAATTATCAAACTTGGATCATATTCTTTAGTAAAGTTTTGAAAACTTAATAAAAAAAAACGTCTATTTTTTTAAGTATTAAATATCTATTATATTTATTGTGAATTTGATAATATGTGTAATTCGTGTAATTTTTTCTAGATACATTTTTAATTTATCGCATGTAATTTCAAAATTAAAGTTTGAAATGTATTCTTTTAAATGAGATTGATAAATAAAACTATATTTTTTTATAATGCTTAATATTTGGAATTAAATCTATATCTATTCATTCATTGGTGACATTTCACGGAGTCGGTACTTAACCTTAATTAAATTAAAAATTAATTAAACTTATTTACCTTGTTTGTATTTATATAAAATATTTAATATGATTAAATATTTAAATTTCATTTATTTTTATATATATACAGAGATGTATATAAATATATATGTATGTATATAAAATAAAAATGTTGAGATATTTTCATTAGATATACATATGAAATTTGTTTTCAAGCATCTTTCACGTAAAAGAGGTTATTTAGCGTATAGGAGATATGCCGATCATATGCAAACAAAATATAGGAATAAGGAAAGTTAAAAGGGACGTATTTAGTTAAGACCTTTGCAGGCTAAAAGAAGAAGACATAAGGAATAAGAAAAAACATTGCCAGTATATATATATATATATATATATATATATATAATATAATATATATATGTTTGTAAGTAATAAGAGGGAATAAGTTTCTTTTATCTGTTATTCCTCGCGTATATAGATATATTGGTAATGTATTTTCTTATTCCTTTTCCCTACAAAAGCTCTAACTGTCTCACGAGTAAGTGATAACTCTAAAGAAGCTTTCTCAATGGTCAATACAGTTTATGTCTCGAATAAGACGCTTAACAAATAATCTCTCAGGAACTATTATAAAAAATAACGTTACTGTTCTTATCGTGTCAAAGTGGTAATAATTTTTAGATCTTCTCATTTCTCAGTTTTAATGAAAATTTCATTTGCATTATAAGTAGCGCATACCAACTTATGTAAGATTATAATACATGATTCATAGAAAATAAATGAAAACAAATTAAAGAAATTATTATTATAACAAATTTTAATATTTATTTTGTTATGTTGAAAAATTTGTTTTAATAGTAATTATTTTAAATTTGTTTTTCTTTTTTTTCATATCTATTCATGATAAATTTTTAGCATACGTATATTATTATGTGTTACCTAAAGTGAAAACGAACTTTTTATAAAAACCGGGGAATGAGAAATAAGAAACTACTATGAATTTCAAGCTAATGATAGCGACGTTGTTCATTATATCTGTTCTTCTAATTATTCCTGTTTCAATATTTTCTTAACATGTAACATTTTTTATTTCATGAAATTCGTTTTTAAAAGGTTTTATACATTATAAAACTCTTTTTTTTTTAAATCGTTAGAACTAAAAAATTACAAACATTTAGTACCTTTTATTTTAAAAATTGAAACTAAAAAATTTTTTTTTGTATGATTAACTACACTTCTTGTTTTTATTTATTATTAATTTAACTAATAAAAAAAAACTTTTGTTTCTAAATCTTTCAAATTAAAACACAGGAAGCCTCCGAATGGCAGCAAGCGTTACAAGGCGAAGAGAGAGAAAGCCTCTATTTTGGTACGTGCTGTCTCTCTCTAGTCTGATTTGATTGGCTGCTTCTGTTCCTCACTAAAAAAGTGAGAGAGAGATAGCACGTACCAAAATAGAGGCTTTTTCTCTCTTCGCCTTGTAACGCAGTTCATAGCTGGCAGGTTTCCTCCAGTAGTATATGCTCGAAGTGGATAACGGTGCCTGCATTGCCACTGATCATCTCTGGATCGTTATCCTCCTCACAATCCATAATTTTATTTTTTATTTTTTCCTCCTTCACTGATGTCGTCATATGACGTTGTTTGAAATAGCGCATCGTTTGCGCACTGCTATTTCTTAGGCGTGTGGACATTTTCCCTTTTATTTCTTATGAGATGTGTGGAGAAAGATGACTTTGACGATGCAACTCACTTGACGATGTGACTAACAATGAGCTGTGTCGTCAAATTTTTTCTAACAAAAAAATTTTAGGATATTTTCAAGTATATGTATGTGTGCGTACATTTGTTACACTTAACTTTGTACATTTTGTATTGTACATATTGACTTTGATCTTTTCTGTACTTCAAGTGTACGCACGCATAAATACTTGTATACGTTACTAGCATGTGTCTTGTATATTATGTGTATTTTCTCTATGTTTTTTGCATTCTTTTGCTATTTAGTCTCTTACTATTTTTTCTTTTTAAAATAATATTTGACTATATTATTTTTTAATTTTAAAATAATTTTTTAGCTAAAATACTTTTAGAACTCTTTTAAATGTTCTATATGAGACTTTTCACGTTTATGTTTTTTATAATTGCAATTAATTAAATTTATTATTTTTAGTTAATTTAATATTAGTCTCATAGAACGGTTTAAGGTGTTCTATATGGAACTTTCCACGTGCTTCGGCTTTTTCATCAGTTAATAAATATGTATCTGGTGCAATGATGTTTTTGATGATATATAGACCTTCATATATCTCAAAAAATTTTGCAATTTTATCATCATCTGCACTTAATACATTTAATGATTTGAGCAGTACTTTATCATTTAAATTAAATTGATAGTGAGTACTTTTAGCGTTTTTTACATTTGCTCTATCTTTTATTTTCTTATGCATTTTATTTCTTGCATAAAAAATTTTCCTATCATATGGTACGTCAGTATTTTCTAATTTAAAATACTTTTCCCATATTCTAGTTGGTTTTTCGCCCATATGTAATTCAGTTGGCGTAAAACCTGTTGTTTCATGGGTAGTTTCGTTCATTATGTTTTGAATTTTTTGCATATATGACGCCCATGATTTATGTGAATTATTCACATAAGTCCTAAGGAATCGATCTAATTCTCGGTGAATTCTTTTCACAATATTGCTCTGTGGATGTCTAATGGATGAATAAATTATTTTAATATTTTCATTTTTTAGTTTTTCTATCCATTTTTTAGACGTGAATTGTGTACCATGGTCAGTCATTATTGACTGTGGTTTACCATAATTTGGTACATAATCGTTAAATATTTTTCTAATTGTTGTTAATGTATTTGCCTTTTTAATGGGATACATTACAACGTATTTAGAAAATACATCTATAGTTGTTAAGATATATTTCACGCCTCCTATAGATGTAGGCAATGGACCATAAAAATCAATCGATAATATATCATTTTTTTCGTTTACTATGATTGGCTGCATTTCTGCATTATATTTTACTGTTAAATATTTTGTCTTTTGACAAGTAATGCATGATTTTAAAATTCTGTGTGCATGCTTTTTTAATTTAGGAGCTGTGAAGCTTTCTATTAATAATTTATACGTTTTTTTGGGACCAATATGCCCATAAAAATCGTGTATTTCTATTATTAATTCTGCTAATAATGAATCAGGTATTATTATTTTTAATCCTGATTCATCTATTTTATATAAAAAATCATTTTCTAATTTATAATGATTTTTTATTTTGTCATTCTTTAATTCATTTAATTTTTTTCTTATTTTGATGCAATATGCATCATTATTTTGCGCTTTTTTAAAGCTTTTTAACAATTTTTCTAATTGTTTATTTATTTTCAATTTATTTCTGATATTCGCAATTAATACTTCATTTTCGTCGTATTTTCCGTTATCAGATGTTTGTCTGCTTAAAAAATCTGCAGCAACATTTATTTTTCCAGGTATATGTTCTGGTATAATATTAAAATCTTGGATTGATAAGGCCCATCTTTTTAATCTATAATTGTTAAATTAACATTTATTTGAAAATGTAATAGCTTCATGGTCAGTTCTTACGATTATTTCTTTGGCACCTCTCAGGTATGTGTCAAGCTTATGTAAGGACCATACGACAGCTAATAATTCTTTTTCGGTAGTGAAATAATTCAATTCACTACCTTTTAATGTTCTGCTAATAAAACAGACAATATTTTAGTGATTATATTCATCTAATTGTGACAAGATTGCAGCTATTGCGTAATCGCTTGCATCTGTCGTTAGTATGAAAGGTTTTTCCATATCTATGAATTTCAAAATGATATTTTCCGTGAAAAGATCCTTTATACTTTCAAAGGCTTTTTGCTGCCTTGCCCCCCATTCTTAGGGTACATTTTTTCTTAATAAGCCAATTAATGGCAATATTTCATTCGCATAACCTTTGGCGAATTTCGTGTAAAAATTTACAAATTCCAAGAATACTTGTAATTCTTTAACATTTCTTGGTGTTTTAAAATGTTTTATTGATTTTATTTTTTTCTGGGTCCGGTGTTATTCCTTTTGACGTTATAAAGTGACCAAGAAATTCAATTTTTCGCTTCAAGAAATTTGATTTTTCAAAATTAAATGTCAAATTATACTTAATTGCCTTATTAAATAATTTCTCTAAATGATCCATATGCTCTTCGAATGTCGATGACCTTATATGCAGATCATCTTCGAAAGCTAGAACGAATTCCTGCATATCTTTTATTACGTAGTCCAGTCCTCTTAATAATGCAGCGCTGCTGGTTTTTATGCCAAAAGCAGCTACATTAAATTCATATACTTTGTTATCAATTTTAAACGCAGTATATTTTTTACTTGGCTCGGTTAATTCGATTTGCCAATACGAGCTTGTTAAATCTAAGCTCGATATGAAATTTTTCTCTTTACATCTGAGAAAAATTTCTTCTATTGAGGGTGGAGCTTCGTAATCGTCAATTATTTTCTCATTCAATTTACGAGCATCTAAACAAAGCCTTACAGTGCCATCTTTTTTAATTACTGTAACTATAGAATTTATATAAGGGCTTTTTGATCTCCTTATAATTCCTAATTCCTCCATTTTTTCTATTCCCCTTAGTACCTTTTCTCTATGATTTATAGGAATCGGATAAGGTCTAGAATAAAATGGATGATCGTCTTTAAGTTTAATATGCTGATATGACTTCAATAGACCTGGAGCCTTTCTAAATACACTACTATACTTTTTTATTAATAATTTTGATTCTTGTTTTTGTTTATTTGTGATATTATCACATTCATTTATTTTTTCCTGAATCTCATCATTGGTGAGTTCAGTTATATTAAAATAATTTTCGGAATTAAGAATTCGATAATTCTCGTTTTCCATTACGAAGTCGTATGAATTATGATCATTGTCTCCTTCATACACTTTGGTTATTTGCATAGCTGAGTATGCTAAAGAATTTATTTGTTTTTCGGTATAAGATAAATTTATATCTTTACCATTAACTATTATTAATATTTCTTCTAGCATCGTGTTTATAATCATACTCAAAGCCTTTCGAGTATCATGTCCGATGATAACATCCTTGACTAATTTCGGAATTATTAAGTAGATTATTTTTATTTCTACATTTTTAAACTTTGTTTTTATTAATAACTGCCTCTTTATTCTAGTAGTTTTTGCGCCTGTGGCTGTTTTTATAAACTTCCCAGTTATTGGCAATAAAGGGCATTTTTCAAATGTCTCGTAATTCTGAAAATAAAATTGCTCCGATATGCAGGTAACTTCGCTACCTGAATCGATTAGAGCTTTGACATTTATATTTTCTAATTTTATTTCAATTTCTGGACAACATATCATATTATTTTCTTGTGACTCTTTTTTGTCAATATCGTGAATTAAATCATTTTTTATGCTTTCTTGCATAGAAGATATTATTTTTGGGGGTTTTTCATTAGTTGCAACCTTACCCCTTGTATTATTGACCTCAGGTGCAACTTTATTTAGTTTTCCTGATTTTTGTCATTGTTTCCGTCGCTTATGTCTATATTTAAGACATCTAATTCCTTGCCACTTTTTTGCAATTGTTTTTTATTTACAGGTGATTTTAATTTTTCACGTTGTTGATTTTTTTGTTTATTTTTATTTTTCTCGATTCTAGTAACATTTATACTAGGATCCTGTTGAGGTTTTTTATAATCTTGTTTATAGTTATTTTGATTTGTTGCGTTATTACTATGGCTGTAATACGTTTTATTTATGTTTTCGTTTTTATTAAATATTTTTTGTTGACTATTATTTTTATTTACTGCTCTTTTTTCCAGCAGTTTATCGTCATTGTCGAAATCTGACAAAATTTTAAATAAGGTATTTTTATCTTTCTTTTGAGAGAATTGCATGGCTTGCCTAACATTTCTACTGAAATGTTTGCTAATTTTTTCAGCTAATTCTTCTTCAGAGTATTGAAGATTTAGCTCTTTGGCGAAACCATATACTTGTGTGGCATAAGCTATACGACTTAATTTGCCATTCTCATAATATTGTCCAAACTTATCTTTTCTTCGAGTTGTTCTTTGGACATCTTAATTCCAATATCTATCGCGGAATAAATTTTTGAAACCTTCATAGGTCAGTACATCATCTTGACAGATGTAACACCACTCATTTGCGTCTTTTTGCAGAACAGTATGCAAAAGTTCAAGCGTTTCTTCTTCTTCTGATTCTTTCAATGCAATATATTTTCTGAATTCATTTAAGAATTTCATAGGCCTTTCAACCTCAGTGCCTTCATACTTTGGCAAAGGAATTTTTATTTTGTTATCATAAGCTTCGAAACCTTGCGTTCGAATTCCATTGTTTTTTAGTTTTTCATTTAATTCATTGATTTTATCGTCTTGCTCTTGAGCAGTATCATCTATTTTTCGCGTTAGGTTATCTTGAACCATTTTAATCACTTCATCCTCATTTATTGTTTTTTTTAATTTGATTAGTTCTTCATTTAAAGATTCGTTTTTAGTAACTATATCTTCATTTTCTTTTTTATACTTGTTTAAGAGATTTTTAATCTTAATATTATCTTCTAACAAGTTTTTCATCTTATTTGATAATTCATTTATTTGCTCTTTAAAATTTATTGTTTCCGCATCTCCGGGTTTTTCTAAATTAAAGACTATAGATTTGTCTGGACTAGCTGTATTAATTTTGTCATCCAACTCTTGTTGTTTATTAAACAACAATGTTAGCTCATGTGACACAGCTTTCATCTATTCGTTTTGCTTTGTATTCACGTCTTCCTCTATGGTCTTATCAAGAATATCTAATTCTTCCATCAGTATCTCTCATCTTCTTTTCGCCATCTTGATTTTTATTTTTATTCGCAATTACAATATTTACGTAATTATTATTTACGAAATTAAAATTTAAATATTTCTAATTTCTTATAATTTTTGATTAATAATAATTATTAATGAATTTATCATTTATTATATATAGTGTAAATTATTTAAATTATTTAAAACGAAATATTTCAATTTTTAATTTCGTTCACAATTTTTAATTATTATGATATTCTCATTCATTAATTAATTTTATTTTACTAATTTATTTTCGTTTATTTCTTATTATTGCTCTTTTAATTTTTTACTATATTTATTCAATTTATTTTATTAAAGAGCGTATGCTATTTTATTACAATAATTATTCTCATTCGCGTTGAGAAACTATGCTTAAGAATTTCTTTTGTTTTCTATTTAACAATCGACTTTTTGACTTTATTATTTGACATTCTTTTATAATATTTGCGTTAATACTTAAGTTTTGCGCATATATAGCAAAAGATTCTTAAGGAATTTCAACTGTGTACATTGTAACACTAATCTTCTTGCTTTTCTGCGCGATCTTCAAGTCTCTTTCTTTTATCATTGACGAATACTATACTGTATAAATTAATATTAGTTAAAATTTTAGTCGTTTTTTTTTTTTTTTGACAAAGGAAATTCTTTTCTATTGTTATTTTATATTTTATACTGATGGTATTTTATATACCATTTTTCTTGCGTTTTCACGCTTTTTTTTTACTTTTATTGAGTTTTATGTTTTTTTTTTCTAGAATTCTTCAATTTTTTATAGATTTTTTTTTGGTTTTTTAATTTTTGTGTATTTTTTTTTTTTTTTACTATTCTATTTTTAAATTTTCCATTTTTTTTGTTATTAAAATTATATTTGTTTTTAGTTTCAAAATCTCACCTTTTAATTCTCGGTGTTGTTTGTTTATATTATATTTGATATTTATTGTTTCGTTTTCTAAATTTTCCAATCTCTCGTCTATCGATTTTAAACATTCAAGAACTAAATCGTTTCTTTGATTATTTGTGTTTATTAAATCTTGAATTTTATTTTCCAAATATTTTATTCTGTTATAGTCTGTTCCTTGGAACAGACTATTTGGAAAATTAGGAATCATAAGACGGATTTTTTTATGCTTTTAAATTAAAAATTTTATTTCAACTATTACGCGATCTAAATGACGCGTGGGTTTTTTCAACCACGGTTGAGAACCAGTGGGCGCCAATGTAACGTTCCCTTATCTATTTAACCCGGGAACTACACTAAACTCTTTGTACACTCTAAACTCAAAAGAGTAAAAATTGGAAACAAAAAGTAGAAAAGTATAGTTTCTTACTTTTAAAAGAGTAAAAGTATAGTTTTTTACTTGTAAAAAAGTAAATTGAGAGTTTTACCACTATAAAAGGAAAATTTGACGAGTTTATAATTTATAAAGATAAATTCAAGCAGTTTCCTTTTTTACTAAAAGTAAAAACGTATGTTTTTCATTTTATGAAAATAAAATGATTTTAAAAAGGTAAATATGAGGTTTTCACTCTTTTCATAAAGATTAGTATCAAATTTCTTATTTTGCAAAGAGTAAAAGATTATCTTACCTTTTCTAAAGATTAACTTGATGTGTTCACTTTTTTGCCAAAGAGTAAAAAGCACATTTGTAATTTTGTAAAAAGTGAAATAATACCTCAATAACCGAAAAAAGGAATTTGATTAATATTCACTTTTACGATATTCCTCCAAAGATAAAATTTATCAGTTCACTATTTTCGGGATAATAAAGTCACGTGACTAAATTAAATTCTTGAATCCCTCATTTTTTGTAATATTTTGATGTTGTTTTCCAAAAAAATAAAATTTTTTAAGCTCTTAGATTTGTAAACAAATCTTAAAATGAAAAATATAAAAAAATTACCAAATTATCTCACATGTGAGATAACTTGCTAATTTTTTTATTGTTATTAACAAGAAGTCGGATCTGCTGGTATCAATTTTTGCTTTTTTCATTTTAATAATATCTATTTAAATTCATTGTTTAAACTAATATGATAACTTGTCCACACTAAAGCTATCCCTGTTGAAAATAATCAGCTGGATGTCCAGGTAGGTTATCCACTTGGATATTCAGGTGGATATCACTCTGATCGAGTTGGATATCACTCTGATCAAGTTGGATATCACTCTGATCTTCATTCATCTGGATGCAGCTAAAATCCATTTGGATATTTTTTGCGAAAAGTAATAATTAGGCATTGTCAGCATTTATATAAATAATAATACTAAAAATAAAAGGAAATTAAAAATTTTGTATCAATCTTTAATTTATATAACAATAAAAGCAAATAAAAAATTTCATATAAATTTTTAATTTATATAAAATTTTTTAGTTGCTTTTATTTTTAGTATTTTTATTTTATATAAATGCTGATAATGCCTTATTATTACTTTTCGTAAAAAATATGGTAAAAAATATGATTTTAGCTGCATCTAAGTGAATATCATAGTGATATTTACCTGGATATCCAAGTGGATAATCCACCTTGATATCCAGCTGATTATTTTCAACAGGGATGTTAATACAACAATTTTTGTTAAAATAACAAATCATTTGGATTTGTTATTTTTTTATAAACTTGGAATGGAAATTACATATCAAACTTGGTAAACCTAACCTCAAAATACTATTATTGAAAGTTTGTATATAACTTTTTATGTATAGTATTTTGGTAGATTTCATGAGTTGCCCGCACTTAAATTTAGTCTTACAAATTTTTTCATTTCAACAAAAAAGTTGATTAAACGCAGCGTTTACTCATAAACTTGGAATGGAAATATTATGAGGGGGCGCAGCTTCGTCATCCTCTTAAGGTATTATTTTACTTTTTACGAAATTGCAAATGTACCCTCTACCCTTTGACAGGGCTCTTATTCTGACAACCAATAGAACATTTTATCACAAGAATAGAAGATAGAAAATTAATATGTCAGACAAAGACAACAACATATGATTTATCGTTTAAGAATAACCCCCCAGGAGATTGAACACATCAAGTTACTCTTTAAAAAAGGTAAGATATTCTTTTACTCTTTGCAAAATAAAAAATTTGATACTAATCTTTATGGAAAGAGTGAAAACATCATATTTACCTTTTTTAAATCATTTTATTTTCATGAAGTAAAAAACATACGTTTTTACTTTTAGTAAAAGAGGAAACTGCTTGAATTTATCTTTATAAATTATAAACTCGTAAATTTACCTTTTATAATAGTGAAACTCTCAATTCACTCTTTTACAAGTAAAAAACTATTCATTTACTCTTTTATAAGTGAAAAACTATACTTTTACTCTTTTAAAAGTAAAAAACTATACTTTTCTACTTTTTGTTTCCAATTTTTACTCTTTTGAGTTTAGAGTGTAAATTATTTGCTTTTATTTGCGTTTTTCATAATCCTATAAGTGCATGAGATTTATATGAAAAATATAAAGATAAATTTTACCACCGTAAATACGAAAAAAATGTAGGTGAAAATCTTGCATTGAATGTTATTAAAAATAATTTACAAGTCAATGGATTTTCATTAAACGATTTTAATTTACCTAACATAAGCACATTTATAGAAGAAGATAATAATGAAACAATTTTAAATCATGATAGTTATATTCTTAATGAATTGGAAATAAAAATAAATTCTTTAAATAATAAACAAAGGCAAATATTCGACTATACACTAAAAAGTTTAAACAACCAAAGTAAAGAAAAACATATTTTTATAGATGGACCGGGTGGAAGTGAAAAAAGTTATTTACTTAACGTTTTAATAGCTTATTTTAAATATCATACCATACATTATTTATGTGTTGCTTTGACAGGTATAGCAGCGAATTCATTAGTCGATGGAAAAAACCGTGCATACAACATTTAAACTACCGTTAAATATAACAGATTGTACAACTTGTAATGTTAAGCCTAATTCTGCAGAAGGCAAACAATTAAAGGATACACAAATAATTATTTGGGATGAAATATCCATGACTTCAAAATTTGCTTTTGAAGCGGTTGATCGCCTTTTTCAAGATTTATGCAATGTAAGCCAACCCTTTGCTGGTAAAACTGTAATTATATCAGGAGATTTCAGGCAAACATTACCAATTGTACGACATGGTAGCTGTATGAACATTATTGATAATTCAGTTGAACTTAGTTTATTATGGCAAAATTTTAAGCAAATGAAGTTAAATGAAAATCTGCGAGTTTCGGATAATGATAATAATTTTAAACAATGGTTATTAGACATCGGAGAAGGAAAACGCCACGATGTTTTTAAAGATGATAATAAAGTAAGTGCTATACCAGATAATTTTATCATTAAAGAAAATCTTGTCAAAGAAATATTCGGAAAAATAATAAAAATAGACAATACGAATATAACGGAAAAAGTTATTTTGGCTCCTAAAAATAATGATATTACTGAAATCAATAATAATGTTTTGAATTTAATGGAAGGGAACCATGTTGAATATTTGAATATTGATACTGCTGAAGATGATAACAAAGAAAATTTACATATTATGTTACCTACAGAATTTTTAAATAAGTCAACTCCTAATGGACTTCCACCACATAAATTACATTGAAAAGTAGGGGCTATCATTATACTTTTAAGAAATTTAAATGTCAATAAGGGACTTTGTAATGGAACAAGGTCGATAGTAAAAAAAATGCTTAAATATTCCATTCAAGTGGAATTAGCAGCTGGTCAAAACAAAGGTAAATTAGTTTTCATTACAAGAATAAATTTATTTCCATCTACGGAAGAAATTCCATTCGATATGCAACGAAAACAGTTTCATATTAGATTAGGATTCGCAATGACTATTAATAAATCACAAGGACAATCTTATGAAAAAGTTGGTGTTCATTTGCCGTCACCAGTTTTCAGTCATGGGCAATTATATTCTGCTCTTTCAAGGACGAAATTTAAAAACAATTTAAAATTATTTTTGGGTGACTACGCTATTGTCAACGGAGGAAATAAAAATGATCAGAACACAATATATACAAAAAACATTGTTTATAAAGAGATATTATAAAGAATATGTCAATATGTATTTTATATTTATGTTTTAGATTGTGTTAATAGTTGAACTCGAAATATAATCAAATATATGATATTCAATAGAAATAAATATTAACTGACGCTTCCAAAATAATTTAATATGATGTTAAATCAGCTGTATAAAGGACGCGCTGTTAAATCAGCTGCATAAGGAAACGTGCTGTTGAATCGGCTGCATGCGAGGATACGCTATTTAATCAACTACATTAGGGAATGCGCTGTTGAATCGGCTGCAAATAGAAATGCGCTGTTGAATCGGCTGAATATTGAGATGCGCTGTTGAATCGGCTGCATATTGGGATGCGCTGTTGAATCGGCTGCATATTGAGATGCGCTGTTGAATCGGCTGAATATTGGGATGCGCTGTTGAATCAGCTGCATATTGGGATGTGCTGTTTAAACGGCTACATATTAGGATGCGCTGTTTAATCGGCTGCATATGAGGACATGCTGTTAAGTCAGTTGCATATGGAGATGCGCTATCAGATTTGCAATGTCTAGTGTAAGAATGAGACGTTAAAACATTGCATTTGAAATAAAAAAGAATATTATAGCGTCTGGAGTGGAGCCTGTATAAAACATTATAAAAATACGCTCCACTGAAGAATCAAATGTAAGAGTATACAAGCTTGGATGGAACGCTACGTTAGAAAACATATTGAACAATAAAATGTAGGAATCGAAACATATAAGGCCCAAAAAATATGAAGACCGAAAAAATATTGGGCCCAAAAAATTATCAGGCCCAAAAAAATATAAGGCCCAAGAAAGTATAAGGCTCAATAAAATATAAGGTCTAAAAAATATAAAGACTGAAAAAATATTGGGCTCAAAAAAATATTGAGTCCAAAAAATTATAACGCTCAAGAAAATATAAGGCCCAAGAAAATATATGGCTCAATAAAATATATGGTCCAAAAAAAATAAGGCCCAAAAAATATAGAGACTGAAAAAATATTGGGCCCAAAGAGAATATTCAGTCCAAAAAATTATATGACCCACAAAAATATGAGGCTCAATAAAATATAAGCCCCAAAAAAATATAAGGCCCAAAAAAATAAGGCCCAAAAAATATAGAGACCGAAAAAATATTGGGCCCAAAAAAATATTAAGTCCAAAAAATTATAAGGCCCAAAAAATATAAGGCCCAAGAAAGTATAAGGCTCAATAAAATATAAGGCCCAAAAATATAGAGACTGAAAAAATATTGGGCTCAAAAAAATATTGAGTCCAAAAAATATTAAGTCAAAAAAATTACAAGGCCCAAGAAAATTATAATGCCCAAGAAAATATAAGGCCCAAGAAAATAAAAGGCCCAAAAAAATAAAAGGCCCAAAAAAATAAAAGGCCCAAAAAAATATAAGGCTCAAGAAAATATACGGCCCAAGAAAGACACATTTAAAAAATGCGGAGAACCGGAGAACCGGAGAAACGTAGAAAAAAGTGATGTCACTTCATTATAATATAAGATTTTTATTGTTTTTATATTTTAACTTATCGTCATAATTAATTTTTGGTTTTAATAAAAAAAAATAATTATTAATAATTGCAAAAAATTTAATAGCAATAATAAAAATTGTTGTCTCGTTTTTTTTTTTTTTACTTTTCTTTGTTTTTTATTCAAAAGAATTTTTTCATCATTAAATATATTTTTATTTTCTTTCTAAAATTAAACTACTAAAATTTTATGTAAGGAATATTTTTTAAATATAATAGAAAAATTGATATGAAAATTGCTTTTTGATTGGAACTATTTTTATTTTTCATTTTATTATAAAATATTAATATACATCGAAAAAATTATGATATAAAAGGATAAAATTTATGAAAGAGGGATAAAAAAATGTTTATTTTCGTGTAAAATATATTTTTATTAAATATTAATTTTTCTTTTTTTTGCTGGTGGCTCGCTTTCGTTTTTCTTTATAAAAATATTACAATTATTATTATTGCTTTCTTCACATGCGTCGTTTTCAATTTCAATTGCCTCGACATTAGAGCAACTCTCCCCATTATAATTGCTAAAAATAATAACTGTAATCTATATAATATATGAGAAGCTGTTGCTGAAATTCAATGTGTATTTAAATACAAATTTAAATATTCTGATTACCCTTTGTTTATCGATTTTTTCTGTGTTATTTTAAAAATGTTTTTTACATCAAAATCTCATAAGTCTAGTTTCGGTAAGAAAATAAAAATATATTTAATGATGTAAAAATTTATTTGCATGAAAAACAAAGAAAAGAAAAAAAAACGAGATAACAATTTTTTTTAGTACTATTACGATTTTTGCCATTATAAATAATTACTTTTTTATTTATTGAAACTAAAAATTAATTATAATTGTTAGTTAAAATATGGAAAAAATGAAAATTTCAATTAAACTTGTCTCCAGGTTCCAAATATAATAATTACGAGAAATAATAAGGTAAGTTCATTTTCAACATTTACGTAAATCCGCGCACATTTCGTAAATATTGATCGTAATGAAATTAATGATATCTCATTTTGAAGTTCTTTCTTTTAGCTTTAAAATGAGATATTACACATCTAAAAATATTGATTAAATGAGCCACAATAATCATTTGCGTTTAAGGTGTCCGTATTAGTTACAGTTGTTTAAACTTAAATACACCCTATTTTGAGAAACTATTTGCACCAATATTGATGATTTTTCAGAGTTCCTCAGATTAAAAAAAAACTTAAAAATTGGTCCATTATTGACGGAGATACGATTAATTTTTACGAATTTTATTGGAACGGGGTCCTTTGTTAACTTTCCTCACGCGCAAAGATAAGCATCCCCACCTCGACTCCGACTTTGACGTTATTATTTGTATGTTATTATTATTTTAGTTTTAAAAATAAAGAGTCGCATTTTCAAAAATCTAATCATAGATTTTTAAAATATAAGTCTTTAACTAAAAAATGAGGCTTGATTCGTTTCTTAATTGTTATAAAAAAGTGGCTGTGATTTGAAAAAAAAAAAATCTTATCTCGGCTCCTATTGGCCTCAGAGAGTTCTTTTTTTATATCTCCGTTTTGAACAGAGCTATGAGAATATTTAAATAGCAAAGGGTACCCTTCGTTATTTGGCCTAAGTTCGGGCCAAAGAAAAGTAACATGTAAAATATTTTGTAAATAGAATAACGAATATTAGCATTGAAACAGTATTACATATATTATAATAAAAAATAAAATCCTATATTTATTAATTTTATATATAAGGTGAGGATTTATTTCTAACGAAATTGTAGTTGAAAAGATAATATTATTTCATGGGCTATATTACAATATTAGAATGACATTGTATAATAAAAATTGATCCGATATTAAATGGTTCGTTACAATTATTATTGTAGATGTTTGAGAAGATTTTTCGATAAAACATTAGGGCAAAATATTCGAATTATAATTTGTATATGGTTAAGATAATAAATCCAAAACCTTTAATAATATATAGGGCTATTACACGCTAGAAAAAGAACAGGAACAGATGTAAGAAAACATTGCTTCTATATATATATATATATATATATATATATATATATATATATATATATATATATATATATATGAGAAATAAACGCGTTGTTCCTAGAAACAACTCGCTATTCCTCATATATATAGATATAAAAATAATGTATTTCTTATACCTGTTCCTGTTCTTTTTTTAGCGTGTAATAGCCTTATATATTATCAAAGGCTTTGGACTTATTATCTCAACCATATACAAATTATAATTCGAATATTTTGCCCTAATGTTTTATCGAAAAATCTTCTCAAACATCTACAATAATAATTGTAACGAACCATTTAATATCGGATCAATTTTTATTATACAATGTCATTCTAATATTGTAATACAGCCCATGAAATAATATTATCTTTTCAACTACAATTTCGTTAGAAATAAATCCTTACCTAATATATAAAATTAATAATTATAGGATTCTATTTTTTATAATAATATTCGTGATACTATTTCAATACTAATATTCGTTATTCTATTTACAAAATATTTTACATGTTACTTTTCTTTGGCCCGAATTCATAGTATCGTTACTTGAGTATCAGCTGTTGCTTCAATTGAGTGTTACATCCTTACCGACGACTATCTTATTTGTGTGATTTTGTAGCATAACTAACTGTGATAACCTCTTCATGTAGCACTTAATTGAAGTAACAGCTAATACTCAAGTAACAAAACTTAAGTTTTAAGTCATACTTAATGCTCAAGACACGACTATGAATTCGGGCCATAATGTTTTTCTATGGCTCGAAATCATAGACTCAACTTAAGTCTAAGACTAGAAGTTGTAGTTGTTACTCAGTTCTCAAATATTCTATCCTTCCCTAGTAGAAAATATACCATTTAAAAATGGTCATTCGTCATTTATTAACCATTTTTTTTGGTCAATAAATATAATCAAAAACTGATCGACAGATAGTGAAATATATATATATATATATATATATATATATATACATAGACATATATCCGTACACATATTCTAATTTTGATAATTAAAATTAAGATATAATGAATAGATGATTCAGACTAGAGAATATTCATTTTTTAATTTATAGTGAGGCATTTACGCCTAAATACGCATAGATGTATTAAAAGAGAAAAAGAGAGAGACGTTTGCGAACATGTGACTGCGCGTGTTTCCTAACCTTAAAACCCAAAAAAGTTTTCATCATAAAAACTAATTCTAAATTTTTATAGACACTTAAAAAATCGTTCTGTTACGGTTATAATTGATTATAGCACCAATATTTCGGGTATTATTTTCGGCATTATTATTTATTTAAATAAGTGCGTTTATTTTACGTGTCACAGCGGTTAATTTTTCTGATGCTAGTTGAATATTAGCTGCACTTTTTCTTAAATTATGTTCCGTTAACCTGGAGGCTACTTTAGCCTCAGGACGTCACCTATTCACAGTGACTAAATTGTTTAGATTTTTAATTACGATACTAACTGCACTTTCTCGTAGATGATGTTACGTCAACCTAGAGATCACCTTAGAGATCTGAACATCATCTACAGGAAGTAACTGATATTTCTTAATTTCCAATTATAATACCAGCTGCACTCACCTGTAGATGATGTGATGCCGACCTGGTGGTCACTTTAGTTACCTGCACATCGTCTACAGGAAGTGACTGAAATTTCTGAATATTCAATTTAATTATTAGCTGTACTTCTTCGTAGATGATGTTACGTCAACCTAGATCATCTTTGACACCTGGACATCATCTGCAAAAAGTTATTCATATTTCTGAATACTTAATTATAATATTAGCTCACCTAGTACTATGCACATCTAGTATTATAATCGAAAATTCAAAAATATCATTCTCTTCCTGGAAATGATGTTCAGGTGACCAGGATGACCTCCAGGTCAAGGAAAGATTATTTACGTGAACAATATAAAGATATACTTAACAATATAAAAATATATCTGGTCAAGAAAGAAATATATTATTCTGATTCCGTAAAAAATACACTATTAATTTGATTTAAAGTGATTATTTTTATTCAATTTGATTGTTTTTCAAATAAATAAAGTATGTATATAGTAAAACTATTATTTGGTGATTGACCTCATTTTGCTAATTTTTGACCATTAACCGTCGGTTATTATCAGATAAACTGATCATTTTCTAGTGATTGTTGGTCAATCATTAACCATTTTTGAAAAAAAGTGTTAAAATATGACCGGTTTATAATGAAAATTTCTACCAGGGCGGTTCTTCTTATGGAAAAAGAGTAAGAACATAGATAGATATCTGAGAACTGAGTAAAGACTATAACTTCCAGACGAACGATTGTTACTTGAGTTACGTGACTGGATTCGTACCTATGTCAATGGAGATAATATAATACAATACATGACATAAGTGAAAACTTTATTTATGATCTTTAAAACGATCGAAAATTTTATATAATAATTGCGAATTATATGCGCTTTTTAACAAAAATATATTTAATATTGTAATATTAATATGAGACATGTAAACAAGATTTCAATGTACTCGCATGCTCACATTTTTTTTACACAGTGTAAAAATAGACCACATAGCTCTTGCAAAAGTGTGACTTAAGTGCAGATTTAGATTACATAATGTTAAAAATGCCAAAGTCAAGGTTTATATTATTAAATCATGATGATAATGTTTGTATTGATAAGTTTTTCTCACGAAATATAAATTCATATATAATCTCAAGTTGATATTTCGACCATACTTAATATAGCTGTACCTGTGAAATGACTGAGCTACCAAAATATTTTTTTTTTATTAAAGCAATATAATATTTAAAAAATATTATCACATATAAAGTAGTGAAATATTAACAAAATCATGAAAGAAGTGTTTAAATACCTAATCTAAAATGTGGATTCGTGCAAAAATATGATGCGGATATTTGTAAATCTTTAATTTTCTGACTTGATTGCATAATTAAATTCATAAATAAAGTTCTAGAATACAATTC
Source organism: Anastatus disparis (assembly GCA_017163975.1). NCBI lineage: Eukaryota > Metazoa > Arthropoda > Insecta > Hymenoptera > Eupelmidae > Anastatus > Anastatus disparis. Next base: position 1,586,096 of record JAFFSR010000068.1, read on the forward strand.
CATGATATAAATAATAATACAAAGTCTGCAAATGAGCTAAATTCAGCCAAAAACGTCGAAAAAATGAGTTTTTTGCATTTTTAACTATGGCGCACGAACAGGAAACATCTGGAAAAATTCAGGCGAGTAATCTTAAACAAAATACAAGTTTTTTTGCAAGAATTGGCCCTGTACCGCATTTCCCGTAAAAATAGGAAGGGTTAGAATTTTTTTTAAATCCTTTTAGGTTATATAGCATCATCAAATCTTTATGAAAAAATTCTACGTGATTTGTCACCATTTAAGCTATTAGCACGATTGTATTGGGGTTTTTTTACCGTCTAGATGCATAAAAAAAAAATAAATAGTGAAAAAGTCATTTTTTCCATGCTGTGGACAGGGGGAGGGGGGTCGCGGTCTGCTGATACGACAAAAACTATTTTTTTTATTCCAAAACAAAGTTACGAGGTCAAACAAAAATTCCGGGGGCAGGGCAAAATTGACTATCTTGACGAGGGGTACCCTTTGTAAAAGTTATAAATGAAGCCCCAGCTTTATTTATTTATAAAAAAATACCTCTCTTTTTAAAGCATTATAAAAAATATTGAAATTTAATTTTCTCATTTGCTCTTAACAAAATATAAAAATTTGAATTTTTATGAAGAGGTTAAGCCCTTATGCAACTCAATATGTTCGGCAAAAAAAAATTATAGCAATAAACATTATGCGTGTTGGGATAAATAATAAGGAATATCTCAGCAACAAATTAACCAATTTGCTGTTACAACCTCTTTTTCTGTTCATATTTATAAAGGCTTCCTTTTGAAAGTTTAAAAATATCTTAAAAATTATTTTCGCAATAAATAATTGATCTCCAAGGAATGGCCATTTTTGATGGTTTTTTGGCTTTTTGCAATAACTAATTGAAGAAAATAATCGCGGCAGTACTCAAATTGTAAGTTTTTTCATTCTCTAATACTTTTATTAATTATTTTTTTGCTAAAATGCATGGATTGCTTCAGAGAATTAAAAAAGCTGTTTTGGCCTACTTTGCAGCCTCCTGGAGCATTTCCTACCGTTTTTTTTTGTCTTTGTTACATTCTATATAGGGTATGTTTTAACAACTTTATATAGGTTTTATTAAGCCCCCAATTAATGTCAAAAATAGCCTTTTTTTTTTGCTCTCTTGATTGGACTATTAACACTCCTTTAGTAATTTAGAAGAAGAATTTTTAAATTATTTGAGAGATTTTTTTCAAATTAATTCTCTAAACGTGAACAATTAAATCATGCTCTAAATTTTTTTAATTCTGTATTTTAACATCTTTTAAATTATGTAGAATAGAATTTTAAAAAAATATTTATAATTTATTTAATATTATATTTTTAGAAAAGTCGCGCAATTAGTTGCGCAAAAGTTGCGTCACTTTTGGTTCGATAAAGCGACACGAAAAGTGATATAAAAAGTAACGCAAAAAGTGACACAAAAAGTGACGCAAAATATTGCATCATAAGTTCCGCAATTATTTTCAGGAGGGTTGAAGTTTCTGTGTAATCAGAATTATCTTTTTATTGCGTTTAGAGTTTTAATTTGTTCTAATATCATGAGTAACAAATTCCCAAACGCATGTAAATTCAAAAACTTACAGAAAAAATATTTAGAGTGACCAGTTTGAAGAATCACTAGAGCGACCAAATCCTTTAAGCCTCAGTAAGATCACAAACATTTTTTAATTGCGCTTAAAGTCTTAATCGTTTTAATTTTTCCCAAATGCATTCGAATCGAAATCAATTTCACATAAAAACATTTTCTATGTTCTTGGATGTAAAGGTATTTGAGGTGACGAATTTTCTATTGCTACTTTAGTATCAGAAACATTGCATGACTTATTAGATGCATTAAGAAAAAAAGTTTTTATTTTCAATCAGGCCTAATGGCCATATCCAAATCTGGATCAGGTTTTGGGACTTACGAACTATCCCATTTTAGAGCGACAAATTATGCAACCAGAATGGATTTGCAAGCCCTAGCTGTTCCTGAGTTACTGTAGCAGATGCCGTAGCTTAATATTAGACTAGAGTAGCCATTGCTTCTCGGAAACGGCTGGAGCGACAAAATCCAGTATAGGATCAAATGTCAGCGACGAATTAGCAACAAATTCTTAAACATCGCATGACTTATTAGATACATTAAGAAAAAAAGTTTTTATTTTAACTCAGGCGCAATGGCCATATCCGGGTCTGGGTCAGGTTTTGGGACTTAAGAACTATCCTTTCTTAGAGCGACAAAAAAAGCGACAAATTATGCAACCAGAATGGAGTCGCGAGCCCTAGCCGTTCCTGAGTTACTGTAGTGGATGCCGTAGCTTAATATTAAGCTAGAGTAGCCATTGTTTCTCGGAAACGGCTGGAGCGACAAAATCCAGAGTAGGATCAAATATCAGCGACGAATTATCAACAAATTATTAAACATCGCATGACATTTTAGATACATTATAAAAAAAAAGTTTCTATTTCCACTCAGCCCCAATGGCCATATCCGGGTCTGGGTCAGGTTTTGTGACTTACGAACTATATTATCTTAGAGCGACAAAAAAGCGACAAATTATGCAATCAGAATGGAGTTCTTAGTCCTAGCCGTTCCTGAGTTACTGTAATTGATGCCGTAGCTTAATATTAAGCTAGAGTAGCCATTGTTTCTCGGAAACGGCTGGAGCGACAAAATCCGAGATAAAGCAACAAATTAGCGACAAAATATGACACTATTCCGAGTTCGGCCCTATGAAGTGGATCCCGTAGCTTAATATACATACCTTGTTGTTAGGCTGAGATATTTTTTGACTATTTTGAATTAATTGATTTTTTCTAAACATTGCGTTGATGAGTTGATCAACACTTAATTTTGTTATTTAGAAAAAAACAAAAATGAATGTGAAATTTATATATTAATAGAAATGAATAGAATAATAGAGTAATCAGTAATACTTTTAACTTACGTTCTTTTGAAGTATGCATAATTGAATCGACAGGCAATAATAAGGATTCACGTTTCATTCCTTGAATGCCGCCACGTGTTTTTGGCCTGGGCATCGTTATTGATACAAAATTTGATTGAAATAATCACCACACTGATATTATGAAAAAAACGTTATTATCAACAACTTTTATGAACTACTGTATTTACTAATCCAATAAAACTCCATAAAACTACCGAAAACTTGTTCAGTTTACGAAATGTACGAGTACGTTGCGTGATGCGTATCAGTACGAAGACGTTTGTCAACTGATCGCGGCGTGTTCGTGAGCGCAAAATAAATTTTATACTTCTCCTCAATTTCTTAGAAAAACAAACAGTGTATTGATTTTGTTAAGTTATCCTCTAAATGTTAAAATAAAGGTAACGTTGTGCGTTAACTTTTAGTAAATCTTTCGAATATTATAATATTTTATTTTAGTTTTATTTTTACCATTTTAAAGACATGAATGGATTGTTAGTTTTTTTATTGAATTTTGCATTAAATATAATTTTTCTCATTCCCTGGCGAAAAGTGTGCGAAACTCCCGGCATATCTCGCAGAAAAGTGGTCTATTGAATGCTTATACTGAGTTGTGCACTAAACTTATGCGCTGATTCAGAGACCGTTGGCTGGCTCACTCTGTCCCTCTCGTATTCATATACTTATTTATACTCAACGTTACTGCTACATACACGATGACACTTTTTTTACACAGTGTATTAAATTAGAAATTCGCTTCTCTCTCTCACTCGCAAGCTGCTTCTTCCTCACACTTGAATAATCGCTAGTACGCAAGTCCACTACTCAGTTCGCCGACGCACTACAGCCGCAACAATTTTAATGAATTTTTCATGAATTTTTTATTAATTAACACATTGTTGCGCAAACTTCTCGCCGGGAATAAGAAAAAATTGTATATTCACCTAGGGAGAGAAGTTGCCCATCAATTTCTCGCGTATTTGCCCCCCTCGCTGCGCTCGGGGGGCAGCGTATACGCTAGCATTTGATGGTCAACTTCTCTCCCTTGGTTAATAATATACTATTATAATTTTGTACAAAAATGTTCTGAAAAATTTGTCTATTTCAGTTAAAAAAATTGCTACTATGAAATGCTATTATATAATTTGTCTGAGATTAAAATGTGATCCTATATTACGAAAAAAATATTGTAACTGTAATAAATATAGATATTTTTTAATATTTATAATAAGTGCACACCGCAAAACTTACATATAATTTAAAATTAAATAAGAAAAAGTTTAAATTTGTACACACTTGTCTATGTATTTATAAAAATTAAATAAAAATTAAAATATAAAATTATAATCAGTCATAACGAAAATACAATCAAAATTATTAGATTAATCTTTTACTTTGAACATATTAAATTTTCGTGAATCACAAGTATACTTTGTAAAAGAAGATAAATTAATGAATCTATGACCGATAATAAAGGTATTTCTATCTTTAGAAAGTATAAATTTTATTAAAATAATACTATCATCAGCAAGAAAACGACAGTTATTCCATTTTTGACAAGTCAATTTAAAATCTGGATATTCAATCGCTGAATAATTATTATAATCAGAAAATTCTTTTGGGATTTCATGAGAATAAATCGAAGATAATTTATTGAATAAAATAAATTCATTTCTGGACTTTATTTTTGGAGCAATAGTATTACTTCTTTCAGTAATTCGTTTTAAAATTTCAGCCAGTGGTGAATTACTATTACGAATCATATTTCTTTAAATTTGTAAGAAATTTTCGAAAGGAAAAGCACTAAATGTCTCAAGTGGACCAAATCTATATGAATCAGCTGTCGGCCCTGGTGAAAAAAATCAGGTGACAAGTCACCTGATTTATCAGGTGATTTATCATGCCAAAATATCATGTATTGATTTTGTTGGTTTTTACACGTTTTAAACCATGCTTAGTCAATTTAGAACAATTTTTGAAAAATTTTTGAAATTTTTGAACTTAGAAATTTTTTTGTGATTTAGTCAAAATTTTTTCTAAGACCAAATTATCTAAAAAATTTTTTAAGTTCAAAATTTTCCAAAATTTTCGAAAATTGTTCTAAATTGACTAAGCATGGTTTAAAATGTGTAAAGACCAACAAAATCGTTACATGATGTTTTGGCATGATAAATCACCTGATAAATCAGGTGATTTGTTACCTGATTTTTTTCAACAGGGAGATGACATAAATTATGCATATTAAATGTAAGAGTATCTTCGGCATATAAAACTTTCATTTGTTCAACAAAACAATGAAGTAATTGATCTGCATAATTTCTTTATAGTTATTAATATCAGAGAGAATTCTTAAAGCCAAATTTAGATAGTTAAAATGAATAATTCTGGCTGGATGTAAATATTTTCGAATAGCAACTGCTCCTAAATATAAAGCAAACAGTCTAAATTCCGTCGACTTTTAATTATTTAGTTCATCTAATCCTCTCGGTTTTGTTGCTAATTCAAAAGGAACAAATCGAGCTAAAATTTTTTAATTATTTGAAAAGATATCATTAATTTCGCGGGCAGCAACGCCATTCCCAAATTCAGTCGACTATAGAGATAAAAGAAATTGTACTACACCCATATATACAAGATGCATTGGATCTGAAGGAATTTGTCGGAACCATTCCGATATCTATCATTTCTAAAGGACTTACAATATTTAAAAATCTATCAGGTAAATTTTGTCGAAAATTTTTATCATCTCTGAGAGGAGCATTTGAGTTTAAAAAAAGCATTCGCCCAACTTTCCATTCCCCTTTCTGGATGCATTTAACAAAACCATAATAAGCGTTGTTAGGAGGAAACACATTAACCTACTGTATCTACAATCATACCTTTTATTTTAACAATATAATGTTTATTGTCATAATTGAAACCTTCTGTACTTAATTATTATATTCCAAAATACATGATTCTAAATAAAGTGAAATGTCTGGTGGTTTTTATCTCCATAATAAGCACCGATAAAAAAAGGATCTTGATAACGTTCGTCTACGATTATCGTTAAGATTGGAATGAACTGAACATTCTTACTTTTCCACAAAGGAAGACCATCACAATGAATGTTAATTAAAATTTCAGAGGAATTATAATTGCAGTGTTGTAATTGATGCAAAAGAGCTTTTTCTAATCCAAAACGAGCATATTGACCAGGACCCAATGGAGAAATAGCTACAGTCTTAGGAGTTTTTATTAATGTACGGGAATCTAATGGAAATTTTTTTAACGCGTCATTTGGCCAGTTTTTAAAACGATTTAATAAATCATTTATGGCGTCAGCAGATATATTATACTTACATTTCTAAGGGGCAAGATCTAAAAGTGGATCACATGTAAAATTAACAAAGTTTTTATCAGACATGCTATTAAAAAATTGCTCTTTATTGTGATTAAAATTTTGTATTCCATTAACATTTCACGGAAAAAGGAAAATACCTGAAAAGAATGTACTAATTTGAGTCAGTACTAGAAAGAATATTACCAGTCGTTTTTTAATTGATACTCAGTATATATTTTAAAACGACCTATATAAGTACATTTTTTAACGCGACTCGTCCCAAGAATTGTGTGGTATAGTACCGAATTTTTCCGTACTACGGGACTAAATTATCTTTTACTAACATAGTACCTATACAATATTTACTGCGGCGCTATCGAATATGAAACTTCAATACAGCTAATTTATCATAATGTAAAAACCATTAAATTGCATAAAAATTTTTAGCAATCAATAAATATAATATCGATCATATAATATGTAAAAATTTCAAATTACTAATTATTAATTTTAAACTTTAGTTGATTATTATAAACGGGAAAAAGCAGATGAATTTTTTTGCTTCAATAAAGAAATTTGTAAGATTAAGCTTGAGTGCGGACAACTCATGAAATCCACCGGGATGCTATACATAAAAAGTTATATACAAACTTACGATGTATAGTATTTCGAGGTTAGGTTTGTCAAGCTTGATCTAACTTTCAATCCAAGTTTATAAAAGAAATAAATTCAAATGACTTTTTATTTTAACAAAAATAATTGTACTAACATAGCTATAGCGCGGATAAGTTAGAATATTTGTTTGATTAATGAATTTAAAAAGATGTCAACAAAATAAAAAAAGCAAAAATCGATTCTAACAGCTCTGACATCCTGTTAAGTTGAAAATTAATTATTAGTAATTTAAAAGGGTTATATATTATAAAAATGATTTTAGAATCATCAATTTTTAATTCTAGTATGGGAAAATCAGTTCTATATATAGCAATTATATTCTCTGCAAAATTTTACCCTTGGATCGGATAGGTGAAATATCAGTCCTAGTACCGAAAAAATAGGTACTACGTAGCGGAAATTCATGCACTCAGTTCGTAATATAGTTATGCCAGCATTAGTAGTTAAAATTTGAAGTATAGTATTGATTAAAATTATACTATTACATTTTTTTTTTCAATACTTTATCACAGAAATAATACATACTACGTGTAGTATTGATTTTAATGGTATTTACCTTTTTCCGTGTACATTTTCTGTTGAATTATTTAAATTAATAATATTTTTATCATCATATAATTGTTGAATATTATTTATAGATTCATTAAAATCATTATTTTGTAATGTGGAAAAATTTAATACAAGAACTTCATTTTTATTAACATTATTACTGAAACCATTATTAGCATCACGTGTTGGTAATTTTACATTTCTTTTAATCAGTTGATCTTGTTTTACCTTGTTAACTATGCAATCAATACGATTTTGTTGTTGCTCTTTAGAAAGCTCACTAAACTTTTTCCGTCTAAACATGATGATATAATATATAAATCAACTATTGTCAATATATTGTATACAATATTAATGTGTTAATTATTTTCTTTATATTAATAGTACAAACCAGCAAAATTTATGTCCATAAATGGGATTAAATTTAAAATAAAATGTATTATAATGTTTGATTATTATTTGTATTAGTTTTAATTTTGGTATCATTAACTACAATTTGAATGAGAGCGCGGTGGCGTAATGGATAGAGCTCTTGCCTTCAACGCGGAGGGCATGGGTTCGAATCCTGGCCAGGTACCTCTAACTTTTTTTTCGAAAGAAAATAAGTGTATGTGCCATTTATATCGCGACTCTTTAAAAAATCCGACCTCATTGGGTATCGGTTGATTGTTGGTTACAAAAGTGGCTGACCATCCATCGGTAGTCAAAGTTTTCGGTATGGTGGGTCTGACAGTCCTAGCCTGATGTAATGTGTTAAACAGATGCCGGGCGGGGGACTTCCTCGACTTCATCATATATAAAAGGTTAATCATATAGAGGACAATATCCTTTATATATTAATCTTTTAAAAAAAAAAAAAAAAAAAAAAAAAAAAAAAAAAAAACTACAATTTGAATTAGATTCGTTAGAGGTATCAATTTGAAATCAGAGGTTATGTATCACATAAATAAAGGATTAACATTGTATTCAAAATAAAAAAACATCAAATAATAATATTTTATAATATGTAATGCGTTTATCTCAACTATTTTCATTTCCCAATTATTTAATTCAATGCGATGGCAATTTTAATAAATTATTACCCGTGAAAAGTCTGTCTACACTTTCTTGATCATTAATAACTGTTTTTAAATATCTATTTAAATATCTTTCTTTTGTTTATAAATACATGTATTATAAGTGACTATTTGAAAATTATTTAGTTTACCAGATTAATGACAATGCTGAGACGGTTTTTAAGAAACAATATACGAAAAACGTTACCTTATTATTAACTATTAATACATTTTTTAAATTTGTCTATGAAATAATTATTCAGGTGGATCATCCGCTAGCTATAGTTTGTTGTTCATAAAAATTAAAAGTTAAAAGAATTCTTCAATATTTTGAAGATAATTAATTTATACCAAGAGAAAATCCCCGTAAATTTTCAGCTAGCCTTAACGACTGATTTTATTATTTATGCTCACTTAAAGTTTATCTTTTTACTACTATAAGATACAAAACACGCAAACTTTGAGTGAGCACATATTAAAAAATTAATCGTTAAGGCCACTTGAAAATTTACGGGAATTTTTTTCTTGGTATAAATTAATTATTTTCAAAATATTGAAAAATTTTTTTAACTTTTAATTTTTATGAACAACAAACTATAGCTAGCGGATGATCCACCTTAAATGTTATCAAAATTAAAATTACTAATAGTTAACTTGTCATTATCAAAATAAAGACATCATTTTTCATCATACAAACAGATATCTTGCAGATAACTATTTTAAGATTCCACAAAGGCAAGTGTAAAAGGTTATCTTTGGGATACCTATTTGTCATGACGAAATTACTACTATTATATTAAAGTGAAGAATTAAGACTTTATTTTTTCTTACGTGAATATCTTTTGCATTACTGTCACATACATACATACACATGCACACGTGCATCTTTAACATACACGTACACACATATACATACATAAATACACATACACACATACATACATATACACACATACACACATACACACATATACACATATCCATACACATACACACATACACATATATACATATCCATACACATATACTTACTCATATACACATAGACACAGACACAATATCCGTCCCTTCGTCTCCGTCTTTTCATCTCTGTCTCTCCGTCTATCTGTCTCCGTTTCTTCATCACGGTCTCTCTGTCAAGATCTCTCTGTCTCCGTCTCTGTCTCTTTATCTCTGTCTCCGTTCCTCCATCTCTGTCTCTACGTATCTGTTGTTCCGTCTTTGTCTCTTTGTCTCAGCGCTGAAAATAGCAACCATGAATTTTTCACCACACAGTGCTCAAAATGGCAGCTGCAAATTTGTTATTACACAGCACAAACAATGGTTGCTGTGTTTCTTAAGTGAACAGCACTTACAATAGCTGCCAAATTTTTGTAACCACACAGTGATCAAAATAGCTGTCACGAATTGTCAATTACACAGCGCTCACAATAATTGTTGCGTTTTTCATCTTTAGCTCTTAAAATACCAGCTGCGTTTTTTAAACCAGATAGTGCTCAGAAAAGCAGTCGCGAATTTCTAATTACACAGCGCTTACAGTAGTTTTAGCGTTTTTCGACATCACAGCATTTACAATAGCAGCCACGTTTTTTCAACCACACAGTATTTAAAAAAGCAATCGCTTTTGTTCAATTGCACAAAACTAAAAATAGCAGCCGTGATTTTTAACCACACAGCGCTAGACTCTACTTCATAATTTTGGATTTTTTTAAATTTAATATTATATAAGAGTTTAAATTTAAATGAGAAGCAAATGGCAGACAATCAGAATAGTAAGTTGTTACTGTAGCTAATGGCCTTCCTGCCGTATATCCAATAAAGAAACAAATATTATAACAATTCTTTTTATTGATCTTTATTTCAACGTTTCGGACATCTTTCAATAATATGTCCCTTTTCAAGAGCAAAGTCAAAATAATCTTTAGCACTACTTATTAAATTGACTATCTGATTTATGTATTAGCATAAATCAGAAAAAAAACTCACAAATGCATTTATTGACAGAACAAAAAAAGATCATGGAAATGTATCGTAAACAAAAGAATTTGAATCATGAAACAATTTTGATGGAAATTGACAATGAAATTTCGGATAGAAATTTTTAAAAACCAGATAATGATACAATGGGAATCGATGACATCCACTTGAATTATAATGATAATAAAATTGGGACAGTTGAGATTAAATTGAATGAAGAAAAAAAAGAATCAGAAGAAATAGATGAAAAAGAAACTTTAATTGTAACAGGACTTAAGAGCATGACGAAGCTGTCCGCCTTCTAATAATATTTCCAATCCTAACTTATTAATAAACGATGCGTTTAATCGAGTTTTTTTGCTTCAAACTAAAAATTTGTAAGATTATACTCTAGTGCGGACAACTCAAGAAATCCACCAAAATATTAGACATATAAAGTTATAATAAAAACTTTCAATGTATCGTATTTTAAGGTTAGGTTTATCAAGTTTAATATCTAATTTCCAATCAAAGCTCATAAAAAAATAACAAGTCCAAATTATTTTTTATTTTGACGAAAATTATTGCATTAATATAGCTTTAGTACGGACAAGTCATTATATTTGTTAAATTTATGAATTTAAAAAGATTTTAATGAAAAGAAAGCAAAACTCAAGTGATGCAGCTCCGATATCCCGTTAATAGGAAAATGGTAACAGAAGAATCACATAAATATAAAACAATTTCAAAAAAAGATATTATTATGAAAATGCGAGAAACACAAAAGTAATGATAAATTAGAACTAAGACGTGTTCAAGCAACTTTACGTAAGAAAAAAGCTTATATAAAAATGAAAAAAGGACAACCAAATAAATATAAACAGAAATTAGAAAATACTAAGATAACAGAATAGCAATTCACGGAAACAATGAGTACTGATAAATTGGTACAAATACGTGCAAATGAGGCTTTATGCAAGAAAGAAGCTTATATAAAAATTAAAGAAAAACAACCAAAAAAAATATGAAGAAAAATTTGAAAATATTAAGATGTCAAAATTGAAATTCAAGGAAAAAATTTAAATTGACCAATTGGTTCAAATACGTGCAAATGAAGTTTTGCGTGAGAAGAAAGATTATATAAAAATAAAAAAAAAACAACCTTAAGAAGGGGCCGAACTATCTGTCTTTGTCTAATAGCGTTTTTCATCATTTATGTAAACACTATCCGGTATAACAAGAAAAAAATAGCAGCCCCCGCTAGATATTAATATAATTAGTAAATTTTGTAATAGCAACCAAATTTTTTACCGCATAGTTTTTGACTAATTAGAGACCTACTAGCAATCTAGAATATAACCTATCTTTTTTTGGTAGGTCTCTAATTATTCAAAAACTACGCAGTGAAAAAATTTGCTTATTATTACAAAATTTACTTATTATACTAATATCTAGCGGGGGCTGCTATTTTTTTCCTTGTTATACCGGATAGTGTTTACATAAATGATGAAAAACGCTATTAGACAAAGACAGATAGTTCGGCCCCTTCTTAATAAATATGAAGAAAAATTAAAAAATACTAAAATAACAAAAATAAAATCAAAGATAAAAAAGGGTACTGATAAAATGGATCAAATACGTACAAATAAAGCTACATGTAAGAAAAAAGCTTACATAAAAATGAAAGAAAAACAACCAAATGAATATAGAAAAAATTGAAAATATTAAGATATAAAAAATAAAATCAATCAAAAATAGAGATACTAATAAATTGAAAAAATTGCATGAAAAAGAAAAATTACGTAAAAAGAGACTTAAAGAAAAGTTATTACTGAACAATATACTGAATATAAGAGAATGGTACAAATTAAAAATCAAAAATTGGAAAATGCCGATATAATTAAAAAACACAAGTGAAAAATGATTGTTACCAATAAAAGAATCACGCTCAAGGTGTAAACAAATAGAAATGACCATGAACATGTTAATAATGATACCACAATAAATAAACCAATAGATGAAAAAAATCAAAAACATGAATATAATTCTTATCAATTAAAGATATTATTTATGAAGTGTAAATGATTAAAAATTGAAGACAATAATTATAATGAAAATTATAATAATAATCATAATAACAATCATAATATTGTATTAAACGAAGTTATTGATAAAACTATAAAGGGCAAAGTGGGAAAAAAATTTCATAAATTAAATGAAGAAATATTAACTGAAAAAATTAATTCGAAACTGATTGGTTGTATAGCAAATATATATTTCGATGAAAATCTCATATCTGAAAATTACATTGGTTCCATGACGAATACATGTGTTTATTGTGATGCGCAACATTTTGCTTTCTAATATACTATAAGTAATGATTTCTTCAATTTTTGTCGTAAAAGTAAAGTAGAATTGTTAGAAAATCCACCTTATCCAGAACAATTAATGTTTTTAGCAACTGAATTAGCGGAAGAAAGTATTGATTTTCGACGAAATGTTACGTTGTACAATAATGCTTTAGCATTCGCAAGTTTTGGTGCCAATTTTGATACATTACCGGGTAAAGGATCACAAGTTATTAGAATATATGGACAAATTTACCATAATGTATATGTGTTTCATCCTAATAAAGATGAAGCACGTAAATATGAACAACTATATATTTTAGATAATGAATTGGCAACGATTGAACGTTATAAGTTTAATACAAATTCAACATTATTAAAACATTTAGATAACTTAATAAGAGATATTAACTCTCATGCTAAAGCCTATAAAATTATGCATAAAGTAGAAGAAGAAGAACTACAACGATGTGCAAAAATCAATTGTCTTCTGAAAACTGTTACTATGCCTATTATACGCAATAATAATTTCAATAAAAATAGATATAATCTACCTGCCTGTGATAAAGTAGCAATAGTATACGTTGGAGAAGACGATATGCCTCCTATTCAACGTGATATTGTCATTTACCCTAAGTCTGATAAACCGATTAGTATACTAACAATTAGCAAACACAGAGATCCTATGACATATTTGCTTATTCATCCTAATGGTGGTTTTGGATGGATGTCAAATATAAAAAATAAATTTGGAAAATCTAATATTAAAAATTTGCAATTTTATAATTATAGATTTAGTGTTAGAAATGAATTTAATCCATTTCTTAATTTAGGAAAATCATCTCAACAATTCATTGTTGGTGCGTTTTCAAAAGTTAAAACCTCCAGATTATATTTCATACGGAAAAACCAAAACGTATTGAAAAGTGATTTGTACAAAGGTGTTATGGACTATTTACATAACAAAAAAGAATTGAATTCTTCAATAATTGGAAAAATGGTAATATTTCCATCAAACTTTACAGGGAGTCCACGATTTTCAAAATAAAATTACATTGATTCAATGACACTTGTAAATTATCATGGTAAACCTGACTTTTTTGTAACTATGACCTGTAACCCACATTGGGAAGAAATAACTGGAAATTTGGAAATTTATAAAAATGCAATAGATAGACCAGATATTATAACAAAAGTATTTTATCAAAAAGTATAAGAATTCAATAATTTAGTAATAAAAATGGGAATATTAGGAGAATGTATTGCATATGGTTATGTAATGTAATTTCAAAAACAAGGATTACTACATATGCATATGTTGTTATTCTTAGATAAAAATGACAAATTTGACATTCCCGAAAAAGTTAATAAAATAATAAGTGCAGAAATCTCAAATGGAGATATTTATCTAAAATTATACAGTATTGTTAAACAATTTATGATACACGGTCCCTGTGGTATGCAAAATATAAATTGTCCGTGTATGGATAGAAATACGAAACAACGTACGAAAAATTTTCCAAAAAATTTAATAATACAACAACATTTGAATCAAATGGGTATCCACTATACAAACGCAAAAATGATGGCGTCAAAATTATTTTCGAAAATAAATTTACAGGAAGGATTGCAGATGGTGGATTTGTTGTTCCTTATAATCGTTACTTATTATTGAAATTTAATGCACACATAAACGTAGAAGTTTGTTCCACTGTACAATGCATTAAATATTTATTTAAATACTGTTATAAAGGTCATGATTGTGCATACATTAAAATACATCAGGTAAATGTAGATTTTCAATCAGAAAATAAAGACACTTTTCAAAATGACAAGAGTGAAAATGTTGAATATGAATATAGCGAAATCCAACAATACATTAACACATGATATTTATGTAATGCACAGATTATAAGAATATCCTTTAAATCTTATTTCACATACTATAAAATGTCTAAGCGTTCATGAAGAAAATCAACAAAACGTATTTTTTAAAGAAGGAAAAAAAGAAATAATCATGCAAAAAATGTGGGAACAACATTATCAGCATATTTTGAATTGAATAGAGAAAATTCTGAAGCACGAAATTACTTGTATTTAGAAATATTAAATTTTTATACATTTGATAAAAAACTGAAAAAGTGGAATAAAAGGAAAAAAAAGAAAACCAATACTTACAAGGAGAGTACCCGACCTTCGGGAAACAGATTTGGCTGAAACCAAGGGATATGAGTTTTCGATGAAAAAAAATGAACCCGTGTTTTTTCTTGTCTTTGAATAGGTCCCATAGACGGAGATATAGGCATTTTTTCGAAAATACAATAAAAAGGAGCATTTATAAGATCTTGAATAACCAAGCAACTAAGACTCTTACAAAAAAATGTATGAAAAATAAAATAAAGTACAGATTAAATACTTTTATTTAGGCTCTGTTGTATTAAAAAACTTTGTGTGGTTCAAAAGTTGTGCCTAATTGAAAATTACTACATATTTATTAATATTTTTAGCGTGTAACATATCAATTTTTACGCTATTTCATTAGCATATTTTAATCGCCTGTAACTTTTGAACCACACTAGCTTTTTCAATGCAACAAAGCTTTAATTAAAGAATTTAATCTGTACTTTATTTTATTTTTCATAAATTTTTTTGTGAGAGTCTTAGTTGTTTGGTCATTCAAGATCATGTAAAAGCTCCTTCTCATTATATTTTCGAAAAAATGGCTATATCTCCGTTCATAGGGCCTATTCAAAGAAAAGGAAAAACACGGGTTCATTTTTTTTCATAAAAAAATCATATCCTGCAATTTTAGCCAAATCGGTTTCCCGAAGTTCGGGTACTCTCCTTGTCAGTAGAATTTACTTAGTAAGTCCGAAAGATAGAGAACGTTATTTTATAAGGTTATTACTATATCATGTTGAAGCAGCCACGTCTTGTGAAGCTCTGCGTACTGTTGATGATGTGATGTATAATTCGTTTTATAAGGCAACAGGCAAAATAATTAATTAATAAAGATGAAGAATAGGATAAATGTTTGAAAGAAGCATCTCCAACAGAATTCCCTTATGCTCTTTGTGAATTATTTGCTTTAATTTGCGTTTTTCATAATCCTATAAATGCACGAGATTTATATGAAAAATATAAAGATAAATTTTATCACCCTAAATACGAAAAAACTGTAGGTGAAAATCTTGGATTAAATGTTATTAAAAATAATTTACAAGTCAATGGATTTTCACTAAACTATTTTAATTTACCTAACATAAGCACATTTATAGAAGAAGATAATGATGAAACAATTTTAAATCATAATAATTATATTCTTAATGAATTAGAAATAAAAAATAAATTCCTTAAATAATAAACAAAGGCAAATATTCAACTCTATACTAAAAAGTTCAAACAACTAAAGTAAAGAAAAATATATTTTTATAGATGGACCAGGTGGAAGTGAAAAAAGTTATTCACTTAACGTTTTAATAGTTTATTTTAAATATCATACCATACATTATTTATGTGTAGCTTGGACAGGTATAGCAGCGAATTCACTAGTCGATAGAATAACCGTGCATACAACATTCAAACTACCGTTAAATATAACAGATTGTACAACTTGTAATGTCAAGCCTAATTCTGCAGAAGGCAAACAATTAAAGGAAACACAAATAATTATTCGGGATGAAATATCCATGACTTCAAAATTTACTTTTGAAACGGTTGATCGTCTTTTTCAAGATTTATGCGATGTAAACCAACCCTTTGATGGCAAGACTGTAATTATATTAGGAGATTTTAGACAAACATTACCAATTGTACTTTAAAAACCTTCTACGAGCTTTGTGTCACCAGAGGAGTTTCAAGTAGCCGTCATAGATCGGTCAGATCCCGACGGTAAGATGAGCTTTGAAGGCTGGCTAGAGATAGAGAGAAGGGTGCTGCTAGCGATTCCAGAAGGAGCCGAAGGCGGAAGCGACGAAGAGGTAAGCTTTGACGGAGCCGGCTGGCAGAGGGGTGTCAAGGTTGTTGGTTGCAACAACAGGAAGTCATTAGACTTTCTAAGCCAAGTAATCAGTCCAACAACAGGAAGTCATTAGACTTTCTAAGGCAAGTAATCAATGACTGTGGCGAACTCTGGCAGGGGGCGAAGTTAGAGGTGGTGCCTAGGTCTGACCTCCCGCTTAGGCAAGTAGTATCGGTCTGGGTCCCTCCTCCAGTACTGGAGGGAGATGAGACCGTGCTGAAAATTATAAGCAGGCAAAATAAGGGGCTCAATACTCAAAGCTGGAGAGTCATTTCTTCAGTGGCGAGTAAAAATGGCAACGGCAAGGACTACATCATTGCTGTTGACGAAGGGTCCCTTAATAACATAAGGTCCACGAAGGGAAGCATCAAGTTCGGACTAGGCACGCTGAAGGTGAGGCTTCCCAACTCCAAGGACAAAAGTGGAGAAACCGGGTCTGCAAGTGGTGCAAATTACAGACAGCATTGACGTTGCCCTAGTCCAGGAACCATGGATCGTAAGAGACAAAATCCAAGGGCTGGGGCAAAAAGGATATGACCTGTTCTTCGCTCAGATGGCAGGTAAGAAAGGAGCCTGTATTTTAGCAAAAAGAGCACTAAAACTCAAATTGTTAACTCAATACATTAATAATGGAACAGTAGGACAGACCAGCGCTGGCCATCACCTCCATATACATACCGTACGAAGAAAAAGAGCCACCATCCCTCCTCTTTCGACAAATAGTCAAAGACACTACAGCGAAGGGTTGGCAAATGGTGATAGGAACTGATGCCAATGGCCACCATAATCAGTGGGGGAGCAGCAACATCAACGAGAGAGGTGAGTCAATTTTGGATTTTATACTAACCACTAACCTTATAATTTGCAATAGAGGTAATGTCCCCACATTCGTAAATAGGACTAGAGGGGAAGTGATAGATCTAACCTTGACCACAAATTCAGAACAAATTAGGGTAGAGAATTGGAGAGTTTCCCTAAAAAGTTCCTTTTCAGACCATAGGAGAATACTTTATAATATAAATCGCGATCCTTTAAAGGTTAGGGACTTTAGGAACCCCAAAAAGACTGACTGGACGCGTTTCTCGAAACTGGTGGAGGAAGAGGCCCAGACATGGAGTACTTTTCGTGTCTCGCCAAATCCTACTATCGGTGAAATTGAGAGAAGCGTCGAGTTATTAGAAAATGCACTGCATGGAGCATACTTGAGGTCGTGTCCCGTCAGGAAGAGCCGCGTAAAAACCAAACCCTGGTGGAACGCGGAACTAAGGCTGCTGAGAACGACCCCGAGAAAACTCCATGCAATAGCTAGAAAAGATAATACAAATGAGAACTGGGAAAAGTACAAAACCAGTTTCAACGAATACAAGAAGAAAATCAGAGAAGCAGAATGGGACTTCTTTAAAAGGTTTTGCGAATCCGTCAAGGACGTAAATGAGTCAGCCAGGTTCAGAAAGGCGCTCGCAAAGGACCCGATGGTCATAAAGAGCGTCAGGAAACCGGATGACTCATGGACCGAGACCAGTAAGGAGACCCTAGGCTTGTTGATGAACGTCCACTTTCCGAAAAATCGGGAAGCAGAAGAAACGGAAGGCTCTAGTAGAGCCACAATTTATACGGATAGTCAAGCTGCCTTGAAAACATTAGCGTCCAAGGTCACCAGATCAAAGGCTATGATGAGCTGCCGGGACGCGCTGTCATGGATCCGTGAGAGCGGAGTCAGACTCTGCTGGGTTCCCGGACACAGTGGTGTGGAAGGTGACCAAAAAGCGGATGAGCTGGCGAAGCTGGGAGCGGATAGAGACAGTGCGGAAGCGAGCAGGAACCCACAGCCACCGATCGAAGTGATTAAGACAGCTATTGACAAAATACTACAAGAGAGACACAATAAGGACTGGAACAATCGCAATGATTGCAGAATAGCCAGAAAATTGTGGCCGAAAATTGATGAAAATAAAACAAAGGAGCTTTTAAGCTACAAAAGAACCGCAGTCAGCATGATCACAGGAGTAATAACAGGTCACTGTGCTATTAAAGCCAGGCTCAAACGAATGGGCAAGATCGAGCACGACTACTGCAGAGAATGCAATGAGGAGGAGAAAACCTTGAAACATCTCCTATGTCACTGCCCGGCACTCGGTAGCAAAAGACTGAAGAACTTGGAATATAGCTATCTAGAGGAACTAGAAAAGGCAGCAGAGATGGGGCCAGGGAAGCTAATGAACTTCACTAGAGGTTGGAAATGCTTCAGTGGAGAAAGGGGGAGAATTAGTATTCTCTCGCCCTGCTTTCTCTCTTTTTATTGTTTAATTTTGGGTATAGCAATGGGCCACTGGCCACCGAGCTGGGGCGACTCCCGTGAAAGGGCAGTCGTCGAAACCCTTACAACCTAACCTAACCTACCAATTGTACGACATGGTAGCCGTATGAACATTATTGAAAATTCAGTTAAATTTAGTTTATTATGGAAAAATTTTAAGCAAATGAAGTTAAATGAAAATCTGCGAGTTCCGGATAATAATAGTAATTTCAAACAATAGTTATTAGATATCGGAGAAGGAAAACGCCGCAATGTTTTTGAAGATAATAATAAAGTAAGTGGTATATCAGATAATTTTATCATTAAAGAAAATCTCGTCGAAGAAAAATATTCGGAAAAACTATAGAAATAGACAATACGCTCCTAAAAATAATGATGTTACTGAATTCAATAATAATGTTCTGAATTTAATAGAAGGAAACCACGTTGAATATTTGAGTATTAATACAGCTGAAGATGATAACAAAGAAAATTTAGATATTATGTTACCTACAGAATTATTAAATAAGTTGACTCCTAATGGACTTCCACTACATAAATTACATTTAAAAGTAGGGGCTATCATAATACTCCTAAGATATTTAAATGTCAATAAGAGACTTTGTAATGGAACAAGGTTGATAGTAAAAAAATTGCTTAAATATTTCATTTAAGAGGAGGTCGAGTATATCTGTCCTTTTCTAATCAAAGAATTGATTTTTTCACAAAAATTAATAATTTTAGCAAAAAATAAGAAGAAAGCCCCATCTCGTATAATAAAAAGGAAGATTTTCTTTTATGAGGAAAAATTATTTTTATCGCTTCGTTTTTAAGAAAACCTTGAAAAACTGAATCGTTCATCCTAACCTTTATTTTTTAAGTTTTTCAAGGTTTTCTTCAAAACGAATCAATAAATATAATTTTTTCTCATCAAAGAAAATCTTCCTTTTTATTATACGAGATGGGGCTATCTCCTTATTTTTTGCTACAATTATTAGTTTTTGCAAAAAAATCAATTCTTTGATTAGAAAAGGATAGAGATATACGACCTGCTCTTAAGCGGAATTAGCAACTGGTCAAAACAAAGGTAAATTAGTTTTTATTCCAAGAATAAGCTTATCTTCATCTATGGAAGAAATTCCATTCAATATGCAACGAAAACAGTTTCCTATTAGATTAGAATTTCAATGACTATTGATAAATCACAAAGACAATCTTATGAAAAAGTTGGTGTTCACTTGCCGTCACCAGTTTTCAGTCATGGGCAATTATATGTTGCTCTTTCAAGGACAAAATTTTAAAAAAATTTAAAATTATTTTCAGGTGACTACGCTATTGTCAACGGGGAAAATAAGAATGATCAGAACAAAAAATAAACAAAAAACATTGTTTATAAAGAGATATTGTAAAGAATATGTCAAGAGATGTTGTTTATATTTATGTTTTAAATTGTGTAATAGTTGAACTTGAAATATAATAGAAAATATGATATTAACTAAAATATATATATATATATATATATATATATATATATATATATATATATATCAACTGACGCTTTCAAAATAGTTTGATATGATGTTGAATCAGCTGTATAAAGGATGCGCTGTGAAATCGGCTGCATGAGGGAATGTGCTGTTAAATCGGCTGCATACGAGGATACGCTATTAAATCGACTACATAAGGGAATGCGTTGTTAAATCGACTGCCTATGGGGATGCGCCTTAGAATCGGCTGCATATGGGGATGTGCTGTTGAATCGGCTAAATATGGAGATGCGCATATGAGGATGTGCTGTTGAATCAACTGCATATTGGAATGCACAAGAATCTGCTGCAAGGGTTGATCTTGAGCAGCAATTTGAATTTGTCTGAACATCTGTTTAATATCAGCAGTAAAAACAACTTTATGCTTACGCCAAGCAAGTGAAATGTCAAAGATGTCAGATTGTGATTTGAGACCAGGTTGAAGACAATCATTGATTGAACGGCTAACTGGAAGTTTGACAGAGCCATTAAATACAACCCGCAACTTCGGAGCGTTACTATGCATATTGAAAACTCCATGATGAGGCAGAAAAAATAATTGAGATGGAGAGCAGTTAAGGGATGTTGGTTTAATGTGTCTTGAGGTTTGATAATCTTCCATGAAAGGAACGTATCGAGTTCTTAACTGAGGATCCTGCCTAAATTTTCCCTCAGTTCGTTGGAGCATGTTCATGGCAGACGGAAATGGATCGCGAAGTTGATTCACATCAGATTTGAGCGGCAAACGTAGTACATATCTGCCGTGTTGATCTCTTTTATGAGTGAAAAGAAAATGGTTTTCGCATTCAGATTCATCAGCTGTTAAATTTATCTCAGTTGAAGAGACTTCTTCTTGTATCCAAAATTTTTGAAGCTGATGGGAAAGATTCGTATTACAGACGCATTGAAAACTAGCTATTGTGTTTGAGTAGCGAGCAGAAGTTGAAGCAGGACCCGTAATGATCCAATCCAAACTTGTAGATTGTGCAATTAAATATCCATCAGCATTATGTCGTAATCCTTAGCCTGGGGTGATGGTAAATAATCAGTCAGTTTTGGTAGTATTAGCACTTTAACTTTCCAGCATTTGGTATCATCAAAATGTAACATGATTTTAACGTTAGATGCAGATCTTGCTGTATAGCTTGGAGGAGCACCAACTCCAGTTATAGGTACAAATATATAGCGTAGTGGCAGTCTTAATCTCTGAGCGAGATTTTCTGTAAGAAAAGACGCCTCTGAGCAAGGGTCTATAAGTGCAGGCACTGTTTCCTTCCGATAATTATCCGTGTAGATAACCAGCTGAGCAGTAGCAAGCAAGGTGAAACGTGAAGGTGAAGTTGCCTTGGCCGTATGAACATTCACAATAGCTGGTTTATCATTTAGAGGACTCGACGGTTGTTTCAGCAGGCAAAATTTCTGCAGGTTTAAATAGCAACTGCGTGGGCGTAACCTCAGCAAGTTCTTTATTTAATAATGTGTGATACCTTTGTTTACAAAGATTGCAATTGAATGGAGATCGACATGCGTTGACTGGGTGCTCTCGCAGGCAATTGTAGCAGAGTTGTTCGTTTGAAACGAATTTTTGTCGATTATCAAGTGAAAGTGATTTAAATTTATCGCATTGACCCAACAAATGTTCATTTTTACAAAGTAAACAAGATAACTTAGGTTTTGATACATTATGTGCAGTAATTTTTGCAGAGTTATTAGCAACTTTTTAAGAATTTGATGGTGTGTTCTTGTGAGCAGCAGATGTAGATAATTTTGAGGGATCAACCCTTTTCAATGCCTGAATTTAAAGTTTTAGAAATTGATCCAAGTCCTTCTATACTATGGGTTCTCCAGATCCGGTAAGAGAAAGCTCCCAGTCTCGTCTTGTAGTTGGATCAAGGCGTTGAACTGTCATATAAACAAGTAAGTCGCTCATTTGTTCGACTGGACGTTCGAGAACTCTGAGTGTTTCAATTGCCTCGTAGGTGCCATCGCGAAGTCTTTTCAGTGCAAAATAAGATTCTGAAGCTAGAGATTTGAGCTGAAACAGTGAATCAAGACATTGTCGAATTAAGATGTGTTTGCTGTCATAATATGATGAAAGAGTCTCCCAAGCTCTCTCGTAATTGTCCGCGGTAATCAAAATACTTTTAATTAAATTAATAGCATTACCAGAAACGCTTGATTTTAAATAATGCATTTTTTCTACTGCAGTCAGAAGCGTGTCTGCATTCACTAGCGTGAGAAAATAATCCTTGAAGGAAGGCCACTTTGAATTTTTGCCAGTAAAGTTGGGTAGATTGATTAGTGGCAGCTTTCTATGTGATCGAACAATTGCAGCCAGCTGATCTGACACAATTACACCTGGGTTGAGCGCATCGAGTGTATCCGAAAATTTGCCTTTTTCGATTAAGAAAACTTCCTCCATTTGTTGATAATAACCTCCTGTAAAATAAGGCATTTTTTCATGTTTCTTTTCCCTTAAAGTTAAAATCACATTATGACGATTTGTTATTTTTTCCCATTTGGTTTCCAAGTTTTGAAGATAAGCTTTAGTAGTACCACTAGATTCTTGACCAGCTTTCTTTTTTAAATTAATGAATGTACGATCAACTGGTTCGCATTCCTTTACTTGAAGAGCAATCAATTCATCTGCAGTGACTGGCATATTGAAATAATGAAAGATGAACCAGGAAAGCTGTGGTAAATCAGACGGTCAGCAGGCCTATGAAATAAATTTTATGAAGTCGCGAGCAAGCACGCTATCTCTTTTTAAGAACCAAAGTCCGGCGAAGATTGCTGATCGTCGAAGTGAAAGGAAAATGCAAGCATGTGAGGTGAGCTATCTCTCTCTGAACCGAGAACGTGTATGTTCTGCTGACCGGTGAATTTGGAGAGAAGGAGAGAGATAGAGCAAAAATAAGTGCCTAGGCTATTAACTCAAAGGAATGTGAGCTGCCTAAGCGCTAATGGTTACTAAAAGTCACACGCACGCGACACACACATTGAAAAGAATGTTTTGATTTGAAAACTGAGTAAACTTTAGATTCGAAATTTAGATGAGTTTATTCATGCATGAAATAATTATTTAATTATGAAAATTTTAAATTTGTAATAGAGACGTTACAAATGTAGAAAAAAATTGATGAAATACCTTAATGAATTCACAAAATTTTTGTGAATAAGATGAGGAAGGTGAAAAGGTTGCAGCGAGAAGAATGCATGCAACAAAGAGATCAAACAACATCAAACCTGCTCTGAAATGAACTTGCCAATAATTCTTCTAGATAAAAATCCTATATATTCGGCTCAAAGGACCAAAAAATGTGCGTAATTAGGCAGGTTTACAGGTGCAATATCGAAATAACTACAACACTTCACTTATAAATATTACTCAATTTATTATTACAAATTAACTCAACTAATTATAAATTACAAACAAAAGAAAAACTGAGAAATTTTCAGTGTAAGGTTTGTAGTGTGTCGCGAGCATTGAGATGCTTGTGTGGCTTTAAACGCTAGGCAACAAACAGCTGTACGAAATTTAAAAAACGCGACAAAGCAAAATGTGACGAGAGGATGCGCTTGCGTATTAGATGTATGTGTTGAAAATGTGTTTGGTCTAGAGAATTCTTCTTAATCTTGAACACTTGAAAACAATTGAAAACAAAAAAATTTTTTACAATAAATTTCAATACTTTTTTAAACTTAAATTGTTGAAATTCGAGTAAATATTAACCTATTTCGCTGAAATTTGAAATATATTTCCTAAATATTATAGCAAAACTTATGATAATAATAAAAAATGTCAACTCTTAAATAGTTGGTCGCAATTGTTTATTAATTAATACAAATTACAAATTGTGTGTTTATAATGTTCTTGAGAAAAAAGTATCGAGGGAACTTTCTAGTACAAGAAACTTGTAGCGAAAAAGTTTTTGGTTTTTGTATAAAGAAGATTTGTGGAAAGTTTCAAATCGATTGATAAATAATTAAAAAAGATATAACAACATTTACAAGTAGCGCTGCAATTTCCTTATAAGTTAGATTTTCAGTTAATATTACGTCAACTGAATGACTCCTTGTTAATATTATTTGGAAAAAGCAATAAATGAATAAACAGAAAAATAAATAAACAAAAATCTGTAATGCAATTATTTAATAATTAAATAATTACATCACAGATTTTTGTTTAATACTGATTTTTCGATTGTTTCAAAGGATTTCTTTTTTATTTTGTCTCTTAACAGGAGGTCACGTATCTCTGTCCTTTTCTAATCAAAGAAATGATTTTTTTTACAAAAACTAATAACTTTAGCAAAAAATAAAGAGAAAGCCGCATCTTGTATCAAAAAAAGGAATAATTTCTTTGATAAGAAAAAATTAATTTTATTGCTTCATTCTCAAGAAAACCTTGAAAAACCAAATTGTTCAACCTAACCTCTATGATTTAAGTTTTTCAAGGTTTTCTTGAAAACGAAGCAATAAAATTAATTCTTTCTCATCAAAGAAAATATTGCTTTTTTTGATACGAGATGCGGCTTTCTCTTCATTTTTTGCTAAAGTTATTAGTTTTTGTAAAAAACTCAATGCTTTGATTAGAAAAGGACAGAGATACGTGACCTCCTCTTAAAATCTTTTTTCGACCATTTTTTATTATATTATAAGTATAAGATAAATTTCATTCCTCGTGCTGTACCATTTAATAAGTCTAAACGTTTAAGAAAAGAAGACTGGTAGCAAAATATTCCTATATGTTAAGACCACAGCATTTGCCTAAATCGTATATATATATATATATATTAATACGAAC
Source organism: Anastatus disparis (assembly GCA_017163975.1). Lineage (NCBI taxonomy): Eukaryota > Metazoa > Arthropoda > Insecta > Hymenoptera > Eupelmidae > Anastatus > Anastatus disparis. Next base: position 1,611,626 of record JAFFSR010000068.1, read on the forward strand.
AAAATTCATAATAATGTTTATATAGAAGAAGAGTGAACATACACATGCATACATGTTTACTTTTATAAATATAAATCCCAACATTATATTGTTTAAAAATATTATATTTTATGCTTTTAGAAAACTCATATTACTAATGCGGAAGAAAAAAAGATTTTAAGACAAAATAAAAAATAAATCCTTTGAAACAATAAAAAAATCAGTATTTACCTTCTAACAGCAGGGATGTCGCCATAAGGCGTCAACCCATGATAGGCCCACATATACTACTACTTCAGAAACATTACTATATTTAATTATTAAATAATTACATTACAGATTTTTGTTTATTCATTTATTGCTTTTTCAAAATAATATTAACAAGGAGTCATTCAGTTGACGTAATATTCACTGAGAATCTATCTTATAAGAAAATTGCAGCACTACTTGTAAATGTTGTTATATCTTTTTTACTTATTTATCAATCGATTTGAAACTTTCCACAAATCTTCTTTGTACAAAAACCAAAAACTTTCTCGCTACAAGTTTCTTGTACTTGAAAGTTCCCTCGATACTTTTTTCTCGAATACATTATAAACGCACAATTTGTAATTTGTATTAATTAATAAACAATTGCGACTAAGAATTTGAGAATTAACATTTTTATTACTATCATAAGTTTCGCTATGATATTTAGAAAAAATATTTCAAATTTCAGCAAAATCGGTTAATATTTACTTGAATTACAACGATTTAAGTTTAAAAAAGTATTAAAATTTAATGTAAAAAATTTTGTTGTTTCTAATTTTTTTCTTGAAAAATAAAAATTTTATAAAAAAACTGTTAATATAAAAAAGATGCAGCATAATGAGCTTTACAACGTAAATTTTTTTAAAATTTATTTAAAGAAAATAAAATTTTTAATACCAAGTGACTTCAGTTTTACGTGCTCCGAGCGTAAATACCCTTATTGCATCCGGGCCTTTAATTGCTGTAGCAAACACTATTGAAAAAATGCCACAATCAAAAGGATTTATCTAAAATTGAACTTTTTCAAAACATATTTGTAAGTTTTCACGAATTGGAAATAGTTTATTAATGTAAATTTTTTGTTTATCATTCAATCCATTACTATTTATACTATCATAGACATGAATTACATTTTGTAAATAATAGCTACAAATCCAGTGACCAAAATGCCGATTTCCGGAGAAAAGTATTTGTATTTAATCTTATTTTAATGGAACTGAATTAATATTTTCGGGCCTTTGTAAAAATATTGTTGGCCGCATTAGAAGATTTGTATGATTATTCAAAATTTGATTAAATTTTCTAATTTGTTCACCATTTGACATACTCGATTGCCCAGCATATCCATCTTCACCTATTATAATTAAATTTTCTTCTCTAGTTAAATTCGTTCTATGAAAATAATGAATTTATGTGTACCTCTGAAGTCAAATTATTCAATATAAGAATTTTAAATACACCTGAAGAACTATAAAAAACATGAAATAAAAATTTTCAATGTTATATATATAGATAATTTAGAATTCTAATTGATAATTATTCTTAAAATTTTAATAAATTACCACTTATTAAATACATAAACATCATAAAAACAAAGTTCAATGTTCATCATTGAACATTGTTCATTTGAAGTTTTAAACTTAAGTTTTTTTGTTAGTTTGTTAATTTTTCTGTTTTTATATTAACATTTCTTCTAAAACTCATTTTTTATAAAATTTATAATTTATAGAATCAATTAATGATAAAACATCTGACCAAAATCTTTTCTTCTCTGAAATTTCTTCTCGATTTTATTTTATACGAGCTTAATTCACTTAGCTTTTAACGTCGCTCGGTTAAATTTTCATATATTATATTAATATGTATAAATTAGCCAATTCTAAGGTTCAAAAAATTGCCTTTATTTATAAATTTTCATATTGCAGTTCTGCTTAAAATTTAGTTTTTATATATTTGAAAAAAAAGGATTAATTAAAGTCCAAATATGCATAAGAATTGTTTAAATACAAATCATATCATTATGATAATTTAAAAATTGGTTTTTCGCCATTCTAACCCTGAAATCGTAACTTTATTGTTTTCCTTTGGCTCTCATGGCAAAAAATACACTACGCAACTAGTATGGAAAGACTTTTTTACGAAACTCCTTATGACCTTCACCTTCGGCTCAGGCCGTAGACTTTTCGTATCGTAAATGAAGCCTCTCCATACCCGTTACGTAATGTACTATTACTCAATTTTCTTTAAATTAATAAAAAAATATAATTGGAAATCATTCTTTTTGATCATGTGTTTCAGACAGAGGGACAGGAATATAAAAACAGAGACGTAGGAACGGAGAAGTGGAGACGAAGACACAAAGGGGGAGACGGAGGGACAGAAAGAAGAAGACAGAGCCACGGAAACAAAGAGACATAGACGAAAAGTCGAAAACGGAGAGACGGAGACGAAAAGACATAGACAGGGGGACGGAGGGATGAAAACGGAGAAACAGAGACAGAGAAACAAAGACGAAAAAAAGAGTCGTAGGAACGGAAACAGAGAGACAGAGATGGAGAGACAGTTACAGTGAGGCAGAGACGGAGAGGCGGAGACGAAGAGGCAGAGAAGGAGAGACATACACATAGGGACGGAGATAGAGAGACGGTGAGATGGAGAAAGAGACGGAGATGGAAAAACAGAGACGGAAAGACAAAGAGAAAGAAACAGAGACAGAAAGATGTTTATATAGAACCAATTTTCATAAATACTAATATCTTATGAATGTCCGTAGCATTAATAAATTTTTGTTTTTTTACCTGAATTATTAAATTTATAAAGTTTGTATTATAAATATATTTCTATATTTTCCACACCACCTAGTATTTTTAAATACCGAGGTATATATGTAGGTGCGTTTTTTTAGTGGTTTCCCCAGGAGGCCTATTTCCACTCACATTTTTAAAAAATGTTTTTTTTTTTAATAAATAAATGAGAAAAATAATTTTTTTATTTATGTATTAAAAATAAAAAATAACATTTTTTAAATATGTTCGCTGAAATATAAAATATTAAAAATAATATGTATATTAAATTTAATATATTTAAATATACAAAAAAATATTACTTATACTTACTATTAAACAGTATTTAGAAATTCAAAAATTTTTTTAATTCATAAATTTAGAATATTAAAAAAATTTTACCTATTTTTATTATGACTAAAAATTTTGAAAACAGAAATTTAAAAAATTTTTATGTATTATCCTTTTTTTTGTCAATATACTTAGAATTTTTTTCATCTTTTTGTTCTAATTTTTGTAAATATTGTAAAATTATTTAATATAATTGTTTTTAAAATTTTATATAATTTTTCACTTACTTCTATAAATAAAAAATAATATTTCTGGAAAATACTTCTTGGAATTTTTATATGTAATATTAATTATATATACATAATTTATACATATATTTTGTATAAAAATAAATTATTTTCTAGCATATAAATTTTTGTTTCCTATTAGATTTTGTACTAAAATTTTTCTTACAATAAATACATAATTCCTTTTTTCGTACGTGAGTTCTTTCATGTCTTCTAATATTTTTAATTTTAATAAATAAGCCACATGTTCTACAACTTATAGTTTTAATATGAATTCTATTTATATGTATTTTTAAAAATTCAGATGTAGAATTAGAATTTTTGCAAAACGGACATTGAAATATATCCATTTTTCCTATTAATATTAAGTTTAAACATTAATTTTCATTAAATAATAATTTTATAAAAAACTTGGGAAACATTTTAATTATATTTTATATATTGTAACGGTTATTTTGCCCGTTACAAAAAAAGAAATAGCTATTAATTTAATATCAAATTTTGCTAAGTCTAGAAATCTTATTATAGATAGAGTTGCCGACAACTCGTAAGAAAATAATCATATATATATATATATATATATATTACGCGGCAAACTCTATGGTGCTAGTTAGCCAAAAGTATATTGACTAGCGACAAGACTTTATCCTATATACTCGTCGCTACGCGTCTCTCTCTCTCTCTCTCTCTTACCTTAACGAGAGACGCGATGCCGGTAGCACAGCTTTCCTTATTTTACACAAATATATATATATATATATATATATATATATATATATATTATATGATATTAAAAATAAGGGCCGCAGAGGTGTCGGGGTAAGCAAATTGATACAGGTCTTTAAACTTAATGTAAATTTATTAAATATCTATAAAAAGAAATACATCAAAATGAATTTAGACAAAAAAGTAAGAACAAGAGTTAATGATGATAATTCTAAGGGGGGACGCGACGCGAACTAAATTATCCTGAGATATTACAATGAACGCGCGCACTCTCTATGCTAAGATTTCCTCGAGGAAAGAAATCTTAGCCAAGTAGATATAATAAAATAAACTTACAAATACGCGTAGAAGCTTCTATTATAATAGAAATACGTACGCCGGGGATATACCGCCGTTGGCCAACGATACGGACAGCACGTCGCAACCCAGGAGATGATGACAATCTTCTAGCAACGATCTTCCTTTATCCTTTTATCCAAAACTATATGCGGCACTACACCAACGCGTTTATTAAGTTAAGACTTAAATAAAAACCGAAAGATATTGCGATGATGCGTGCTTGTAGGCCGCTAAACAATGTCTCCCGCACAGGGCAGCAATATATATAAGCCAACGTGTGCGCTTATGAACAGCCGGAAATGTTCTGTCTCGCCTCGTGGCTTTCTTGCTCCTCGCGCGCGCGCTGCTCATCCTGTTACGTGCTTCTTGACGTAAATTATACGAGGTTTATGACTGAGCGCGTGTCATTTGATTTTGTCTAAGCGCGCAAGATTCGAACACGGTAGAATACCGTGACAATATGGGGATTTATAATTTTATTTAAGTTTAATTTTATTCTGTTTCTATTATATTTAAAAAAAATAAAATATAATAAGCATAACATATTTAATAATTAACATCAATGACTTCTTAGGGATCCACCTTTGCTTTATTTGACATTTTCATTGATTGCAATTTTCTAATGTGAAAGAGAGAGAAAGAGAAAGAGTCTACTAACTCTTAACTTAGCTGCCTACCCGACACTGAAGTGGCTTTTGCTGATCGCTTGCTCTACGCACGCACTAATATTCACAGTGAAAAATTTGTTAGCTTTTGTTGACAAAAACCGCATCATGAGTAGCGCGGCTCACGAAACAGCTACCACTCCGATATTTTCGACTAATTATTTTCTGACAGCTATGCAGAAACTGTTTTAGCTTTCAATTTAATTTAAAACAAGTTTTACAAAAGAAAAAAATCTTTAATTTTAGTGAAATAAAAATAAAATACCCTTTAAGTGAATCAAATTTACACAACAAAATGAAATTTGAAAATCAATTAATCGTTAAAATTAAATGAAATGAATTAATAAAAATGGTAAGAATTTAAATAAATTATTTATTGAAAATTTCCGTCTGAACAACGTTATCTATTTTTGATGTATCATCTAAATTATTTTGAATATAAATATTATTAAAAGTCTTACATCTTGACAAAGCAACGTACAATTGACCATGTAAAAACAATGGTCTTCTTATAAATAGGCCTACATTATCGAAACTTTGACCTTGTGGTTTATTTATAGTTATTGCAAATGCTAATATAATTGGAAATTGTTTTCTGTAAAGAATAAATGGTAATGAAGAATTATTTCCTGTATTTAAAGTAATTTTTGGAATTAAAACTTTATTTCTACTTTTATCGCCTGCTATTATTTCAGCTTCAATATTATGTTTATACAAATTCATAATTTTCAATCGTGTACCATTACATAATCCTTCCGATGTACTTGAATTTCTTAACAACATTACTATAGCATTAACTTTTAAATTAATTCATGAAGTGGTAAAACTTCTTTAATTTTATTTAAAAATTCTATTTGCTAATTCAAATAAATGTTATCATCAGTTTGATCAACACCTTTATGCGTAGCGTAATCAATACTATAATATGTTTCAATTTTTCCATTTAATAAATTTAATACTTTTTTATTTAAATTATCAATATCTTCATTATGAGGAGCTAATACAATTTTCTCTTTGCAACAATTTTTATTAATATTTGAATAAATTTTAGAACATATATCGTTAGTTTGTAATTTGTTTGGAATTATGAAAGGGTTTATTTTGCCATCACCAACTTGTAATAGTAATGAAGCAAATTTTTTATTTTTAGATCGAATATTTTTTTGTTAATTTTAATATACTAAAAAATTGCCATAAATATGAACTTTTTATTGTTTCTTCTATAATTAAATTTTTATTTCCATGTTTAACAACTGATAAAGTGTGTCGAAAATCACCACCTAAAATAATTAATTTTCCATTAAAAAGAAAATTACTATTACAAACATCTTTTAATGTATTATTAACTATTTCTAATGCTTTTTTGGAATCATTGATGCTTCATCCCATATTATTATATCAGCTTCTCTTAATTTTTTTTTATCTGATTGTAATTTTAAAAATGCATTTTTAATTGTATTTAAAGGTGATTTAAAAGTCTTATGACTTGTCATTCCTTTAGGTAATAAAGTAGATGCAATACCAGTCCAAGCCATAGACGAAATTTTTTTATTAATTGATATAAAATAAAATATTAAAGTCTTATATAAAAAAGTTTTTCCTGTTCCTCCAGGACCATCGATAAAATATATTTTTTTATTATCTTTTTCAGTTAAAATTTCAAAAATTAATTTTTGTTCATCGTTTAATTTATTATACATTGATTTAAAATTTTTTTTTGCTTCATATTTCATCATGATGATTATTGTTCAAAGTGATTGAATTTATTTTTGGTTCAGGTAAACCAAAATCTTTACAAGATATATATTCATTAATAAAAATATTATTAAGTTCAAATAAAGCATTATTTTCTTTATTTTTATTAAAATCTTTAACGAAATAATTAGTAGTGGAGGTTGGCGCGCTTGCGCACAGGGGGCTTGCGGAATTTCCATTTTACCATGTTTGATGTCATTTATTCTTTTAAGCAATAATTGTACATTTTATAAAATTTATCATAAAAATTATTAACTTAATATGTTTTTTCTATATATTTAAAGTAAAAGCAGTAGGTGCAAACAATAAAAATTAGCACAGACTCTCTCCGTCTCACTCTTATACTCACACATCAAGCATAAAAATCTACGTTGTGCTGTGCGACTCACAACGAAGATGGACATATGCGTATACTATATCATAGTATACGAGTAATTTTTTATCCTCGTTACAAGTGGTACACTTAATTCATTAGATACCCATTATAAAATAATTCAAAGTAATAATCAAAATATTTAAAAAAATTGATCTAATTTAAAATATAAAAATTATAATGTTAAAAGAACATTTTGAATTTAAAATAATTTCAATGAATTAATATGTTTTACAGTTCTACTTAGTAGTGGAGGTTGGTGCGCTTACGCACAGGAGGCTTGCGAAATTTCCATTTTACCATGTTTGATGTCATTTATTCTTTTAAACAATAATTTAATAAAATTTTATAAAATTTATCATAAAAATTATTATTTTAATATGTTTGTTCTATATATTTAAAGTAAAAGCAGTAGGTGCAAACAATAAAAATTAGCAAGAAGCTTTTTAAATGATGGAATTTGAATGAAATTGAGGATCAAAGAGGATGAGCTAAGGAGCAGCTGAGGAAGAGGAACAAAAACGTAAAATAACGTAAAATAACACAAAAAAGGTAAAATTTCAGGATTTACCTGAGTAGGAGCAAAAATGACCTAGAATAACGTAAAAATAACGAAAAAAAGTGATGGATTTTTTGAGGAAGAGAAGAGGAAAAGAAAATGAAGGCATGAGGAAACTCAAAAGAAGAGAAAAAGAAAAGGGGAGAAAGGGAAAAGGAAGAGGAACAAATAACGTAAAATAACGTAAAAAATAAGGGAAAAAAAAGAGGATCAAAATTAGGTAAGAGGATGAGGAAAAGAAGAGAAGGGGAGGACCTTGGTCGTAGAAAATTTCCTTACAATTATATAATATATATATATATATATATATATATATATATATATATATATATATATATATATATATATCTTCGTATATTATAAAGTTATATTAAAAATTAAGATTTAGCAGCCCCACTCCCTCCCTGGTCCTCCTTACCCCCCGCCCCTCCCCACATCCCCAGGTTCCCCACAGCCCCCCCCATAATGGTTTTTTAAGAACTCCAACAAAATAACGTAAAATTGTTTGAAGTTCCATGATATTTCATAACCACTTTTCGCCTAGATATCCCCCTCACGCTCCCCGTGTCCCCCCACGCACTCCCGCGTCCCCCGACCCGCTGTAGGTCCCCGAATGCCCCCCACATCACCCCCCCACTGCCCCCACTCGTATAATGATATAACAGTTTATAACTTTTATGCATTATTATATGCTAATAAATATAATGTGGTATATCTAATGAAACTATAGATTTTAATGGAAAAAAATTTAATAAAATGTATAAACAATTAAATGATGATCAAAAAAATATTTTCAAACAAATAATAAATAATAAACAAAAAATATTTTTCATAGATGGACCGGAAGGTTCTGGAAAAACCTTTCCATAAAAAACATTAATATATTATTATGTAAGTGTAGAAAAAAAATTTTCATCCATGGCTTGGACAGGTATAGCTTAAAAATTATGACCTAAAGGTTTAACGAGTCATAGAACTTTCAGATTACTATTAGATTTAAATAACATTGAAAGTGCATTTTTAAAATTTGATTTAGATTAAAAAAATAAGACAAAAATAAAAACAAGAAGCATGAATGTTTCCCAAAAAAGCTTTAGAAATTGTAGACAAAACATTAAAAGATGTTTGTCGTAATGATAAAAGTTTTAGTGGAAAAATAATAATTTTAGGTAGAGATTTTAGACAAATTTTCCCAGTATTGAAATATAAAAAAAGAATTACTATTATTGAAGAGACTATAAAGTATTCGAATCTTTGGCCTTTATTTCATATTTTTAAATTAAAAAAAAACGTAAGATGTAATGACGATAATTTTTCTTCATTTTTATTAAATATTGGAGAAGGAAAAGTTGATTCATTCATTATTCCAAAAGAATGAGAAACAAATAACGTTTTTGTAATAAAATTTATAAAAACATTGAAATTTCTTGCTTTTCTAAAAATGTTATTTCAAGTACACATAATGAAGAAGTAAACATTTTAAATAATAAAATATTAAAATTAATGAACAATGAAACAATAATTATTGTTTAACAATAATTATAATTCATTATAGTATTGATTATGCAACGTATGAGGTAGATAAAACAGATGATAATATTCATTTGAATTATCTAATAGAAATGTTAAATAATATAAGAGAAAAATTACCTCTACACGAATCAAATTCAAAAGTAAACGCAATCATAATGCTAATTCGATATTTAAGTATTAAAGATTGATTATGTAATGGAACACGATTAAGAATAACTAAATTATTTAAATATAATATAGAAGCCGAAATTATTACAGAAGAAAATGAAGGAAATAAAGTGTTTATACCAAGAATAATATTAAATACTAAATGAACAATTAAATATGGAATTACATTTTTAAAAATAAAATTAAATATAAGGTCAATGATCCAACTAGGGATAGCATCCCAACTATGATAATTTTGTATTCTTTGTATCACGAAAAAAGCAATATTTATAATATACAGAAAAAAATCACTTTATTTATTAAAATATTTCCGCGCGTTTCCGCATTATTGCTTAGCAGAAAAAAAACAAGTTAAAAAAACATTAAAACAGCAGTTTTGTCTCAACTCACCAAATTCAAAATGGCGTTCTTATACACGTGAACAATTCGCAGTAGGAAAATTTTTAATGCGGTATATAATTAATGAAAATTAATGATTGATTGATTAAAATGATATAATATTATAATTATTTGATAATTTGAATGTTTAATTACAATATTAATCTATTTTTATAAATCGTGTGTGATAAAGTGTATTTTTTTATTATTTCATTACTCACGTAACCTTAAACTATCCGCAAATGGAACATTGATATTTGAAAAATTTGTCATATGTAATATAGTATTTTTTATTAATGTACAATATATAAGCTTTACGTATTTATTAAAAATATTTATGATAAAATAATTTAAAATAAAAAAAAAAAAAATAATTTTTTTTGTTATATATATAACATAATATTGCTTAAGCTAATATAAAGTTTTCTATAATTGGTAAGATATATATGTATATGCATTATCATAATTGGGGGTTGGCGAGTGGTGCAAGCAGGGGGTACCCCCCCCCCTAGTGTATATATATATATATATATATATATATATATATATATATATATATATATATATATATATATATATATATATATATATATATATATATATAATATATATGCGACAATTATGCAAACGATAAGAGAGACGGAGATGGAACTGCGAAGATGGAAAGACGGAGACGGAGAGATGGAGACGGAGAAGAAAAGACAAAGACAGAGACGGACAGACGAAGAAAAATGAAGACGTAGAGACGGAGACGGACAGGCGGAAATGGAGAGACGGACACGGAGAGGTGGAGATGGAGAGACAGACACGAAGAGACCAAGACGGTGAGATAGAGATGGAGAGACGGAGACGGAGCAACGGAAATGGAGAGACGGGGAGGAAGGAACTGAGACAGAGAGACATAATGGGAAAGACGGAGATAAAGAGAAAGAGACGGAGAGATACAGACAGAGATGGACAGACGGCGACGAAGCGACAGAGTAGAAGAGATGGTAAGACAGAGACGGTGAGACGCGAAGGGAAGATGAAGACGAAGAGCCATAGGCAGAGGGACGAAGAGACAAAAACGGAGAGACAGAGACAGAGGAATAAAGACAAAAAAAGAGTCGTAGAAACGGAGACAGAGAGACATAAATGGAGAGACATAGATGGAGGGACGAAGACAGAAAGACAGAGATGGAGAGGCAGAGACAGAGAGGTAGAGACGGAGAGACATAGATATGGGGACGGAGATAGAGAGACGGAGACGAAGAGACTGAGATGGAGAAACGGAGACGGAGAGACGGAGAGAAAGAAACAGAGACAGAAAGACGGCGTGACAGAGATGGAGAAATGGAGAGACGGAGATGGAAATGGAGAGGCAAGTATTCTGTATGTGTATGTGTGTATGTGAATATGCGTATGTGTATTATATGCATAGGTGTAGGTGCAAGTGTGTGAGTGTATATATATATATATATATATATATATGCGACAATTATGCAAACGATATTCTCGGAAGAAAGAAGGCTTAATTTTTCAGATTAATGTAATCGTATTAATATGATATGAGATTATATATAAGTAATATAATAAAGTAATAATTGAGTCGGAGAGACCAAGACGGACAGGTGAAAATGGAGAAACGAAGACGGAGAGGTAAAGACGGAGAGGCGGAGACGGAGAAACAGGCACGGAAAGACCGAGATGGTGAGATAGAGATGGAGAGACGGAGATGGAGCAACGGAGATGGAGTTACGAAAACGAAGAGACAGCGAGGAAGAAACGGAGACAGAGAGACGTAGTGGGAAAGACGGAGATGAAGAGAAAAAGACGGAGAGACAGAGACGGAGAGACGGGAAGGCAATATGGAGACGGAGAGATGGAGATGGAGTGACGAATATTGTGTATGTGTGTATTGCATATGAGTAAGTGTATGTGTATGGATACGTGTATATGTGCGCATGTGTATGTATGTATGTGTATTTGGGTATGTGTGTATGTGTATGTTGAAGGTACATGTGTGTATGTGTATGTATGTATGTGACAATAATGCAAAAGTTACTCAGGTAAAAATAAAAGTCTTAACTTTTTACTTCAATGTAATAGTAGTAATAGTTATTTTTTTTCACATGCTTAGGAACTGCAGTTAAGCTAATTTTAACAACATATTATAAAAGTTTTTGAATTATGCCGTAAGTAATTATGTAGTTTATAGACTTTGCTAGGTTCAATTGTTGTCAATCAATATCGTGACGATTTTTTTCCATGTAAAAGCTATAGTGTTTATTAAAATATGAATTTTCGTTTCTTATTTCTAATAAATAAAAGATGATTAGGCTATATTAAAAATGATCATTTATCTCATACGACAATGAATTCGTTGCCTCTGGTGACCAACAATAGATTTATTGCAATAGTTATTTTTAGCTCAATAGCATACTTATGTACCACAGAACAACAATCAAGTCAACATTTTGCTAAAAATTTAACTTTATGCGAATCAAATGCAAATAAATTATATAAATTTAGATCTGATGAATGCTAAGACTAATGTTAATGTAAAAGATATAAATATCATATTTATATTAGTAAAGTAAATGAAGAGAGGAAGCGGAATATTATAAATTAAACCTTATCGTAATCATATTAATAAAATAATAATGAAGATATTATTTTTTTATTATTGTAATGAAATATCAGACTTACATGTAATTGAGAGAAGAAGTTTTGTATTATCTAATAGTTATAATTATAATCATGCGGTACTAAATAGTTATAATTATAATCACAATAATGAAATGTAAATAAAAATGATCAATCTTCATTATTACAACATAATATTAAAGTAAGAAAAAAGTGTGAGACGGAGCCGAAGGGGGGGGGGCACATAAATCAAAGAGGGTGGGTGTAAGGTTTTAGGGGAACACTTTGGAAGAAGAATTAGAGGTCGTCACTGGCTTATTCGGTGGAGTGATGGATTTATAATCTCGAGGTTCCAAGTTCGATTACCGCTCTCGGCCGAATGATACAAGCACGATTGTACGTTACACGTGTTTTCTTCACAAACAGACTGACGACCATCGGTCGCTAATTAGCATCGCAACGATAGCATAAAATACAGCGACGTTAAATAAAAAAAAACAAGAAGAATTACAATGTCATTTAAGGAGTGGCTATATCGAGGGAGGGCTAGGGGGGGGCAAGGGGGGATTGAAGTTGCTTCTATCCTAATCTTACAACTATATATATATATATATATATATATATATATATATATATATATATGGGGGTGTCCACGTGAAGTGTACATGAAAAAAAATAGAATTCCTCCAAACTTTGCCTTAATGTTTGTTTTGGTTCCCTGAGTTTTCATGTATTATTTTAGATCATTCTGAGTTAATACCTCTGAGATACAGGAGCTCAAAGTTGTCCAAAAACGTTATTTTCGCAAAAATATGGCTTTTTCAATCTCAAATAATGCGAAATCTGTACTTTGAAACGAAAAAAGTCATGATACCTTTTTGTTAAGAAATTTGGCCAATTTTTTAAAAAAAATTTTCATATTGGCCTTCAAACTCTTTTTAAGACCCTTTTCAGCCCTTTTTAGAACAAAAATAGCCCTAAATACAACAGCGACCTTTTTTTCTACCTTGTAAACATGAAAATTGAATTCCTCGGTGAAAAATATACACGTAATCAAGTTTTTAGAGTGGTGGATCAGAAATTGTTACCTCCACCGCCTTAATTCCAGAAAATTCCATGATAGTATGCAGAAACGCAGCTTTTGAAGTTTTTCTGTCATTTTTAAACATTTGCCGTAATTTAGATTCTCAATATAATATAATGTTTGACCTTGCAACTCGATGGCCTCTTCAAGACCTTTTAGCTGCAAGATCAAAAACCTTTGTAGGACGTTTGGAACCGAAGATACAATAATTTAAGGGTTGTCTATTTTTCAAAGTAGACAAATGAAATACATAGTAGATTACGTAGAAGAAAATTCAACTCCATAAGCCAAAGTCATGGTCGCGAATTTAATATTCATAAAAATAAACAAATTTTTTCTTTTTTATGTAGATCAAAATTGAGTTTTGGATGCAAAAATAATTTTCAAATTGATTTATTCATCAGTTATTGAGTTTCTATTTGTTTTGGTCACGGAAATAAATTGAGCGTCATTTCAGTTTTATGATTATATTATCGGTAGCTCGGTCAGTAGACTGATAGTAAATGGGTGTATATATAATCAAAGTCTGAACATTTAGATACTTTGTCCAGCGCTATTATTAGTTGTATATGAGCACATAGGCTCGAATTCATAGTCGTGATTCAAGTATAAAGTATGACTATCTACTGTTACTTTAATTGAGTGTTAATTTAAGTAACAGCTGAAACTCAAGTAACCATTCTCAATTTCTAAGTCATACTCTATATAATCAAATTACGATTATGAATTCGAGCCATAATTTCTGCGCGAATAGCTCTTATAAACTGATGCTGATAATAGTATATTATGTACCAAGGGTGCAAAATCGGAGAATTTGACTCGAGTGTAAATTTGTGGCTTGAGAAAAGCGAGGGTCCCAAATTCACACGAGAGACATAATTTTCCATCGCGCCCATGGTGCATATACTATTTTTCAATCCAACAGAAGCAGAACAGTACTTTTCTGCCCGCTACAGCGGGCGCAAAATTACCGTTTTGCGCCTGGAGGGTTAAAAAATATTTTTATCGATTATTACTTTAATAGCGATAATTTTAAAATTATAAAATCATGATGAGAATTGGCAATAAATTTATAAACGATTCCTATTGTTTTTTTTTCTTTATCTCTATCTGCCAATAACACGTTTCCTGCCATTTCTTTAAAGCTGTAATAATTATATTTTTTAGGAAAAAATAATAATACGCGGTTTTTTTATTTGAAATTGCAAAATTTGCAAACGATTCCGCAATTTTCGGTGTATTTTTTATTATTGTAAATTAAAGTTCATTGCTGGGGCCGTATTTAGTAACTGTCTCGCGAACGAGGTAGACCTAAAGAAGCTCTGTGATTTGTCAATGCAACTCTCTGATTGGTCTATGCAACTTGTGTCACTTGTGAGACACTTACAGAATAATCCCCCTGAGTCCGTACATCTAAAAGATTCAAGTGATTAGTGTTGATTGTTTACTACAGATTCAACTCAAATAACAATTGTTACTTAAGCCTTGCTCTGTCTTTGTCTTTTTCATAATAAGAAAAAGGTCAGCTGATAAACTGTTATTTGAGTTATGTTTATAAATTCAAACCTTAGAGGTAATAGTAAAACACAAAGAAAGTTTTATGTTCTATTTTGTCCCTTTTATTTTAATGTGATAACTTGTATTTTTACTTTTAATAAAACAAATTATAAAATTTTATTTTATAAATTTTTAAAATCTAAGAAACTAAGATATTTTGGTTATTTATTAAATAAATGTGCATGGAAATTTTTAAAAATAAATAAACATTGATGGAGCTAAATTGTTTTAATTAAGTGAATGTGAATGCAGATGTAAATACAGAAAAACATGTTATCAAATCTAGATAAAAAAGTGTTGTTTGGAAATTTTGAGAAGTAAAGTAAGAAAAACTTCTAATATGTTAAGAAATATATATCTAGATAAAGATTATAATGATTTGTTTCAGAAGATTAGATTAATTTATTTTCAACTTCAATTAATTTGAAAAGTCTACATTTTCTATGAAACAGTGCTTTTTTAGTTTATCTAATGATCAAATGATATATCAATATTAATTACATATTACTTATTTATTTTTATGTAGCTCGTAATGATTATTCAAGATTTTGATTCAATTGATTATATTCCATAGATATAATGAAAATAATATTTTATGTACAGAATTAGTAAAAATACAATCAAGCAGAAAACAGATGAAACAGTCATGTCAACAAAGCTCAAGAAACAATGTTTGAATCCATTTAACCGCAAGGATTCTTGTAAAACTACTGGTTTAAGAAAAGCATCGACGAATATCATCAACTATTTAACTATTAAAGAAGGATCATGGTTATGCTCAGTTTGTAGGATAAAAGCACAAGCAAAAGTAAAAGAAGAAATTTCACAAACTGTCAAGTGTAAATATCCTAGTTCTTAATTTTCATCATAACTTTGATATTTTATTTAATATTTTTTCTACGAACATTTTTTATTGAATTAGTGAAGAAAGTAAATATTTTAGTTTTAGATAAATTTGTTAATTTTTGAAGTTAATTGTTAAGTGCGGACAACTCAAGAAAACCACCAAAATATTATACATACAAAGTTATAATAAAAACTTTCAATATATCGTATTTTAAGGTTAGGTTTGTCGAGTTTGATATCTAATTTCCAATCCAAGCTCATAAAAAAATAACAAGTCCGAATGATTTTTTATTTTAACAAAAATTATTGTACTAATATAACTTTAGTGCGGACAAGTCATTATATTTGTTTAATTTAAGAATTTAAAAAGATATCGATAAAATAAAAAAAGCAAAACTCGATCGCTGCAGCTCCGACATGCCGTTAAGTTTTACTTGTATGAAGCATATCTTAGATATGGGTCTTTAATCGGTTAATACTTGGTTATTGTGACAGTAAGGTGGGTCAATTAAGCGACTTACGATGAAAAATAGGATATTTTGTAAAATAAAAAATAATCAAGAAAACTATAAGTTATTATTATTTCATAACATTTTTGAAAATTTAGTCATTTAAAATTGCATTTATGCTCATAAGTTAGTAATAAAATTATAATTTTTGATGAATAAAAAAGAAAATTGTAGATTATTTCTTTAAATATTTAAATTAATGAAAAATATGCTATGTCATTAATAATATAAAAAAGATTGAAAATTTTAATGAAATTGATGAATAAAATCTTAGTATGCATAACTTGGAGATATTTTCTGAGGGATACTAAAATTTAATTAAACTTACTTAGAAATATAATCATTGATTGAAAACATTTTCCATTAAATATTTGGTTTCTTTCTGCAGGGCTCCTGCTTGATATGGCATTAAACGTGTTTCAGAAGTTTTCTTTAAAGTTTGATTCTTGAGATATTCGTTTATCTTTATCTTTGTAATGTATACCTGTATTCAATGATAAAAGAGTTTGTATTTATAAACTATACTCAATCTTTGAATATTAATTATTAATTTAAGTCTCAGTAAATATTTCAAATGACAAGCTTTATTCAAAAAAATATTAAAACATAGATTTTATTATTTTATATGTAATATTCGAAACCTATATCTGAGATTCATATACTGGTTAATGTTTTAACTTAATCCATTGTGGTGATACCTTTGCTTAGTGCTACGTTTTCAAAATCATAAAATTATATTAACGTTTAAAAAATGGCAATTATTGCATAAGCTTTTTCCATAAAGTTTTTGCATTAAATTTTTGGATTGTCCGATTTGTTCCCATATGACTACAGAGGGTTAATAAGTTATTATCAGTCAGGTAGGCAGATAGTATATTTGGTCTATTAAGGTAAATATCCCAGTGACTGCGAACTTAAGCGTCTAGCGGGAACAAAACTAGTGTCAAATATGTTCCCTACTAACAAATCTCAAATGAGATCTCACGCCAAAATCTCATTTCACATAACTTTTTATTTTGGAATGTACGTATGGAATCACCGATTGGGGACTATTTTTGATAAATTCAGACTTAGAACATTTTTTCTAAAATTTGGACCCACTAAAATATTTCAAAGTCCAAAAAATCAAAAAAATTTTTTAAGTCTGAATTTTTCAAAAATATTCCCGAATCGATGATTGTAAACATGTCAAAATCAAAAATATTGTAAAATGAGATTTTGGCATGAGAACTCATTTGAGATTTTCCAGTAAGGTTAATATCATATTTATATGTTATGAATCATTCATGTTTCGAAACAAGGTTACGTACCAATAACTACTCAGCCTTTCAGTTTGTTACTGTACTGGTAGCTGCATGCGCGTTCAGCTCCACGGCAATCATTTAAAATATTGCACCGTTACATAAACAATACAATTTTCGATAAATTATAAATTTTTATTATTAATTTAATGTTTTTAATTGATTCTAAACATTTCATATATTATATAAATTCTTGTATAACCAAAAAAAAATTTTAATTCAATAAATAATAAGCTTACGAATTTACGTGTTATTCTTACCAGTATGGTTAAGAGGTCATATGTATTAGACTTTGAATCGTAACGCTACACTTCGAACAAATTTTCTTTTTATTAAACGAAGAATTTTATATTATTATTGATATTACATATCATACTTACTATTTTAAGAAATTGAAACGATTTAAAGTATTCAATGATTTTAACTATAGGGGAGAGTGGGGCGAATTTGCAGATGGGGTAACTTTAAGAATGTTTAATAATCTCACACATGAAAATTTTTATCCAGGGTCAGTAAAATAGATTGAAAATATATATAAAAACGAACTTTTTTATACAACTTCTAGTAGATTACTTGATAATTTGAATTCGTAACAGCCACTTCTTTTTTTTCGCAGTGCCTTCCAAAACTTTTGGGTTGTCTAAAAATACATCTCATAATTCTGTGTGAATGAAACGATTTGTCACGTAATAATAAGTTTATAGTACATTAAAAAACAAAAATTTTGACACCTAGTATGACCCGATACGTTAAGTTTAAGCTTAGTACTGACAGTTCAAAGATTTTTAATCATTTGGGGCAACTTTCCAATACAATGTTAATTAATAGGGATTTTTTGGAAAATTGCTTTTTTATTCATTTTATATCAATAATAACACAGCCACACAAAAAAAAAATGTCAAAACCCACGGACCAGACCATATATACCTTATGTTTTTGAGGTCGCTGATTCCGAATCCGTGGTCCATTTGACCCCATCACCTCAGGGTCAAGGTCAGGTCACGGTCAAATTTACAAAATTAACGGCAACCAAGGTTTAACAGTATACATATATGTTTTTGGGGTCGCTGAATCCGAATCCGTGGTCCGTTTGACTCCATCACCTCAGGGTCAAGGTCAGGTCAAGGTCAAATTTCCAAAATTAACGGCAACCAAGGTTTAACAGTATACATATATGTTTTTGGGGTCGCTGAATCCGAATCCGTGGTCCGTTTGACTCCATCACCTCATAGTGAAGGTTATTTGAAGGTAAAATCGACAAAATTCTTGTAAAACAAACCAAACTTCATGCCATTTATTTTTTCTTACAATACCTTACACGTTTCTTATCAAATGATCGGTGCAAAGGTTTCCTTTTACGTTTTTTCCCAGTAGTTTTACAATCTCTTTCCAACATCCAGCAGTAGTCGGCCAGCATACTAGCATCCCATCTACCTTGATAACGCTTCTCCATTACTTTAATGTCTTGGTGAAAACGCTCTCCCTGTTCTTCGCTATAATCGCCATAGTTTTCAGGAAAACTATCCAAGTGATTGTGCAGAAAATGTTGTTTGTAATTCATTAGGCAACCCATATTCCCATAGTTCTCAACCATTTTAGATACAATTACTTTGTAATTTGGGCTTCTGCGATTACCCAAAAAGTTTTCAGTAACTTCCTTAAAGCTAAGCCATGCAGCTTTCTCAATGTTTGTCATGGAACTAATGAACTGGTCATCAGCCATCATTTTTCTAATTTCAGGACCGTCAAAAATACCTTCCTTCAATTTTGCATCTGATTTACTTGGAAATTTACTTTCCAAGTATTTGAAGCACTGGCTATCTTTATCTAAAGCTTTAACGAATTGTTTCATCACACCAAGTTTTATGTGTAATGGAGGAATGAGAACTCTTTTTGGATCAACCAATGGAGTAGCTATAACGTTACTCTTTCCGACTTCGAGAGATTTTCTTTCAGGCCATTTATGATTTGTATAGTGCTTTGCACGGTCTCTACTATCCCATAAGCACAAGAAACATGGCGTCTTTGTAAATCCAGACTGCTGTCCTAACAATATTCCAGAAACTTTCAAATCACCATATATCCGCCATTTATGCTTATCATACTGAATATTTTGTATTATAATTCTGTGATTATCGTATGTTTCCTTCATTGTAGTGGAGTGTGCTATAGGAACTGAGGCATAGTGGTTGCTATTGTGTAGTAATACGGCTTTTAAACTTCTTTTTGATGAATCTATGAACAATCTCCATTCTTCGTCTTTATACACATTAGGTTTAATTTCATTCATTAAACCTTTTACGTATTTACAATATACTATTTTATCACCATTATGATTCATTTCTTCAAAGTATGGTTCGAAACTTTTGCTTCTTGTTCTGTAAAGAGATACTTTAGTAGATATTGCCAACTGATTCATGCCTTTTAAAGCTGAAGCTGAATGTTCTGCTCCATCTTTAGGTAAGTTAAGCTCTCTAACTAGGTCGTTTAGTTTATCTTGAGTCCATAACTTTACGCTTGTCTTTTTGGCCCGCTGGAAGAAAAATATCGTCATCGTCATCATCATCATCATCTGCAGTTTCTTCATTACTATCACTTTCATAGGACTCGCTACATTGAGTAAAGGTAATTTCAAGGTGAAATGTACTAGATTCATGCAAAACAAACCTAAACCACGGTATCTGCGAATTTTAGTACAATATTGAATAATTTCATTTTAATACAAGGCTACTTTGAAGAATAAAAGATCATATTTAATTTTCTCTTATTTGTGAGATCGTACATTATACAATTTCAAATTGCATAAGAGTGTTCTGTGATATACGTGAAGAATTGTGTAGAAAGTAAGCATGCATTTTCTAATTGTACAAATGTACGGTTAAATGAATAAGAAAAAATTAAACATGAATTTTTTTTGTCAACGTAGCCTTCACCTGCTTCCTCGACAAAAACTGTGACGGTGACACTGCCCCAAACGGGGATGTGCGGAATGATCCGCTCATAAGTTTGTCGGGGTAACGATGCCAGTGGAAGCGCACTGCCTCGCAGGGGACGTTAGGGTGTGAGGATGAAGCTGTAGTGTGTCCGACGACGAGTTGACACTGTCCTCGTCAAAGTCGGAAAGCTCTTATACTTAGCCCCGGAGAGGTATAAGAGTTATCACCTCCGGGACAGTGGACTCACCTGCGATCGGACCAGGATCCCTAACGTGCGGGGTTATACTGAAAATCATGGAAAATTTACCTTCCACATCTCAAGGGCATATTTGCACAAAAAATTCTAATCTTTTTTGTTTTGTCTGCGGAGTATTCACTCCGCAAAAATCTCGAAGACATTTTAATGAGAATCTC
Organism: Anastatus disparis; assembly: GCA_017163975.1. Lineage (NCBI taxonomy): Eukaryota > Metazoa > Arthropoda > Insecta > Hymenoptera > Eupelmidae > Anastatus > Anastatus disparis. The sequence continues at coordinate 1,632,764 of JAFFSR010000068.1, forward strand.
AGAAAAATTTACAAAACTTGCTACAAATTAGAAACTGATGTAGTTATAGAAAAGTGGACTCCATGTAGTATCTGCGAACAATGTCGTCAAATGCTTCGTAAGTGGAATAAAACAAAAGAAGATGACAAAGTTAAATTTAATAGCCCAATGGAATGGTATCAACCAGATAAAAGAGAGGATTGTTACTTCTATAATACCGAAATTATTGGAATTAATAGTAAAATTAAAGCAACAGTGAATTATGCTGATGTTATTTCTGTAAAAAGACTTATCGAAAAATCGGGAAGCGATGAAGAGCTCGATCTTCTTGAGAGGCTATCTATTGAATCAAATACCAACGATGAAAAAAATGATGAAGAAGATAACGAAGTCAGTGGCGGCATTGATGGGGGTGGAATTGATAATAATTACTCAAAAGATGAATCGTATGAAAGCTATAGTGATGAAGAAATTGAAAATGATGATGATGATGATGACGATGACGATATTTTCCTTCCAGCGGGCGAAAAGACAAAAGCGTAAAGTTATGGACTCAAGATAAACTAAACGACCTAGTTAGAGAGCTTAACTTACCTAAAGATGGAGCAGAACATTTAGCTTCAGCTTTAAAAGGCATGAATCAGTTGGCAAAATCTACTAAAGTATCTTTTTACAGAACAAGAAGCAAAAGTTTCGAACCATACTTTGAAGAAATGCATCATAATGGTGATAAAATAGTATATTGTAAAGACGTAAAAGGTTTAATGAATGAAATTAAACCTAATGTGTATAAAGACGAAGAATGGAGATTGTTCATAGATTCATCAAAAAGAAGTTCAAAAGCCGTATTACTACACAATAGCAACCACTATGCCTCAGTTCCTATAGCGCACTCCACTACAATGAAGGAAACATACGATAATCTCAAAATTATAATACAAAATATTCAGTATGATAAGCATAAATGGCGGATATGTGGTGATTTGAAAGTTTCTGGAATATTGTTAGGACAGCAGTCTGGATTTACAAAGACGCCATGTTTCTTGTGCTTATAGGATAGTAGAGACCGTGCAAAGCACTATACAAATCATAAATGGCCTGAAAGAAAATCTCTCGAAGTCGGAAAGAGTAACGTTATAGCTACTCCATTGGTTGATCCGAAAAGAGTTCTCATTCCTCCATTACACATAAAACTTGGTGTGATGACACAATTCGTTAAAGCTTTAGATAAAGATAGCCAGTGCTTCAAATACTTGGAAAGTAAATTTCCAAGTAAATCAGATGCAAAATTGAAGGAAGGTATTTTTGACGGTCCTGAAATTAGAAAAATGATGGCTGATGACCAGTTCATTAGTTCCATGACAAACGTTGAGAAAGCTGCATGGCTTAGCTTTAAGGAAGTTACTGAAAACTTTTTGGGTAATCGCTGAAGCCCAAATTACAAAGTAATTGTATCTAAAATGGTTGAGAACTATGGGAATATGAGTTGCCTAATGAATTACAAACAACATTTTCTGCACAATCACTTGGATAGTTTTCCTGAAAACTGTGGCGATTATAGCGAAGAACGGGGAGAGCGTTTTCACCAAGACATTAAAGTAATGGAGAAGCGTTATCAAGGTAGATGGGATGCTAGTATGCTGGCCGACTACTGCTGGATGTTGAAAAGAGATTGTAAAACTACTGGGAAAAAACGTAAAAGGAAACCTTTGCACCGATCATTTGATAAGAAACGTTTAAGGTATAGTAAGAAAAAATAAATGGCATGAAGTTTGGTTTGTTTTACAAGAATTTTGTCGATTTTACCTTCAAATAACCTTCACTATGAGGTGATGGAGTCAAACGGATCACGGATTCGGATTCGGCGACCCTAAAAACATATATGTATATTGTTAAACCTTGGTTGCCGTTAATTTTGGAAATTAGACCTTGACCTGATCTTGACCCTAAGGTGATGGGTTCAAATGGACCACGGATTCGGAATCAGCGACCTCAAAAACATATATGTATACTGTTAAACCTTGGTTGCCGTTAATTTTGTAAATTTGACCTTGACCTGACCTTGACCCTGAGGTGATGGGGTCAAATGGACCACGGATTCGGAATCAGCGACCTCAAAAACATATATGTATACTGTTAAACATTGGTTGCCGTTAATTTTGTAAATTTGACCTTAACCTGACCTTGACCCTGAGGTGATGGGGTCAAATGGACCACGGATTCGGAATCAGCGACCTCAAAAACATAAGGTATATATGGTCTGGTCCGCTGGTTTTGACTTTTTTTTTGTGTGGCTGCGTAATTTATTTTATATTTATACGAATATTATTATGTTAATATTATATTTTTGTGATTATTAATGTAATAATGATTAATAAAATGGTCAAAAATTTAAAAAAATTCGTTAAATCAATAATTTAATTGTATTTTCCAAGTTTACTAGTACAATCGGAAAATAGCCCTAACGCAAAATGAAAAGTTGCCCCATACATGGGGCTACTTTCCAAAAAACAATTTTTTTTTCGATCCAAACTATTGTTATGTTAAATGAATAATGAGAAGTCTAGACCAATTTTTTTATTCAGTTTGAAATCTAAACTTACAAGGAGAGTGTTTCACCTTCGGGTCACCGTTTTTGCTCAAATTTTGGGAATGTTTTCTGGATGCAGAAATATGAAGAAAGCCAAAATTTTAGAGGCCAACGCTCAATATTTCCCTAGTTACAGGTCATCAAAGAAAATCACTAAAAAAGTTACTAGATTTTCAAACGCTTATAGTTCCTCAGAATTATTAGCTAGAAGCTTAAACCTTTTTTTAAATGAAAGCTGAGCTCAAATCCTTTCGAAATAGCACCTATACCATCTCAAAATATTATTTTTTCCCATAGTTATAGCATAATAAAGATTGATCCCAATTTTAGTTTTTATTATTAATTAATGTTTTAAACAAAAAATTCAGGTCCAATCTTTATTACGCTCTAACTCTGGGAAAAAATAATATTTTGAGATGGTATAGGTGCTATTTCAAAAGGATTTGAGCTCAGCTTTCATTTAAAAAAAGGTTTAAGCTTCTAGCTAATAATGCTGAGAAACTATAAGCGTTTGAAAATCTAGTAACTTTTTTAGTGATTTTCTTTGATGACCTGTAACTAGGGAAATATTGAGCGTTGGCCTCTAAAATTTTGGCTTTCTTCATATTTCTGCATCTAGAAAATATTCCCAAAATTTGAGCAAAAACGGTGACCCGAAGGTGAAACACTCTCCTTGTTAGTGTTAATGCTTTGGTAGAGTCAATTATTTCACTACCGGAGAAGAAATCTTTTCTTAAAAAAACGTCTGGAATTTAGCCCCACTCTTCCCTACAACTTGACGGGATGTCGGAGTTGTTAGAATCGATTTTTGCTTATTTTATCTGATTGATATCTCTTTAAATTGACAATTCAGACAAATATAATGACTTATCCGCGCTAAAGCTAGATTAATTTAATCATTTTTGTTAAAAAAAAATAAACCTAACTTCAAAATACTATACATTCAAAATTTGTTCATAACTTTTTATGTGTCATATTTTAATAAATTTCTTGAGTTGTCTGCACTCAGGATTAATCTTATAAATTTTCTTTTTGTAGTGAAAGAATACGATTTGATACACCGTTTACTCATGAACTTTGAATTAAAATATTATTAGGAGGGGATAACTACGATATCCTCTTGAAAAATAAGTTAATCTTATAGGAGTGTCCAGTTAGAGAGACGCGTCCAGTCACTGGGACTTTTACCTTATGTCTTAATAATGAAGTTCATAGTTTATTTTTGTAATAAAAGTAAAATGATTTTTTTCTATGAACATTTAGGTAATGAAAATGTTCCCGAAAAGAAAAAGCGAACGCTAAGTCCCATAAATGAAAAAGTAAATATAATAAAAACAGTGAAAACAGAAACTTTTGTTGCGAAACCTTACACTTCACAAATAGACTCACAAAGTTTAGATGGCACAAGCTCTACTTTTCCATTCACACTTAGCTCGAAAAATACAGTAATGACACCTAATGAAACAGATTCTACTTAAAGATCATTAGACTCTACAGCTGTGTTACAATCATCATTATTTAATCATTTGAAGCAACAACTAGCCCGTCAAGATTTGTCAAGAAATCAAAGAATTCAAATACTGACCCTATTACCGCCAGATTCGACTTATGAAATCATTTTAGAAAATTTTGATGTCACTCAGAGAATGATAAAAGTAGCAAAATCTTTATGTAAGAACAAAGGTTTTATAAGTTCTCCAGATTTAAAACAAGGTATATTCATGCTGAAAGTGTACCTGATCCTGTCGACATACTTACAATCAACTTCTTTCAATATTCAATAATATTTCGTCAGGTGAGAGGAATAATGTCCTAAATTTAAACGCGAAAAATTGAGTTTTTGAAATCAATTATTGGATTTCGTAAGTTTTCGATTGTTTTTCTCAAAAACATTTATTAAAACTTCTAAAATAATATATTTTGTTTACTTACATATACGTCAATAAATGATTTAAAATTAAGTTTTTGATGTAAACACAATATATTATATGTTTAATGTCTATTTATGTTTTTTTAGTCATCCTGTGTAAAATTAACGAAAAATTTTAAATCGCATTGCATTACAGTTTTCTAGTCAAGACACCACGCGGCGCTATGTGTCCTTCAGTCATGAACTATGAGCTCAGAATCCTTCGGAAACAAACCCTGATTAGGACCTTCTTATGCGCAAAGCCGATTTAGGACGTTACTTCTCTCACCATTTCATAAAATTTTCGTCCGTGATATTTTCAGTGATTTTTATCTAAAAGTCGGGTTGCTTTAATCTTTATATATTTAATTTTAGAGGTTAATTAAATAATGTTTGAAAGCCCTTAAGGTGACCTCGGAGTTTAGGTTATACATGAGATTTACCAGATCTTCTAATTTTCCACCATTCTTTGAAGCCTATAGAATGGTGGAAAACTTAAAAACCCAAAAAATTTTATAGACTGAAAGCGTAATTTGTAAACTACAAAATGCAAATTTAGGTTAACCTCCAAAGTCGCCTTAACTTATAAAAAAAATTCTTTTTAATTTAGTAGTATACATTTCTTGACATAAAGTACTATTTCTTGTTCTATCTGTATTATATTTTAATGAATAAATTAGTAATTCTATATATTTACTGTATTATAGGCCAAAATTTGAGTTCCGAAGTTGTTGAAACAGTCATAAAGTTTCATAGGAATAACGAAGTCAGTACATTAAAGTCTGGGAAAAGAGATTTTATTGTAATCAAGGTTATCGGAGGGAATGAAGAAGAAATTCAAAAAAGATTACTGCTTAGTTCACTAAGAGAACTTTATGCTGGGTTTAAAGAAGAATATCTTGATTTGAAAATTGGTTTTTCACGTTTTGCATCTGTTCAACCATCTGAATGTGTTTTTGCCCAAAGCAGTGGAACTCACACTGTATGCGTATGTACTATTCATCAAAATGCTAAGCTGTCTATCTTGGGTGATTAGAGATTTCACAACCTTCAATTAAATGATAAGGTTACAAGGAGTTTTTATTTATTCTTTATTAATGAATCATTCTTTTGATATTTTCTAGGTTGCAGTTTGCAAAAATTGACATTTGGTTATGAATTCCTATTAAATGATTACAAAGATTGCATTAATTTCATCGTTTGCTAAAAATCATCTGTGGATTGTTTTCTTCAAAAATGTAATAAATGTCTTGGTATTGACAAACTAAAAAGTTATTTAGAAGAAATTTTTTCACAAAATGAGGCTAATATCATTACTTTCAAACAATGGATAAATGCTCTGCAATGTACTCCAGAAACTATTACAAAAACTATTCCAGATTTCATAGATTATTTTAGTGATCAGATCCAGAAACTTAAAAATCATGATTTTATTTGTAAGGAACAGTCAAAATATTTAAAAAATATAAAAGAGACATTGCAGGAAGGAGAATTTCTTTGGTTACTGGTCTTCACGGAAAACTATGCATTTATAGTTCAAGAAGCAGCCCAAGGATTCCACTGGAATAACAATCAAGCTACAATATTTACGTCCGTTATATACGATTGCAAAGAAAATAAATTAGAGCACAAAAATTTCATTATAACATCCGATAACCCCACCCACGACTCGGTCGCCGTTTACACTTACATCAAGTTAATTATAGGTTCATTAAAAAAAGAATTTAAAACTATGAAAAAAATTTATTATATTTCGGATAAAGTACACAATAATTCAAAAATTTTAAAAATCTATTGAATTTATACTTTCATGAAATTTTGGTATTCCAGCTGAGTGGCACTTTTTTCCGACTGATCATGGAAAAGGTTCATGCGATGGACTTGGTGGTGCTGTTAAACGGGCAGCAGGATAAGCTAGCTTACGATTTTCACCTGACAAACAAATTTTAACGTCACAAGCACTTCACAATTGGTTTAAAACCAATAATAATTTTAAAAAGGTTGATTTTATATTTTCACCTATTGGAGAATATAAAGCTAACAAAAGAAAATTGAATCAGCGATTTAAGAATAAAAGCAGAGTGCTGAATTTGCGACTGCAACATGCTATTATTTCCTCAGAGAATGGTTTAAATTCAAAAATATATTCAAATTCTATAGAAGAAGAATTCCATGAATTATCGAAAAATACTTAAAAAAATCAAGTATTTTAGATGATATGGAATTTTCGAGAATTAAGTTTACGTGTTCATATTTTTTATGAAAATATTCTGAATTTTTTTTGTAAATTTTGTAAATAATGCAATAAACATCAACATTATTTTCATTTATTTTCACTTTGGAACATTTATCATTAATAATTTGTAACATATGAATATATGTATTGTATTACATACTTGTATAGTAAATAATATGTTGGTAATGCTTTTGATTTATTAATTTAATTTATCATATAGATTCCTTAAAATTCCACTACTTTTCTGCTTCAACATGCTTCGTAACTTTCTGCTTCAATATGGATTATGAGCTGGTTTCAATACATTTTGTAAACACGCTAATTTTTAGAATAGACGATGAAAACTTAAAAATTGTCGCATTCTTATTTTGAAAACTCACAAAGAGAGTGCATTGCATTTGGGTCTCGGATTTTCATCTAACTCTAGGATATTTTCTCTTACATAAAATCATGAAAAAAACCGCGGCCATTCGGTCCAACGCTCAATTTGTTCGGAGTCATGAGCAGTTTTATTTAAATTATAAAAAAACATGTATCTGATTTATAGCTACACATTTTTTTAACTACTTATTCTACAAGGTTTTTACTAATTGCATATTAAAGTTGAGATTAAAATCTTTTGATTGAAAAAAGACGCGTTCAAAAAGCTCAAGTTGTTCAAAAGTTATGAATGAATACAAATACCGCAAATATTTAGCATAAAAATATGCATAGAAAATAAATGCTGCATTTTAGTCTAAATTTCATCTTAATATTCATTCCTTTATAGCTTTTAAATAACTTGAGCTTTTTGAACGCATCTTTTTTTAATTGGAAGGTTTTAATCTTAACTTCAATATGCAATTAGTTAAAACCTTTTAGAATAAGTAGTTCGAAAAAATGTACAGCTATAAAGCAAATACACATTATTTTAGAATTTAGACATAACTGCTCATAACTCGAAAAAAATCGAGCGTTGGACCAAATGGTCGCGGCTTTTTTCATAATTTTATGTTAAAAAAAATATCCCAAAGTTAGAAGAAAATCCAAGACCCAAATGCAATGCACTCTATTTGTTAGTATCAGAAAACATCAATTAACACTGTTTTTTTTAAGGGTATGTAAAACTAACATTATACCAGTACTCATTGACTATCTTTTGATTTTATTGCAAAATTTAAGAAAAAAATGCTTTAGCTTTTACATAAAGATTATTGAGTTAAATTTTTAAATAAATCTATTCATTATTTATTGAGAATTTTGGGTTTTAATATATTAGTTAACAATTTTACGATGTAGTACAAGAAATCCAAAATTCTTGAAAACTAATGAATGAATTTACTCAAAAATTTAACTGAATGATCTTCATATACATACTACAAGCTAATGCGTTTCTTCTTCTAAAATTCTGCAGTAAAATCAGAAAGATAGTTAATATTCATGAGTACAGGTATAGTGTCCACTTTACATCCTCTTAACATAAAGCTAAAATGATGCGCAATAATTATATATATACACATTTACTATCAGTTTACTGATCGAGCTACCGATAATATAATTATAAAACTGAAATGACGCTCAATTTATTTCCGTGACCAAAACAAATAGAAACTCAATAACTGATGAATAAATCAATTTGAAAATTATTTTAGCATCCAAAACTCAGTTTTGATCTACATAAAAAAAAAAAATATTTGTTTATTTTTATGAATAATAAATTCGCGACCATGACTTTGGCTTATAGAGTTGAATTTTCTTCTACGTAATCTACTATGTATTCCATTTGTCTACTTTGAAAAATAGACAACCCTTAAATTATTGTATCTTCGGTTCCAAACGTCCTACAAAGGTTTTTGATCTTGCAACTAAAAGGTCTTGAAGAGGCCATCGAGTTGCAAGGTCAAACATCATATTATATTGAGAATACAAATTACGGCAAATGTTTGAAAATGACAGAAAAACTTCGAAAGCTGCGTTTCTGCATACTATCATGGAATTTTCTGGAATTAAGGCTGTAGAGGTAACAATTTCTGTTCCACCACTCTAAAAACTTGATTTCGCGTATATTTTTTACCGGAGAATTCAATTTTCATATTTACAAGGTAGAAAAAAAGTCGCTGTTGTATTTAGGGCTATTTTTGTTCTAAAAAGGGCCGAAAAGGGTCTTAAAAAAAGTTTGAAGGACAATATGAAATTTTTTTTTTTAAATTGGCCAAATTTCTTCACAAAAAGGTATTATGACTTTTTTCGTTCAGAAGTACAGATTTCGCGTTATTTGAGATTAAAAAAGCCCTATTTTTGCGAAAATAACGTTTTTGGACAACTTTGAGCTCTTGTATCTCAGAGGCATTGACTCAGAATGATCTGAAAAAATACATGAAAACTCAGGGAACCAAAACAAACATTTAGGCAAAGTTTGGAGGAATTCTATTTTTTTTCATGCACACTTCACGTGGACACCCCCATAAATATATATATATAAAATAATTTTAAAATATTAGATTTATTTTTTACAATACTTACTAATTTTTTAATCCTGTATATTTTCTTAATAAAATTAGCTAATCTCAATAAATGTCTAGAATAAATTCCATGATTTTGATTAAGATAATAGTGATTTTGATAACCATAAAATTTTTATAAATTCAGTATAATAATAGATATAGATATATTAAATGAATCTTAAATCATAAATGGAATTAATAGTTTCTATTATAATTATTTTAGTATAATAATTAATATATAATAATGTTTATTTAAATCTTTTAAGATTTAGAGGGTTATTTTGTTATAATTTCTATTTGATATATTTTGACTAATTTTTATATTTTATAAGATATATCATAATTTTTTCACTATGATTTTTAAATATTTTCAATAAAATTTTAAACATTTTATATAAGTATTTAACTAAATATTAACAAAATACATTATTAATAGTTTTAATATGTAATAATTAAACAATTTTAATTATTTATTCAAGACTTACTTTAAATATATAATAAAATTAACTGCTAAATTTTTTATATTATAATAATTATATATTACAGTACATCATAAAATTTTTTACGAATATTGATTATTCTTAATAAATATCTTGAATATTTATCATGATCTTGGTTAATATAATACTCAGCTATGGGTTCTCGTAATTCTATTTTATATTCTATAATTTTATTCGCGTAATATTTATATTATTCTGATACTTCTTTCCAATTATTGAATTCGAGTTTTTCATCATTTTCACCGATATAAGAATCTATCATATTTTTTAAAACTAAAATTTCAGTATTATCTAAATTATCATCATCAAGATTTTTTAAATAATATTCAATTTCTTCCTCATAACTTAGATGATCTTCAATTTGATTACCTAAATCATCCATGATTTCTTGATCATTAATATTATTTATTTCAACATAATTTCCTTTTAGTGGATTCCATTTCATTTTTTTTGTATTATTGATTCTAAAATACCCTTAAAATTAATTTTATTTTTTGTAAATATTTTATTTAATTAAATTAATTTTTCTATTATTTAAACTATAAATATAAACGTTTCCGGTCAATAATAAAAATTAACTAAATAATAAAACAATTAAGAAAAAATTTAAAAAACTAAAATAATAAACTTAAATTGTAATGTTCATAAGATAAGATATATGTTAAAATAAATATTTTTTATTATAATTTTTGATAATTTATAATAAAATTATTGTTTTAATATTTCGTTCCAAACCATATTTATTATTTCATTTTTATTTTCTAATTTATTTTGAATATATATATTTTTTCTATTTTCACTTCGTAAAAGAGCTGCATATAACTGTCTATGAGAGAATAATGGTTTTTTAATAAATATACCTACATTCTCAAAACTTCGTCTTTGGGACTTATTAATAGTTATTGCAAATGGTAATATAATGGGAATTTTTTTTCTGTATAAAATAAAAGGTAAAGAAGATGATTTATTAGTACCTAATGTTATTCTTGGTATAAAAACTTTATTTCCTTTATTTTCTCTTGTAATAATTTCAGCTTTAATATTATATTTAAATAATGTAGGTCGTAAAATGTTAACACTTCAAGTCTTTATTTATTACATCGTGAGAAATGTTTTACAATTGAATTAAAGACATAAGTTATGGGTGCATTGATTGCTTGCATTAAAAAAATTTTTTGTTTTTATTTGCTACATTGCCAAACAATAATGACGCTAATGAGTGGATGAAAAGACCTATGTAAAAATATCTCTCAACTTTTACTTTATTAAATTTCTCTTAAAAGCGTCATTATTCTTTGAGGTATACCTCTCGGTTACATTTTTCGTATACTCAACGCTTTTAATCTAGTTCAAGGAGTTTTTTTTTTATCAACTTGCCTTTGCTGGCGTCATTTTTATGCTTCCATACAGTATGTACCATTTAATTCCATAAAAAAATATTAGTGTTTATTCATTTCCATTTTTCTTAAATCTAATTTCCTTCTTTTTTCCTAGGTTTTAACATATATGTTTTTATGGTATGATAATAATAATGTTTGATTATGTGAATTGAATCAATGATATTTGTTTATTAATTGTATGTATACTCAATCGTAGTTCTTCTTATAGAACATCACAGTCTATAAGAATATCAAGCAAACAAAAATTTGATTTTTATTATTATTATTATTCCATTTCTATCTTACTCCTATTTTATTTTCGAGAGCGCGGTGGCGTAATGGATAGAGCTCTTGCCTTCAACGCGGAGGGCATGGGTTCGAATCCTGGCCAGGTACCTCTAACTTTTTTTTCGAAAGAAAATAAGTGTATGTGCTATTTATATCGCGACTCTTTAAAAAATCCGACCTCATTGGGTATCGGTTGATTGTTGGTTACAAAAGTGGCTGACCATCCATCGGTAGTCAAAGTTTTCGGTATGGTGGGTCTGACAGTCCTAGCCTGATGTAATGTGTTAAACAGATGCCGGGCGGGGGACTTCCTCGACTTCACCATATATAAAAGGTTAATCATATAGAGGACAATATCCTTTATATATTAATCTTTTCTTAAAAAAAAAAAAAAAAAAAAAAAAAAAAAAAATCTTACTCCTATTTTAAAGCTACAGTAGTTGATAATATAAAGAGTTGCACCCAGCTTCCATGCTGTAATAATAAAAAAAAATTTGGATTTTTCGTCCAATACATTACTATCCTTTAAATTTTATTTTACAGTTTATACAATGGTATCTCACTATCTAGGCAAAATTTTTACTTTCAATGAAATTTGATATTAATATTATGATAAAATCACTCTTTTTAATAAATAGTTTGGAAGCTAGTTTCATATTTTACATAAATTTTTAATCTTATTTTTTGATTTTGCAATTGATACGTGAACATATCGAAAAAAAAAATTTTTTTTTTATCTATTATTAGTCCCAAAACCTTGTTGCATTTTTGTTTTCCCTTTACATACATTTTTGAAGGGCGCATTGTCTTTTTGATTTACATCGTTTTTATGCTGTAATAACAATGTTTAATTATATATATTCTTACAACTTAATAAGCAAATATTATTTTAAATCCGTACTTCATTTGTTATTTAAAGAAAAATTTTGTTACCGTAGTTGATTAAGCAACGAGCTGTATCTTTGTTTCTCTGGACCAGCTTGTTGTTAATCTTACAAGTCCTCTCTAGCCCATTATAATCTTTTAATAATTTTTTGTTCTTACCCCTTTTTTTCTTTCTTTTTTTTCTCGAATTTCCCTTTTATTCTTATTATGGTTCCTTGCCTGAGAACATTTTATTTATTGACCCTTTCCTTTCCTATATGATGCAAAGTAAGAATATTAAAAAAAAAAGAATATATTTTTTTGTATTATAATCTATGTGTGTATCTATATTATGGTTAAATAATAATAATAATTGATTTTAAAGCTTAGTATGGGAATATTCCCTTTTTATTTTAATATTTTTCTGTTTTCCTTATCAACAGCAAAATGTAATCGTTTATTATTATTATTTCCCTTCTCTCTTTTTATTTAAACGTTTGTGATTAATCTAAACATAAGAGAGCGCGGTGGCATAAGAGAGCGCGGTGGTGTAAGAGAGCGCGGTGGTGTCAAGAGAGCGCGGTGGTGTAAGAGAGCGCGGTGGTGTAAGAGAGCGCGGTGGTGTAATGGATAGAGCTCTTGCCTTTAACGCGGAGGGCATGGGTTCAAATCCTAGCCAGGTACCTCTAACTTTTTTTTCGAAAGAAAATAAGTGTATGTGCCATTTATATCGCGACTCTTTAAAAAATCCGACCTCATTGGGTATCGGTTGATTGTTGGTTACAAAAATGGCTGACCATCCATCGGTAGTCAAAGTTTTCGGTATGGTGGGTCTGACAGTCCTAGCCTGATGTAATGTGTTAAACAGATGCCGGGTGGGGAACTCCCTCGACTTCACCATATAAAAAGGTTAATCATATAGAGGACAATATCCTTTATATATTAATCTTTAAAAAAAAAAAAAAAAAAAATTAATCTAAACATCATCTTGAATTCATATTTATTCCACATTGTATGAATTTTTTTTTATCATAATCTTCTTTACTTATTTTAATTATGTACGTTTCTTTGATTTTATTTCATATATCTTTTACATGTATCTCTGTTTCCCGTTTTTATTACCGAGCTACTATGCGGTTCTTTGACTTATCTTTTAAATGTTTCTTTTTGTATATATAGATTTGCCTTTATTCATAATAAGTCATTATCGTCGACTTCTTGCTACCGTGTACGTTTTCTTTTTATACTTCAAACTGAATAAAATTTAAAAATTTTTTGAAATTTGCTATTTACTTAAATTTTGTAGAGTCTTTCTTTCCATCTTAAGGAAAATGAGGAAGTATATGTGCCGGTTTGTTTTTATCTTTGAAAGACTTGACTATTTTCGGTTATCATTTGTAATTAATTTCTTCGTTTATACGTCCCTAACTTTATTTAATCATCACTACTATTTTTTATTTCTACCTTCGAATCCTATCCTTTAGTATTTAAGTCGATTGTGCTCTCATTTTTCTCTACAGTTAAATTTTGGCTATTGATCTATTCCAATTAAACCTTGATTACCGTCGTCATTGCTGGACCCAATGTAAGTACCTTTGTTTCTGTATTTTTCTCCCTTTTCTTTCTTTCTCTCTCTTTTTTTTATTGATACGTATTAAAATTTTTTTTTTTTTTTGTAGGAACACTTATTTTCTCTTTTTCTCTGTTGTCTCTCCGGAGTGCCGTCCCGTGTCCAAGACGTGGGAACGAGCGTAAGTTTTACTTTGTTTCTATGTGTTTTTTCTTCTCAAATATTTTTCATGTTCTTTTCTTCTTATTTGTTTATTTTGTTTCTTTTTCTCTAGACTGCCGACCTCCCAGTTACCAGCCTGGAATCGCTTGTGATCTCACTTCATCATCGCATTGATGATATGATGATTGTGATGGAGACAGCCTTCCTCGACTTGCAGACCGAATCGGATGTTGTTTTTCGTCTCCTTCGAACATATCCTGTTTTAGCCACGCTGTTGGCTACTGATCCTGTTCCTGAGCCTCATGCTAGCAGGAATATTTCTCTAACGGAGCCCTCATTTGTTGACCTTACGGACGATGGTGATGACGAAAGCATCATTTTGGATTGACGGGTTTCAGTGTATGTGTATCCGTGTAATTACGTTTTTATCTTTATTAATATGTTTTATTTTTATACTTCGTTGTGTTGTTTTTTTTATTTGTGCGCCTGCATTGTAAATGTGAAAAAAAAAAAAATTGTATCAAGAATGGAAGGTATTTTGTGTTATGCATATATTATTTTATTTATTTATTATATTTTTTTTTACTTTTACCTATCCCTGTATTCCCTTTTATTGTCAACCTAATTATTATTCTTATCTATTTTGGAATTATTTGTTTATATTCCTTAAAGATTAGATTTTAACTTGAATTTATTAATATAACTATAAGTTATTTAAATGCATTCTTGAAATTGAATTCATTCTCTGCGACTATTTTTAATTTGAATATCTTTTCTTTTTTTTCTATTAATTTACTATGAGTTACTTCAATTTTTTTCTCAATTTATATAATATGTGATTTAAAAAAAAATTTTTTGTTTTATTTTATCTCCAGTATTTTTATTGAAATTTTTTTTTTTATATTTTATTTGAATTTATTGTCTTAAATAAATTGAATAAACATCGAAATAAAGTTTCATGAAAAATTTTTTATTTTTTCTTAAACAGTACATGGCCTAGTTTTCTTGTTTTCTTCTTTTCGCTTACTTCTTTATCTGGTTCATTATTTATTTTCTTATTCAAAATTATTTTACTTCTTGTGTTTTTTTGACGTACTTATGCTATTTACTTTCTTATTTGATTTTCTTTCGCTTGTAATGTTTTTTCTCTTTTTTTTATTTCTTATCCTTCTTGCTTTACTATTTCGATTATCAACTCTTCTCCTTCCACGTCTTGTTTTCTCTCTGTGTTCCTCAGCTCGTCCTCCAAGGTCTGCAGTATTTCCAAAATCTCATCATCTGTACACAGATAGCTGTTTCTTTTTATGTTTTCTATCTTATTTACTTTTCGTTTTTCGGCTTACATCTGTCTATACCACTCACACTCGTTCTTTATGTCTAGAAATATGTGTTCTATGGCTTCTTCTAGTGTTACGTTATTTTTGAAATCTATAATTTTCATTTTATTTTCTTCGTTTTCTCTCTGTCGGTTTGGCAATGCCTTGACATATTCTTCTCTCGCTTTTTGTTCATATTCTATTTCTATTTCCTCTAAGTCTTGTTAAACTTTAGCATATGAATCTTCTTCTGTTTCATATTGTTGTTCTTAATTTCTACTTGTTTCTTTTACTCCTTCATACTCGCTTTCTTGTTTTCCTACAACTTTCGATTCTTCTTCTTTCTCTTGTATCCCCATTGTTTTAGTTATAAGCGCTTACCTTCGCGGTATTTCTCGGGTTTTAACCATTCTGCTTGACTTTTCTTTTTTTCTCTTTACGTCCTTATTTGTTATTATTCTTGCAATTTGTATGGATAAAAGCCCCTCTTTACCAACATACATTTGTTTCCACCTCCGATTTGCGATTTTCTGTTCTCTCCTTGATAATTTCGTAATTAGACTATTTTCCTACATTCTGGACACTTCCTTTCCCGAACCTCTCTACCTGTTAGATTCATATATGCTATTCCTTGAACGTAGTCTTCTCCAGGTTTAGTTACTCTGCATCTTCGACATCCAAATTGCCGACTTTCTTTATTTTGATAAACGATTTGTTTATGTTTGAAAGTCATTTTTTTTATTTCGATAGTTTCTTCGTTTGATATTTCTTTGCTCTTTCTTTTTATTTACTTTTTCCTCCCCTTTTGTTAATTTTTGTAAACGATCTTTTTATTCTTTTGAAAGTCCTGGAACTTGATAGAGAGAAAGAAAAGTTTTGTCAGTTTCCCTGATATGCTTGTTTCTTCTATTACTTATTTATTTATTTTTATTTCTTATACCCTTTTATATATTATTTTTATTGTTATTATCTTTTTATATTTTATATAAATTTCTTTTATTCCTTTTTTTTCTATGTTCTTTTAACTACTTTTACCTTTTTATTATTATTATTATGTTTGTTTTCTTTTTTACCTTTATATTATTATTGTATATATATATTTTTTATATTAAAAGAAAAACAATTTTGCTTTTAACTATCTATAGGCTCCCTGTCTTCAAGCGAACTTATATTGTATGAATATATTTTTTTCATATCGTGTCCCTTTTTCTATTCATATTTGTTTTTGTGTGTTGATTCTCCTTCCCCCGCTACACTATCATATATACGTTCCTCCTCATTTTTCTCTACTACCTTTCCTTTGTTTTCTTTTTCTTTCTTTTCCCTATTCTGCCCTAAATGCAATAACAATTGTGTAACCGAATTTCATACTGCTCCCAACAAGTGTATTGGAAACCCATATAAGCTATATATTGCATATCCGTGTATTACCGTATCAATTAATAATTCTATTCAGCGTCCTAACATAAATATTCCAATAATCCCTGTACTTGCCGTCCTAAAAGTTGAAAAATTTCGCTAACATTTCTAAGATTTCCTTATCAAAGAAATGTATTTATATTATATTATTCCCTGTTTATCTATTTTTCTACTACTCATCCCTAAAGCCACGTTATTTAATACCGTTAGTTTTTCTATTGGAAATAGTATCATGTCTCTTAGCCGATTTATGTCTTTTTCCCCATATATTCCTCCCATCGCTAAATTTTCCGGACTTAAATATGTCCAGGTTGGTTTTGATTGTGGTTTTAAGATTTCAGGAGTCTCGTTGCGCCACATCGACGGTAGGATTCTATACCATGTCTTACCTAATCTACACATTACCGGCATTTGCGTATCGCAGGGAACTTCTTGCCCTTTTCTTACTAATATTCGTGAACGAGGAGATAAAAATAATTCTTCCTGACCTCTAAAAACTGGTAGTTGCTCGTAGCACCTTGTTGTATTTCTATGTCGAACTTCTACCGCTAGACACTTTAATAAGTGTACTACTTCTCTCGCCATGACCGCCATGTACCCTTGCGCTTCCATTAATCGAAGGCCAAATTCTTCCGGCGCTATTGATGCTATTGACAACGCGTTCCTGAGGACCTTTCTTTCTAATTCGCATTTTTGAAAAATTATATTATAATACATTTCTTGAATTTTCCCGCGTATGTATTTTTCTACACATAAAAATTTCGAATTTATATAAGCAAACACGTCTAAATTTTTGGTGGCGGTGGGACCACGCTTTACAAAACTACTGTTTCGCGTTTTTTCCAAAACAAATAACTTAGGATGCTCCGTCCGTGCGATGGTATATCCACATATGTGCACTTTTCCTGTTCTCAATAGTGCAAAAATGATCTCTTCTGCTTCTACTGTATACATCGCCCGCGTTTGTCCTTTTTCGTATACTTTGTTTATTGTTTCTTCGTATGATACGAAATATTTTTGCTTACCACATGGTCCTTCTGGCATCAAATTCCAGAATGCTTGTCCTGTATCGAAATCTGTACAGATCATATCAGTTAGGATGCATTTTGCACCTGATCTTAATATTACTTTATTTCCTTCTAAATTCACTGCTGCCCAGTGATCTTGTATTGATATTTCTACCCAACCGGCTACGTATACATCTTCCCAACTTCCGTACTCGACGCTATATGATCCCCCTTTGCACGTTGAGTCTCTTGTGCTGCTCCTTGCAAACACCATATCTCTATGTATTGTTTTATTTCGGGCTATTCCTAATAATTGGGTAGCGGCGATTTTAATGGCTCCTGTCAACTGTAATATTGAACATTCTTTTCTACCTTTTTCTTTATAGTAGCTAATTTCTCCCCCTAACACCCTGGATGCATGCGAGTGCATGCCACAATGTGTGATACCACGCGTTATTTTAATTCTACATTTATATACCTGTGTCTTTCCGAATTCGTTTAACTGTAATAATTGCGCATACGTTTTTGTTATATTTACTGGTGGGTGTCGTTCACATTCTCCTATATCTAATAAAGATACAGTCGTTAGATTGGATATATGGTCGCTACAATCGTACCCAAAGAGTCTGTACGATAGTCTTGTTTGTCCCAAGATGACGATTATTAAAAGTTGAATTACCTCCTTTTTCATTTTCTGTAACAAGAAAAGACATTTTCATTAGTCTCTCTTTTTGTTTAATTTATTCTCTTCCCCTTGTTTATTTTTTGTTGTTCCCTCTTTTGCTTATTTATTTCTTTCTTTTATCTGTTCCCTTTTTGTTTATTTTTTTCTTTCTTTCTTTAATTATTTTTTTTTTATTTAAAAATTTCTCTATATAAAAATTGCTCTTATACGTATATGCATTTAATTAAGGTAGGTTTATTTAATAATTAGTACAACCTGGTATTTATATATCTATGTATTTTTTTTATTTTGTTATATTTAATTTATGAATTTGGTACAGTTCAGTTTAAATGATTATATCTAATTGTGTGTTTTTTTCTGTTCTTGAGTCACATAGATGTGTCTCCTCTCATATTACCGTTATTCGATACACATTCTTGTTTGATTCTTCGGGAAAAGTGATTTCGAAGTCATTTGGCACCGCATCAAATACTATTTCAACATATCCTAGAAATGCAATCAGTCCTCCCAATAGTAAAAGTAAGCATGCTACTAATGTTAAGGTTACCGTCTTAATCAGTAGTAGTTGTTCTTGGTACTGTAGGTCTTCTATAACGGCCTTAGTTTTTTCCTCATACTCCCAGAAAGAAATTTCTTGTCCTCCTCGTGTAACTTGCAAGAAGTATTGTGCGTATTCCTTCTTTCGAAATATGTCGGTTAAATTAGTAATATCTAATTTTTGATTTAGTATGATAGTCGTAGTATTATTTATTCTTGCATCTTCTGGCACAGACTTTATCAATTATCCCTGTGTAATAGAATCCTAATGCTGCTAGGTACTCAGGTTTAAGATGCGGATGGGGCCAATTCACGAAGCTGTTCCTTCTCATTTCTTCTGATTCATACATCTTTCCCTTTTTTCTTTGGTTTTATAATTATATTATATTGTATTATCTTTTCACCTTTCCCTTCTCTTTGCTTTGTGTCGTGAGTTATTTTCTCCCAGTGATCTTTCCTTTTATCCTGATTTCTGCCATTGTCCTCTCTCGAGAAACAATGATACTACTGTACAAAGAATAAAACAAGATATATTTTTCTTTCTTACTCTATTGCTTCTTTTTTTTGTTTTTATTATATATTTATTTTATATATATTCTCTTTCCCCCCGTTACTTATTTTCTTTGGTTTACCACTACTGTTTTTGTTTGTTTTCGTTTAATCTGTTGTATACTCCCTTTTTTTCTTTGTTATTACAACTATACGCTTAAGTAATCTTTTGCAGGGAAATTTTCTTATAACACCTCTATATTCAAGGGAACGGGTCCTCCGCAACGCCAACACAGAGTTTGATACTGTGAATCGTGTTGATGATGTGGGCACCCGCGTCACATTGCATTTAAAAAAACTTCTTGGCCCTGATTGTCAAAAAGGAAATACGCGCATGAAATACATCGACGCCACACTGGTAACGGGTCCTTGCATATCCGGCACTGTCCGTACTAGAGATCATCGCTAAATCCATACTTTCCATACTCCAGGTGCAAATATTGTATATGGGTGATTCCATATTCCTGCCTTATCATTAATACCAGTTCCAGGAGTTCCTTAGATTCACCGTCTTCTACCTCGTCGTAATAGTCTACAGCGCTTTCATGCATCATCATTTGTTGTCGGGCCCTTGTTTGTGCGCATAGATCCTCGTTGTCCTTTAGATTAATTTCTGACAATGTATATTGCAAATGCCGCAAGGCAAGCCTTAATTTGACACTATTATAATACACAATAGATGTAATCAACTCCGTTGATGTTCGTGGCGGTTCATGATACCCAGGCGAGGAGCATCCTCGAAATATTTGTCCACAAAATCTCATTCCATTTAACATGATTTGACGGACCGGATTTTCCTGTAGATACTCTTCTCGTTCTTTCCTTTTCATGTATCTCCTCTGTTTGGTTGTGAAGAAGGGGACTGGTAACTTAGGATAGTATTCCTCTAAGGCTCGCTGAATTTGCTATGCTACTTTATCGGTTGAACTTGTCTGCAGCTGGTCTTTTCTAAGTTGCTTCTGTTTTTTCCTCTTATTCTTGGCAGCTATACCTTTCTCTCTATAAAACGCTTGTATGGCCCCTAGTATCTGTACTAGCACATTCATTTCTTCTGGAAGTCTATTGATTAAGAATCTTGTTTTATTCGTTGTTTGTTTTATCAAATAAAAAGGTTTGCCCTCTCCTTTTGTTTTGTTAAAAGAAAAAATTGTTCCTCTCTTCTCTCCTTTCTATTTTGCTTTTTATTTATTTATTTATTTTTTTCTCATTCTTTACCCCTTTTTATTTTTATCTTTTATTTATGTATATTTTCTTTTGCTTATCCTTACGCTAACCTTGTAGCGTTATTTATTGGTATCCCCTTTTCATCCTCATGTGTATATTATATATATTTTTTTCTTAACGGTATATGTGTATATTCATTTAAACGACTGTCACACTTAAACGTTAGAGACTCTTTTCTACCTTATTTTAATTCAATTTATTTTTTTTTATTTATGTTCTTATGTTTAAACATATTATTTTAATCCTTACCTCCTCTCTCTTTTTTTTACTTTGGTTCCAAATAAGATTTTCTTACTCGATTAGCGTGAACGACCTTAGTTTTGTGATTATTTATTTTTATTCTAAGATTACATTTATTATTAAAGACATCTGTGACCAAATATGGTTCTTCGTATTGATCAGTTAGTTTATATTGTTTGCCCCCTTTTAATAGCCACACGCTATCCCCTATTCGGAATTTTTGCGCGTTAATTTTTCTGTCATAATAATCTTTGGATCTGTATTTAGCCTCTATCAATTTTTTTCGCGCAATTTTCTGTATCTCGTTTAATTGAGTACTAAGATCAATTACAAAATCATTATAAGTAGGTAATTGATCCTCGGGTCCCGAGGGCTCATTTTAAGGTAAACGCGCCAATTTCCCAAAAACTAACTCAAAAGGAGTAAATTGATGGGCCTTATGTGGAACAGTATTGTAACAAAAGGAGGCTTATTCAAGGTATTCGTCCCAGCCCATTGTTTGGTCAATCATTACCTTTATATACTCACTTAGAGAATGATTACTGCGCTCTAAACTTCCGTTACTCACGGGGTGATACGCTGTTGTCTTTACTTGTTTAATCGTAAATTTCTTTGCAATTCGTTTCATAAGACCTGCTCATAAAATTTGAACTTTGATCTGTAAGAGTTATTAACGGCACGTCAAAAATGCAGATAAATCTCTTTATAAGAGCGTCGGCTACTGATTCGGCGGTCGCATCCTTAAGAGGAATGGCAATGCAAAACTTAGAAAAATTGCATTGTAAGGCTAACACATTATTATGGCCGTTTCTTGAGACTGGAAAAGGCCGTAAAATATCTAAGCTAATTTTTGCCATTGCCATCGGTGTTGTTCTTCGACGTATTTGATACTTCCCAAGCAAAGAATAATTTTTACCTGTGTTCCCCTCAACACTTTTCTTAAATTTTTTACTATTTCCTCCCATGGAACATTTTCAATTCGTTCACTCCTTGCCATGCTTATAGAGCGTATCTTTTCTTTACTTATGATTTCCTTTAACACACGAGAACAGGATAATCAATTCGCTATTCTTCCCATAGTGCTTACTGAGGTGTTTCCTCGCAGTACCATTGCAAATTGCAATATTTTCCCTTTAGCGATAATTTCGACCTCCCCTGGGCTCAACCCGTTAAAACGAGGCAACTCCTTTCTTTCATCTAGGTGTTGCGCTCCCACGTCGCAAGGTATTCCATTGGTAGTAATAAAATACATTGAATTATCTTCACGCATAAAAATCTTTTCCTTACATTCAGTAAGGGTTTCACTGTGTGTCTTTCTTTTTTCGGCTAAGTCCTTTTTTTGACTCTCATCATTTAATGTCTCGTCAATTAGGTTTCTTGTCTCTTTCTCTCTATATTCCTCTTGTATCGTATTTTCTAATGGATTGAGGTCCTCGTACATATTTCCATCCTCCCATATATTTTCCTCAGTTTCCGCGCTTTGCTCTTTCTTGGTTTCTTCGTCTATTTGTAGCCGCTGTCTATTAGGCCTTTTGAATCGCTTCTCGCGATTGTTTGGACGATGAACCTTGCCTGTACAGGCGCGTGTTACAATCAGCACCGGCTTCTCTACCGGATTTTTTGATAAGGCATTGGCGTTCCCATTCGTTTTTCCGCACTTATAGACAATATCGTAATCATAAGCGTTTAATTTAATACGCCAATGAGTAATCCTTGAGGTAAGGTTCGTTGTATTTTTAAACCATATCAACGGTTTATGGTCCGTGATTATCGTAAATTTTCTTTCTAGTGAATAGGGTCTGAATTGCGAAACGCTACACATTATTGCTAACGCTTCTCGTGAATATATATCATATTTTCTCTCTGTATCTGAGAGAACCCTGGAAACATATGCAATTGGTCTATCTTTTCCAATCTCTCCTTGTGAGAGGATGCCTCCTACAGCTACTCCACTCGCGTCACACGTAACTAAAAATGCTTCTGAAAAATCTGCGATTTTCGACACAGGTTGACTGCACAATTTTTCCTTCAAAATTTCGAATGCCTGCTGTTGCTCTTTCTCCCATATAAACGCAGCATCCTTCTTCAATAAATTACTTAAGGGTTTGGCTGAACCTGAAAAATCTTTAATAAAGCGTCTGTAATATCCTGCCAGTCTTAGAAACTGACGAATATTTTTTGGCGTTTTCGGTATGGGAAAATACCTCACCGCATCGAGTTTTCGAGGGTCTGGTCCTACTCCTTCTTTACTAAGTAAGTGACCTAGATATATAACTTCTTTCTTTAAAAATTCGCATTTATCCAGTTGTAGTTTAAGATTCGCTTCTTGCAGTTTTGGAAAGAATTCCTCCATTGCATAGTTATGCTTTTCTTGTGATTTACCACATATGACTGCATCATCTAGGAATAAAAACATATTTCTTTTATTAGTTGCACTCTTGAAATTTTTCGTTTTATTCATTCTAAACACGCTATCGACTAAGCGTTGAAAGGTCATGGGTAAATTAGATAAGCCCATAGCCATTCTCTTAAATTGATAAAAGCTAAAACATGACGAAAATGCACTTTTGTGTCTATCTTCTTTGGCGAGGGGTATTTGAAAATATCCTTGTGCTAAATCAAAAACGGAAAAATATTTGGCTCCTCCTACCTGGTCAATAATATCAAGAATATTCGGCAACAGATATTTGTCTTTATTCGGCTTTTCGTTTAACTGTCTATAATCTACGACTACACGATATCGTTTATTGCCCTTGCTATGCGGTGACTTCTTTACTAAAAAGGCCGGTGACGCATGATTTGAACTTGACTGCTCTATGATATCAGAGTCGAACATTTCTTGAATTTGTCTTTCAAGTTCCTCTTTAAGGGCATGCGGGAAGCAATAAGGTTTGATGCATATTGGTATATCATTTATTGTGGGTATAGTATGTTCGACTAGCGTCGTCGTACCCAAAGTTTCTCTTTTTAAATAAAATCAGTCTGCATATGCTTCGATTAATTTTTCTATAGGCTCTTTTTCTTTTACGGTTAGGTGTTGTAGTCGAAACTGTGATTTCAATTTTTCTAATCTTACAGCTTGTAAGTTCGGTATACTACTTACGTCAAATTTTTCCTCTTGGTACAGATCATAGCATAATATGTCAAAACAAGGCTTATTCGTGAATCTCAATTAATCATATTTTAAATCATCGAAGTCACATTTGTAATACTCATTTTCGTCGTATTCATTTTCCTCTCTATCATGCTTGCTAGAGTAATCGTCGAGTTCAAAGTCTTTACGTCAAAATTCTTCAATCTCTCCGTTTATCGTTTTCAAGTTTAATCCTTCTTGCTGGCTCTCTTCTAGAATATTTACGGGGCTTATCTCGTATGTCTCGTATACATCAGTGTCTTTTTCTGTGTGTAGCTTTACTACTCTTTCTATCTCATGTGAATTATTTATTCTTATGTGTAACAGTAGATCTTTTTCTTTTGCTATAATTTTATTCTCGTCTTCCTCATAAACAAGATTTTTCTCATTACTATATAATTTTTCTTTTGATCCCTTCTCCTGGCTGCAATCGTGGTTGATTTTTGGAAAATTCTCATAATTATTAACTAATTTATTATCTTTCTGTTTCATATTTTCTGTTCTTATCCGAGAAAAAGGTTCTTCGTTATGCATTTCAACTATTTTCATTACTTCATTAACATTATTTTCACACTCCTCTCTTGAGGTACTTTCATAAACAATATTTTCTTTGTCGTAATACTCTTTTTTGTCTCCAACTTTGGGATTTCTCCAATAGAAAGCATCATTCTTTCTATTATTAACATCATTAAATACTTCTTTTTTATTCAATACATAATATTTATTTTCATCATGGTGAGGGATTCCTCTTTCCTCTTCACCTTCAACAATATATATTTCTTTGAAGTTACGACTACCCTTTTTTGGGTTCATAACATTATTTTTATTTATAAAAATTTCTCCGTGTTTCTGTAAATCTTTATTTTCTCTTTTGCACATATCTTTATTCTCATGATCATTAAAACATTCATTTTTCATTTTATACTCATAACTGCCATAGTAATTTACATAGTCCACGTCATTATATAGTTCATAGTCTAGGAGCCCAGAGGGTTTCATATGAAGTTAGAGGTCCCTCTAAGCAAGTAGGTAATTTATATGTATTTTGAGCCACTGAATCCGAATTCGCAACTTGCTTTTCGCGCAAGTGGTTGAGTAATTTGTTATAAACTACAATAGATGCAGTAATTTTCTCTGCAAAAACTAGTTCTTTAATAAAAAAACAAAAAAAATCGTTTCTGTTGCATGTCGATTCAATAATTAGAACCAGAGATATGGCAAATATATTGCTAAAAAACATAGAGACGTAGCGCAAGCATGGAAAGCCCTGGTAAAAAACCTTATAACTCGACAACTGATTAATATTTTTTGAAGTTTAACGTGTTTGAAAAATTTCAGAGTCTCAGCTTTAGTGATAAATGGTTTTATATTACTTTTAAATGTTGATAAATAAGCTAGAATGATTTGAAGCAGAAAACATTTTCAATTTTTCAGAATTTTGTTTGTTTATAACGAAAAAATATAGGTTAGCGAACAAAATATTTCTATATTTTTGATATAGAATGATAGGAAATTACATCTGGTTTAAGAGTCTGTCCGGTTTTTTAAATTTAAGTAAGTAGAAGCTGAGATATCGCAAATTTAAGCTGTAGCGCTAACTCCTTGCAATACGACATATGTGTGCAATATGGCGATCGCTTTCCTTATAAAAAATTCTTTTTTTATAAGGTAAGTAATTTCATTCTTTTGTAATAAAATTAATTTTAACTATGTATTAGGAAATTAAATAAAAATTTAATAAAAAAGGATTCAGCTAAAAATAGATGACTCTAATAAATCGGAAAGTTAAACAAATTTTTTGAATAAAATAGATTGTTGTTCTTTTTGCAATTACAAAAAAAAAAATGTAAAAATACTCGATAAGTTGAGTAAATTGTTTACTATTGTAGTAGAAAAATCAATGATTATTTAAAACCCTAAATCTACTTCATCTCTATGTATTATACATCATTAATATTATGACAAAGTATATAAAATAGAATCAAAAGTAATTTTATTAGAAAAGAATGAAATTACTTACCTTATAAAAAAAGAATTTTTTATAAGGAAAGCGATCGCCATATTGCACACATATGTCGTATTGCAAGGAGTTAGCGCTACAGCTTAAATTTGCGATATCTCAGCTTCTACTTACTTAAATTTAAAAAACCGGACAGACTCTTAAACCAGATGTAATTTCCTATCATTCTATATCAAAAATATAGAAATATTTTGTTCGCTAACCTATATTTTTTCGTTATAAACAAACAAAATTCTGAAAAATTGAAAATGTTTTCTGCTTCAAATCATTCTAGCTTATTTATCAACATTTAAAAGTAATATAAAACCATTTATCACTAAAGCTGAGACTCTGAAATTTTTCAAACACGTTAAACTTCAAAAAATATTAATCAGTTGTCGAGTTATAAGGTTTTTTACCAGGGCTTTCCATGCTTGCGCTACGTCTCTATGTTTTTTAGCAATATATTTGCCATATCTCTGGTTCTAATTATCGAATCGACATGCAACAAAAACGATTTTTTTTGTTTTTTTATTAAAGAACTAGTTTTTGCAGAGAAAATTACTGCATCTATTGTAGTTTATAACAAATTACTCAACCACTTGCGCGAAAAGCAAGTTGCGAATTCGGATTCAGTGGCTCAAAATACATATAAATTACCTACTTGCTTGGTGGGACCTCTAACTTCATACGAAACCCTGTGGGCGCCTAGACTATCATCTTGATTCTTAGAGATAACTTTATTAATATTTTTCTCAGCTTTTTCTTCAATAACTAATTCATTTGTTTTAAATTTTTCATTTTTTTTAAACAACTTTTTTTCTTTTTTCAACGTACTTTTATTAACATGATCCTCGCAGCCTTCAATATGATTTTTATTAACATTTATTTTATTTTTTTCTGTATTTGTCTCATTAAATACTTTATTTATTTTCACACGAGTCACATAGTTTTTATTCTTCAATAATTTATTTGCATTATTAACAATAACTTTACGGACATGCCCCTCATTCGCCTCGTCCGTCTTTCTATATATCATATCTCCTTTATTTTGTTCAATAATTTCATCATCTTCATTAAATACTTCATTTATTTTTACATAGTTTTTATTTTTGTTTTTCTTCAATAACTCATTTTCATTTTTCAATATGACATCATCGGCGTGCCCATCATTGGCTCTGCCTTTCTTCATATCAACAATATCTTTTTCTATATTTTCCTCATGTTCATAAAATATATCATTTATTTTTATATAATTTACATATTTACCTCTTTTCAACAATTCATTTTCATTATTTAAAATAACGTCATTTGCATGCCCATCATTGGCTTTGCCATTTACAGAATTATTAGTTTCTTCTTTTTCATCATAACATAATTCTTGAATTTCTACCGTATTTTTATTTCTATTTTCATTTTCTTCTATTGTATTATCTCGTTTTATTCTAGTGACCTTCCTCATTAATTTCTTGTTTATTTCTTTACTTGTCTTTGGTTTCTTTATCATGATTATCTCGTCATTAAACGTCACTGCTCTTCTCTTTTCTCCTTTTCTGGGTTCGATTCTGATACTTGACTTCGCTGGTATCTTATCGTTTTTCTCACTTACTTTTTTTTGAGCATTACTTATTTTTTCCTTCATCATTTCTATAAATGAATTTATTCTATTTAACTCTTTATTTAATATTATGTTATTCTCCTTGTTTTGACTTAAACTTAGTGGATTTAATTTTCTGTTTATCTTTTCAATGTCTGGGATGATATCACTTGGGTCTCGCGATTCTTCGGTACTTGAATCGGATGCTTCTTGCTGTAAATGTCTTATTCCCGGTTCTCCTTGTTCGACCTTATCGAAATTTTCGTCGTGTAATTGCTTATATCTTTCTTTAAATTCTTCTTGTATGCTATCGACGTTTTCTGAAACACTTTCTTGTTTCTCCAAATTACATTCATTATAACTGTCATTTATATTTTTACCCGTAGTTTCTATATCTCCCATAGTTAATAATAATCTGTCATATTCTTCTTCTTCCTCCGTTGTAAAATCTACTACTTGGTTTTTTTTGCTTTCGTCAGTTTTTTTGTTTATGACTCTTATTCCTCACAAAAGTAAAATATCCCTCTGTCAATGAATGATTTCCTTTATTCTCATTTTTTATTATTTTTATCTCATCTGAGGAACTCTCCCGTGCTCCTTCAAAAGGTATCACATTACCTTCATATTTTAAGTTATTCGTAAAATAATTAATTTTTGCTTTTGATCGTCTAAAATAATCCGTGCCCAAAATATCTGCTTCCTTTATAGGAAACTCGTCATCTACTGAATAGAATTCAATTTCTCTATTTTCTAAATTTACAATGATTTTTACTACTGTTTCTAAATAATAAAGCGTAATGCCTTTTAACCTTATCGTTTCTTGCATATCAATATCAATATAGGGACATACTTAAGATTTCTTTACTAGATTTACAGAAGCTCCAGTATCTAACATGAATTCAAGTGGCCTTTAAAATTCTCCTACATCTACTCTTATGATTGGTGCTGTACTTGCCTGATTCAAGTTCACTATTTCGATGCGCGTGGGCCGTCGCTCGTTGCCTGTGACGTAGTCGGGTGCGTGCCAGCCGTTATCTCTCTCTCCGCGCCCACTCAAGGGAGATTCAAATCGTTTCCCTGCGACTCTTGTCCTAAACGCATGTCCCGTTGTAATTTAAAACATTTATTCCGAGTGTGGCCTGGTTTACCACAAGAATAACAGGTTAAATTGCAAAAATTATTCGTATGCTGAGTTGGCGAATTATACGGGCCTCTTCTCGCAAAATTATCATTATTCTGATTGTTACTGCTATTATTTCCAAAATTTGCAGCATAGTTATTTCACCCTCTATTTTGATTATCATAGTTATTTTCTCTAGCATTTATCCCTAAATGTCGGCCAGGGGCGTTGGTTACGTTTTCTTTACCTCTTGGTAAAAATTCTGTTCTTCGATTTACCTCAGTGTTCCAGCCCCCAAAGGCAACATTAGGTCTTTGAGTGTTAGCAAAATTTTGCCCTCTCTGCCATTGGTTTGGCTAAAAATTATTATTAGGCTGCGAAAATGAGTTTAAACTTCCCATCTGGCGCGCTAATAATGAGCAATTCATTGCTGGGTGTCCCCTTTTATTGCAAAAGGAACAAATTATTATATTGGTCTCTGTTTCAACAATGTTTACGCGCCGAGCATCCTTAAAAAAATTTCCTCTTTTATTTTCCTCTCTACGCACCTCTCCTTCCTCTTGCATACTATTTGCAAATTCCTGCTCGATCTCTCTATCTTCTACTAAACTTGCAGGAGTACCAATGCGAGCCCGTATTTCCCAGCGCAATCCTCTTAGGAAATACTTTACGCAATCTCTTTCTAGCTCTTGTTTAAAATCATTTATATCATTTATTCGCTTTTCTTTTCTTGCTGTGAATAGTATTTCCTTTTCAATTTCGCGTAAGCGATTTAAAAAGACAATCACGTTTTCACCTGTCTTTTGTTTGATTTTTGCGAAATCTCCTGTCTTTTTTTTGAAGCTGAATTTTTTGAAGCTGCGTCCCCTTACGCAATTGAAAGCATCTCCATATAGTTCAATTCTAATCAATTTAGCTAATTCTCCTTCTACATGTCTGGGTAAAATCGCTTGTGCTTCCATGCACCCGTCTAAAAATTCAGAAATAGGAATATTTTTTCCATTGAAACGCGGAATGACATCAAGGGCATCCTTTAAGGATAACCAACGAATTTGTAATTGTGCCATTTTTATTGAGTTATCTGGCAAATTCTGCAAACTATTATTATCTGTATTTTTATTTTCATAATTATAAGAAAAATCTTTATAATTAAAAATTGGATTCCTTCCTTTATTTGCAGGGGCAAGAGAATTTGTTGTGTTTTCTAAATTTGCAAGTTCTTTTTTTCCGTCTGCTTTCACTAGGGTAGGCGCAACTACCAAGTTACAAGAAATATTCTCTTCTTTCTTTAACTCGTTATTATTTTCCACAAAAGAATCTTGTTCTCATTTACTAAATTTAAAATTTTGAAAAATCCAAATCCTTTATTTATGCTTTCATTTAATTCTTCGATATGTTCGGGGCTTTTAAAATAATTATTAATTACTTCGTCTTTAAAACTTACGTTGAAGTGTTTTTTAATGTGTTCCAGCGCGACTTCTGGGGGTAAATCTAATAAATCTCTTTTTTCAAATATTATCGATAATCGAAAACTAGGTTTGGTGCTTAAGGGTGTGCTACAGCTTATTGCTAAAGGCGAAGTGTTAAATGTTTTATTTGAAAGTTTGAATTGCGCGGGTCTACGACTAATTTTTTTATAATTAACAGGAACCTTTTCTTTAGTTCTATTTTTACTACCTGACTCCCTTTTGTTCTCACTACTATCTGATTTACTTACTTTATCCCTATATTCCCTAAATCCTTAACCTAACGCTTTATATGCGTCCTGCCTTTATTTAAACCCCTCTAATTCCCCAACCTCTAAATTATTTCTCTGTGAGAAAACAGTCAAGTATTTCTTTTTCGTAAGGTATTCTTCAATCTTTTTATCTACTTCGCGTGGGTGTTTTGACGCCTTCACTGCTTCAGTGATTTCCGCGTTTTTATTTTTTAATTATTCAATTAAAGTTTTTGCAAATATACTTTCCTTGTACATGTCACCAGAAATGCCGCTCCCATTGCTCATTTCGTATTGTTTGGAATTCTTTGCGATCAACAAAATAATTTATCAATTATTCCGCGAATATACTTATCTTTGTTCGCATCGATAATTGATATTTAATAAAAATTCTTCAAACTATTTCTGCCATCAATATAAGATTGTCATGCAGTCATATATATAGGTACCATGCGAATAATTCTACTACGCTTTCACCATTTGCAAATTCATCTCTTTCCAATCTTAATGATTTACATATCTAATTTTTTTCGCAATTTCAAAATGACAATTCATTCTTAGGGCAGTTTCATAGGGACGATGTATTCAATGAAAAAAAATTTTTGGGCATTTAAAATACTTACAAAGAGTTCTCTTACGTGTTTTATATTCAACAAAGATTCGTAATGCTGAAGCTTATTAAAGACTTTTATAGCACTGCGTGAGCTAAATCCGCGTTTTCTACACCATTTAGCGGGAGCTAAGTACAACTTTTTTGAACTGTGTAAAAAAGTACTACCGTAAGAAATCTCACACTTTATTATACTGTTCGAAAAAGTAATCATATCAAAATCACGCGTCACAATCACTCTTTGTACATTTATTAATACGTAGAAATATCTTTTCACCCATAATAATACGTAGAAAATCAACCAAAAAATATAAATACTTTAATAAAGAATTGAAAGCATCAAGAAAACGAGAACTATAGTTTATAAATTCTTACTGTACCGTGAGTTCTCGAAAGACATAAAACCTCTGTGAGCACGCATGCGTGTACAGTGTATACAGCCTAACAATGAGAAAGAGAGAGATGCATACATGAACAATGCTTTGCTTTGTCTAATTCATGTATACATGAATCTGAATAATCGGCAAGATTTTATTAGCGTATTGTATTTAATTATTAATAAAATATCAGTGACATTAATAATTATTAATAATTTCACATTCTAAGAATGCTTTTAAAACCGTTTTTACTTTTCTTATTTGTTTGCGAAGGGTTTAGTTTTGATAATATATATAGTTTTCACTTTTTTCGAATTATCATTCGTGCAGTGCGTAGTTTTGTTGATATATAGCGTTCGTTTTTATTTACGAATTATCATTCATAGAGCGTATAGATTTCGTTAAAATTGATTTTCTATAGTATAGATTACGTGTGGCGGATTTATCTCATACGTGCTATAAAATAATATACGATACGTGTGCTCGAAGTGGTCCTCTTACACGACGTGCTTAGCACCCTCGCTGCGCTCGGGTGCTAACTGCACGCCGTGTAAAAAAGGACCACTTAGAGCACGTGTATCGTAATGTACTATATTGATAGGGACTTGACGGAACTTATTTCATCTTACTAAAATTTAAGTTATAATTCAAGATAGAAGTTTTGTAACACACTAATTGATTACAATTAATTTAAAAGTTCCTCGGACGATTGCAAAAATGAAATTTTAACTTCATTTTCATACCCTGAGGGCGTAGGGCAAATGTAAGGATTGCTGTCGCTGCCCAACTCCTGTCAATTTTTATTAAACATTTTCTTTTTAATATATTCTTTCTTTTTTTTTGCTTACTTTCGGAAAAATAAATTACAAGTGATTTTATTATTTCATATTAATGAAAGAAACTATATTGCAAAAGAAATATAATTTCATTTTAATATCTTTCTTTTGGTCTTTAAACCTTCTACTTCTGCCAAACTTTTGATAATCTATTATTTTGTCGTTTTGACGCTTGTAAGAAAAAGAAAAAAAATATTTTACATTAATTTATTTGTTAGGTATTTTATAGTAAAAATTATCAATTACGACAAAGGACCATTCTAAACTTTGAAAAGGTTTCTAAATATGTTTTTCTTTTATTTTTTTTAAATAATGCAATAACTACTTAGTTATATGCATATGTTTTTCAATTTTCTATAGCACAGTTTTCATAAATAAAAAGAAGCAAATTCATTTTTAATAAAAATTGCCATATTCAATGCTTTGAAATTTGTCTTGAATGAAAAAAGTTAGTAGAAGAAAATATTATTTCTCTTGTTTACAACACTTCAAAAATTAGAAAAATGATAAAAATTTTAAAAAATTTGCAAAATATTCTTTTGTCCCATTATTGTATATTTAATAAAAATTCTTTTTCTCTTTTTTTTGTTTTACTTAAGCTGTTTTTGAAAATTTCGCAGTGTACGATCTAACCATACGACGTTTTTAAAATAAGAATTTCACTCATTTTCTTTTTATAGTTTAAGATTATTCTTTTAATATTTCACACAATGATATATGTTAAAAAAAAAAATTTTCTTAAATATTAAAATTATTAATCCATTAACTTTTAAATGTCCGTCAAATCACCATCGTTCCTTTTATTAATTTCCAGCATTAATTTTTCATAAAAATTTTCTGTTAAAGTATAATATTTCCATAGTTATTTCCATATAATTCACACAATCAACTGCTTTAAAAACTCTGCAAATATTTTAATCACACAATGTCATAATTTTACCAAGTTATAATTTATTATTTTTTTTAAATTATTTAAATTATTGCAGAACCATCTTAATATGATATTAAAATTGATTTTATTCATTTATTCAACAAAAATTTGTACTTCACACGCTATTAAAAATTTTGTCTTCTTTAATAACATTTTTAATTGAATCTTTACTTTATCTCTCTCTTTTCTTTCTTTACCAAGTGCCGAGTCACCAATATTTAAATATGACACTAGAATTTATTTAACGTATTTCTCAAAAATGAAATCTTTATTTTTAGCATTATTACAAAAATTTTACTTATTAGCCCAAAAAAAAGTTCATTTAACTGATGCCCATATACTTATTTTCACATTTTTCTTTTCTTAAAAAAAAATTTTCTTTACATATTATTAAAATAAATTTCAATTTTTATTCACACGAAAGGGAAGGCAAAGAAATTTCCAATTTATTTTTCATCCCTGCTTTCTCTTTTTTTTTGTTTCATGGGCTGATACACCAGGTTCTAATTTATTGTTTATCCGTGCATTCTCTTTCTTTTTTATTTTCCGGCCGATGCACCTATTTTTAACTTATAATACTAAACATATGTTACGTTCAGCATATAAGTCAAACAATTTTCTTTGTAATGGATGACTGAATTTCAGCCATCCATCGACTTTCGTTTGACTAACGCGCGAGCGCTACGTCTTCGGGATTGGAAGTCTTAAAAAAAAGAGACAGCAAGGATAGGGAGAACAAATTGGTAAACACCCATGTCATGGAAATCATGACGCGTTTCCGAGTCATGATTTTCCCCCTTGAGATTTACAAATAAAAAAATTGAAAAACTCTCTACATTCTTTTTTTTTATTTCTTCGATCTCCGTTTCCCCACACGTCCACCTTGTTCTCTGCTTGGTACATTTGACTGTTGACTGGTAAAGTTGACTGTTGACTTATAACTTGAATGCAAAATTTAACTTTTTCTTTCTTCTACTTCGATTCGTGTCTTCTCGGCTGGTGGCTCGTAGATGGGCGGTGGCTGGATACTGCTGGTTCTGGTGACGTGTCGGCTGCTTGGCAAAATCGATTTGGTCAACAAGAAGTTGGTCGGGAAAAAGAGGGCCCACGCCTGCAAGCTTGAAGCTTTATACTTTAAGTCAAACTTCTAGAAGCTTTGTTGTTGCTAGCGGCGGCATAGCTTTTTACACATTCGTATGATTTTCAGCTATTCTGATTGGTTGCCAATCGGCCCTCCCTGCATGGTTTTTTTCTGGAAACCATACTTTTAGTTGGATAGAAAGAGGTCAGCTTGAAGTTTATTGGCAATTACTTTTTGCCGTTATCATTTCGGCTTCCTGTTTTAGAGACTTCTTCAAAGCTTTTCTTTTAAATTTTGCGCTAACTTCGTATAATTGCTCCACATAAATTGGCTTTAATGTCCCTTCACTCTGTATTTTTCTTCAGGGACGGCCTTATCTATTTTCATACTGCGCTTTATTCTTCTACCGCTTCGCTGAAATCTTTTCATACTCCCCTAAGTTAACTTCACGATTTTCTGCGAAGCCGTTCATCGTTGTCAGGCTTATTGCTTTTTCTAAGCTTGCCGCCTGCCCGTATCTTTTTTTAGCATCCTATTCAGCTTGTACTTCTCCTTCTTTTGCTGATTCATTCGGCCGCCGAGCCTGGCTCTTCATTGAGGTCAACTGAATTTGTTGCTATTCGTCCCTTGCATTTTTTTATTCATTATTTTATTGCAATCATTTTAATTATTTTTATTATTACTATGTTATTCTTATTTATTTTCTGTTTGAAAAATTCATTGCGTCAAATTCGGCTCCTGCAGCGTATTTTTCTTACTTGTTCTATTTCACTCAGCCGCCGCTTTGACTTGAATCGTTTTCATCCTGTCATTTTGTCTCCTGTATTTGTTTATGCATTTATTTATCAATATTATTTTTACTTTTTGATTATTATTGTTATTTTAGTTTTTATATTTTCTTTGAAAAATTCATTGGTAATGAACTTTGTTCCTTCCGCTTATACTTCTTTTTTACGCTGTTTCATTCAACCATTGCTTGACCTAGCTTTGCTTGCGTCGTTCTATGCGTTTATTTATTAATTGATCAATCCTATTTTTTTTACTTTATGTTCGTTATTATTATTTAAACTTTAATTTTTTTGTTACATTTATTGGTAATGAACTCGGTTCATTACAATTAATACAATAAAAAGCTAATTATTCAAATAATAATATTCTGTGACAGTTAGAATTCTTTATTATAAAAATATATATCGCTTATCTCATCAAGTGTCACGATATATGAGAAATTTATTATGCTAATACATACTACCAAGCACCTATTTGCAAATACAAGACTTATGAAAATTTAAATAATCAGGCAGCCCGTGAAATTTTATCTTTGAAATTTTCTTCTTCACGTTTGATAATTCAGCCTTATGCATTTTTCTCAAAAAATCATTACTTGTAAAGACATAACGTCGTTTGCTTACATCAGCGTACGTAGGTTGTTGAGGCACAGCAGTGCGCTTATCGTAATACAACCAATCTTCGTCGGTTCATTATTCAAATCTACTTTTATAAAATAAAACGCATAATTTTTTTATTTGTTTTGTTTTTACCACATATTTTGCTCAGATATAAATAACGTAAAAAGCGTATTTTTTTTTTTTTTTTGTTTTTTAAAAAAAGATTAATATATAAAGGATATTGTTATCCTCTATATAATTAACCTTTTTCTATGGAGATGTCGAGGGAGCCCAGCCCGGAACCGTTTAACACATTACATCAGGCTAGACTGTCAGACACCGCCATACCGGAAACTTTGACTACCGATGGATGGTCAGCCACTTTTGTAACCAACAATCAACCGATACTCAATGAGGCCAGATTTCTTAAGAGTCGCGATATGGGTAGCACATACACTAATTTTCTTTCGAAAAAAAGTCAGAGGTGCCTGGCCAGGATTCGAACCCGTGCCCACCGCGTTGAAGGCAAGAGCTCTATCCGTTACGCCACCGCGCTCCTATGTAAAAAGCGTATAAGACCAACATAATTTAATAACGTGGAAAATTTAATTGTTCAATTTGTACGAGGTATTTGCTTTTCCGAGAAGTTTGAAGCTTAAGAAAGGTTAAAAACGTTAATAAATAGAAAGAAGTCGCTATTATGATCTGGATCAGTTCGTAGATAAAAGTAACTTATTACTTGTTACTGGTCAAAAATTCTAATATCGTCTTTAATATTATCTTTAATTAATATCATAATATGCATTAATTGAAATTTTAAAACTGAAAAATAGTAAACATTTAAAAAAACAATTCTTTTTTTTATAATATTTCTAATAGACTATGCATTTCACCGCTTAACGATTTTACAATTTAACGTTTTCTTTTTCTACAATACTTTTACTTGAACAAAATTTCATTTAACTCCTTCAGTTTAATCATTTTATATTTCTTTCAGCGGTGAAACATTATCTTCGATATATTGTTAGTTTATTTTTCAGAACTCATATATTTGTCTGGACGAATCAATTATAATTTTAATGTTTCAAATAATGTCTCAACTTATACAGACTTTTTAAATTGTTAAATGAATTCAGAAATTTTATTTTGAAGAAACATCGAGCGCAATATTACCATTCAACTCAGAATGCGATGGTCATAATAAGGAAAGAAGCTGTACCTTTTTTGCAATGGCCGTTTTAATTAGAATTCAAAAACTAAATCTAGGCTACAATAGTGTAGTTATAATAATAAACTTTCAAGCCGTTCTACGACATATTCAAGAGACCAACCACGAAAATTTCTATTTTATCTATGTGTAAAAGAGAGATTGTCATGAGGGTTGTTCGTTAACACTCTCAACGGGGGGAGTATGTTGCGTACTGATACCTAATTTTCTCTTGTTTTATTTATATATTTTTATGTAACGTCATGTTAAATTAATATTTGTCATTTATACGCGATAATTTGTATTTTGGTAACAAATAGTTCTCTCGATGTTAAATATCCTGTATTCTTTATATATTATTTTAAAGTGGTATAGTGTTAAGCCCGGTTACTATTGCCTGGTCAAAATATAGTCCTCTAATACCATAAAACACATTAGCCGGCACCGAGATTGTAAAAATTCGTACATACGTTTGGGTCGCCTTATAAGCGATCAAATAATAAAACATCTGGGACGCACACTATGTTTCGTCCATTCGGAAATCCCCGCGATTAGTAAAAAGCTTAGAGCATATATACCTGGAGGGAGCATGCAAAGCCAAAAAGTGTAAGAAAAAAAAAGAGAGAGAAAGGTAGCTTAGGGTGAAGTGTTTTCTCTCTCGCGCGGATTCTCATTGGCTGTTGCTTCCTCCCAGCGTGGCTATCTCATACTTGACGTTCATATTTAGTATATGCTTTGAGGGGGAGAGCAACAAATTCTCATTGGCTGTTGCTTCCTCCCAGCGTGGCTATCTCATACTTGACGCTCATATTTAGTATATGCTTTGAGGGGGAGAGCAACAGCTAATGAGAATCCGCGCGAGAGAGAAAACACTTCACCCTAAGCTACCTCACTCTCTCTTTTATTTTTTAACTTTTTGGCTTTGCATGCTCCCTCCAGGTATATATACTCTAAGGTAAAAAGGGATACGATTGATATTTTCATATTGTATTTTTTACCTGTGTACACTTGCATTTACGTTTGTTTTTTCCTAAACCGAAGCCAGTAACAGTTTGTACTTGGTCGAGTTGTAGATTAATTTCTATGAAGATACGCTAATCCAGTTAGCGTACTAAACAATTACAATTTTTGTTTATATCTTTATAAATTTTATTACATACATCATTAGTTTCATATTCTTTAGGAATAATAAAAGTATTAATTTTTTCTTCTCCAATATCTAATAAAAAAAAGAAAATTTTTCATCTTCACATCTTATAATTTTTTTAAATTAAAAATTTTAAATAATGGACAAAGATATGAATATTTTATAGTTTCTTTTATAATTGTATCTTTAAATTTATTTTTTATTACTGGTAAGATTTGTCTAAAATCACCAACTAGAATTATTAATTTACCACCAAAAGGTATATTATTTGAGCAAACATCTTGTAATGTTTTGTCAACAATTTCAAATGCTTTTTTAGGAATCATTAAAGCTTCATCCCAAATGATGATATCTGTTTGTCTTAATTTTTTTTATCACATTCAAATTTTAAAAATGCACTCTTAATATTACTTAAATTAATTGGGAGTCTGAATGTTCTATGGCTAGTACCATAGAACATACCATTTGGTAACAAAATTGAAGCGATTCCTGTCCAAGACATTGATACAAATTTATTTTTAATTAAAATAAAGTAATATATTAATGTTTTATATAAAAATGTTTTACCTGAACCTCCTGGACCATCTATAAAATATATTTTATTTTTATTATTTATTATATTATTTAAAATGTTTTTTTGATCTATATTTAATTTATTAAACATTTCATTAAACAGTCTTTTACTATATTCAATATTTTTAGAACTAAATTCAATTTCTTCTTCTATGTATTTTTCATTAGGTTTAGGAATACCAAAATCTTTACATGACATTTCTTCCAAAATTGAAATTTTGTTAATATGAAATAGTGCTTTATTTTCTTTTTTTTCTTTAAAATCTTCAATAAAAAATTTTTTATATTTTTTTCAAATTATATTTCCTTGAATGTTTTTGCATGATAAAAAACTTGCAAAAAATTTTTGTAATTGTATAGATAATATTACTTGACATGCTTCATCAAATATATTATAAATTTGTATTTCATGTTCTATTAAACCCATAGCAATAGCGGTTTCTTTATATGTATTATAAGTTATTTTTTCATAAGTTCATAAATATTCAAAAGCTGTTGTACCTGCTACTCTATTTAATATCAATTTGAGAAAAAATCTTTCACCATCTTTAGGTGATTGTTTGAGGTCGATCCATACGTAATTGTTTTTGATTATTACAAGTCTAGGAGCCCAGAGGATTTCGTATGAAGTTAGAGGTCCCACCAAGCAAGTAGGTGATTTGTATGTATTTTGAGCTGCTGAATCCGAATTTGCAACTTGCTTTTAGCGCAAGTGGTCGAGTAATTTGTTAAAAACAAATTGATTGTTTAAATGGCTATAGTTTATGAACTACAATAGATGCAGTGATTTTCTCTGCGAAAACTTGTTCTTTAATAAAAAAACAAAAAAAAATCGTTTTTGTCGCATGTCAATTCGATGATTAGAACCAGAGATATGGCAAATATATTGCAAAAAAACATAGAGACGTAGCGCTAGCGCGGAACGCCCCGGTAAAAAACCTTATAACTCGACTACTAATTAATATTTTTTGAAGTTCAACATGTGTTTGAAAAATGTCAGAGTCTCAGCTTTAATGATAAATTGTTATATATTACTTTCAAGTGTTAATAAATATGCTAGAATGATTTGAAGCAGAAAAAATTTTCAATTTTTCAGAATCTTGTTTGTT
This sequence comes from Anastatus disparis, assembly GCA_017163975.1. Classification (NCBI taxonomy): domain Eukaryota; kingdom Metazoa; phylum Arthropoda; class Insecta; order Hymenoptera; family Eupelmidae; genus Anastatus; species Anastatus disparis. The sequence goes on from JAFFSR010000068.1 coordinate 1,672,526, forward strand.
TATAACGAAATGATATAGGTTAGCGAACGAAATATTTCTATATTTTTTATAAAGAATAATAGGAAATTTGATCTAGTTTAAGAATCCGTCCGGTTTTTCAAATTTAAGTAAGTAGAACCTGAGATATCGCAAATTTAAGTTGTAGCGCCAGCTCCTTGCAATACGACATATGTGTGCAATATGGCGATCGCTTTCCTTATCAAAAATTCTTTTATTATAAGGTAAGTAATCTCATTTTTTTGTAATACAATTAATTTTAACTCTGTATTAGGAAATTAAATAAAAATTTAATAAAAAAGGATTCAGCTAAAAATAGATGACTCTAATAAATCGGAAGGATAAAACAAATTTTCTAAATAAAATCGATTGTTGTTCTTTTTGCAATTGCAAAAAAATAAACAAATGTAAAAATACTCTATAAGTTGAGTAAATTGTTTACTATTATAGTAGAAAAATTAATGATTATTTAAAACCCTAAATCTACTTTATTTAAAACCCTAAATCTACTTTATTTAAATGTATTATACACTTCGAGCATATACTACTGGAGGAAGCCTCCGAATGGCAGAAAGCGATACAAGGCGAAGAGAGAGAAAGCCTCTATTTTGGTACGTGCTCTCTCTCTCGCCTGATTTGATTGGCTGCTTCTGTTTCCCAATAAGAAAGTGAGAGAGAAATAGCACGTACCAAAATAGAAGCTTTTTCTCTCTTCGCCTTGTAACGTAGTTATTAGCTGGGAGGCTTCCTCCAGTAGTATATGCTCGAAGATTATACATCATTAATATTATGACAAAGTATATAAAATAGAGTCGAGTCAAAAGTGATTTTATTAAAAAAGGATGAGATTAATTACCTTTTAATGAAAGAATTTTTAATAAGGAAAGTGATCGCTATATTGCACACATATGTCGTATTGCAAGGAGTTGGCGCTACAACTTAAATTTGCGATATCTCACACGGAAAAAAGTTTTCACCGGTAAAACTAATGCTAAATTTGATTAGATGTTTAAATTCCAATGCTAGTGTGTTCTAAAGTAATGAATGGCATTAATTTTTTTCGCTCTATTGACAGCACAAATAAAATTCATACCAGTGTAGTATTTTTTAGTGCTATAAATATTTATTTTCGATAACTGACGCGTGAATTTACAGTGCCACCTTTGGCACGGTTTTTTCGGGTGCCAAGCACGTTAAATAACAGCGCTGGTGTATGTTTGTGTATACGAATTTTCGATTGTAGCAGTGTGCACGATTGTGAAGTTTTACACAAAAGTTTTTCTATTTATTGCATAGGAAATAAGGGCCAAATGGATAATTTTATACGAAAAATATTAAATGAGTGGAATCTCACTGAATTAACAAATCTTTTCAAGTGTAAGTATAAATTACCTTAAATAAATGATACTTTATTTTCGTTGATATATATACATAAAAAGTTTCTAACCTAAAAATATTAGGCTACTGGAATTTATTATTAAAAAAACCGTGCTAGTCGTTAGAGTTTCTCTGCTGATGCGCAGAACTTAAATTTTGATGTTGGCACTGAAAAAAACCGTGCTAGTCATTGGAAATCAATGTGCTGGACTTTAGAAGGTAAAATAGTAAAACTAGCATTGATTAAAATGATACTGTCATGGTTTTTTTCATTATAAATCACGCAATTTTAACCTTCTATTATCTAGCACTAGTTTTTAAGGTGAAAACTTTTTTCCGTGCAGGTTCTACTTACTTGAATTTGAAAAACCGGACAGATTCTTAAATTAGATCAAATTTCCTATCATTCTATATAAAAAATATACAAATATTTTGTTCGCTAACCTATATTATTTCGTTATAAACAAACACAATTCTGAAAAATTGAAAATTTTTTCTGCTTCAAATCATTCTAGCCTATTTAACAACATTTGAAAGTAATATATAACAACTTATCATTAAAGCTGAGACTCTGACATTTTTCAAACACATGTTGAACATCAAAAAATATCAATTAGTAGTCGAGTTATAAGGTTTATTACCAGGGCGTTCCACGCTAGCGCTACGTCTCTATGTTTTTTTGCAATATATTTGCCATATCTCTGGTTCTAATTATCGAATCGAAACGCAACAAAAACGATTTTTATTGTTTTTTTTATTAAAGAACAAGTTTTTGCAGAGAAAATTACTGCATCTATTGTAGTTCATAAACTATAGTCATTTAAACAATTAATTTGTTTATAACAAATCACTCGACTACTTGCGCGAAAAGCAAGTTGCAAATTCGGATTCAGTGGCTCAAAATACATATAAATCACCTGCTTGCTTGGTGGGACCTCTAACTTCATACGAAACCCTGTGGGCGCCTAGAGTATACGTAAAAAATTCATTCTATTATTTTCAATCATTATTTATGCATGAATTATATACTGTTGTGTCAATCTACCACAATATAAAATTGGATTGAAATTTGTTTCATCTAATCTGTATGCTACTCTATGTCAATAATATTGAAGAATAGTTAAATTTTCATTTTTTACATTAGGTAGTTTATTATAACCTATACTCCATCCTAAATCACCCTAAGGAAATGATGAAGGAAATATCATTGGATCTACATGATTTGATAATTTATTTAAATGTGTTCGAGTAACTTTTTCTTCTGAATTATTATTAGGATATATAAACAAATCATAATTATCTGGAATTCAAGAATGAGATACAATAATAGCTCAACATTCTGATGTCAAAAGTTTATTATAATTATGTTTTTGTTTATTATTTTTTCTTAAAAAATCTAATTTATGATTTAGAAAATTTTCAATATTAGATATTTGATGCAAATGTTTAAATTCTTTAGCAATTGGATTATTATTATAAAAATGTCAAAAATTTTTTAAATAATAGACTTTTAAATAGTTAATTTGATTTATTTATTAAAAAAATTCATGATTTTTAAGACATTCCAAAAAATACTTTATGTTTGTATTCCATTTTTATTGTATTAAGTAATACGTAGTTTAAATAATTTTAACATAACATTTTTACTATTTTGAATAAAAGTATAATAAGCCTGATATTTACTTAATTCATGCATGATTGATACACATTCCATTAAAAAATGAGGAAAATATCATTTACATAATGTTAATTTTTTTTTGTAATTTTCTGTCTATACTTTTGAATAGAGTCGCTGATTGCTTGTTTTAAAAAAATCACCCATTTTGAAAAAAATAGACTATACAAGCTCGACAAACCTGACTTTAAAATACGATACATTGAAAGGTTGTATTAAGCTTTTTATTATGTATAGTATTTTGGTGGATTTGTTAAGTTGTCTGCGTTAAAGTTTAATCTCACAATTTTTTTTATAGCAAAAAAATCCGATTGAACGCATTGTTTCCTTGACAAACATGACCTTAAAGACAGATACATTGAAAGGTTGTATTAAACTTTTTATGTATAGTATTTTGATGGATTTCTTAAGTTGATTCTTAAGAAAATTGTAAACTGTTATATGTTTATTATGCGATTATGTAAGTGGGGGGGGCGTGTTCGGGTGATGTGGGGGCATGAGGGGGGTTGTAGGGGAACGTGGGGGAACAGGGAGGGGGCGTGGGGGTGCTTAGGCCAAATTAATATTTAAAAAATATCGTAAAATTTTTAACATTTTTACGCTATTTTGTGGGGGTTGGGTTTTACAAAATTCTGTGGGGGAACAATGAGGGGGTATGGGGGAACGAGGGGGGCGTAGGGAAACGCGGGGGTACGAAGGCGGTCTAAAGCTAAAATTTTCAATATAACTATATAATATAGAAAGATATATATATCTATATTATAAAAAGATTTCGCCGCCGCTGATGCCGCTGTGTATGAGAATTCGATTTGTCCTTGGTTAGCTAGAATTTAGCTAGAATATAGCGGAAATTAAGCTAATGGTTAGCTAAAAATTAGCTAAAAGTAAGCTTGAAGTTAGCTGAAGTCAGATAAAATTACATAAAAGTTAGCTACATTAAATCAAAAGTTAGCTAAATTTAATATTAAAATTAGCTGAAGTCAGATAAAATTACATAAAAGTTAGCCACATTAAATCAAAAGTTAGCTAAATTTAATATTAAAATTAGCTAAATTTATGCAAAATTTAGATAAAAATGAGCTGCAATTTAGCTAAAAGTTAGCTAAAATTATTATTAATTTTAAGCAATTTTAGGTAAATTTTGGTTTAATTTCAATTAAATTTTATATTATATTCTTTCTGTACTATTGAAAGTACATCGCCACTGTCGTCGCTGTTATCGTCAGAAATGTGCTCCTCATTTTTAGACCTACATTACAGCGTTAAATTTAGTTTAATTCAAACTTGTACTGAACTTGGTAATAGCTAATTTTAAGTTTTGTATACAACGATATATGATAACATATAAGTTTAAAATTAATAATAAATGAAAAATAGGTAATAATATTTTTTTTACAATTAGCTAATTATCCTGTATTCATCGTAAAGTTTAATCATATAAATAATTTTTAATTTTACAATTTTATTTAAAGTATAGGGTTGAAAATATCATTTGGGAAAAGCTAAATTGAAATTTAATAATCAAATGATTAAATTTAAATTTCATTAAATCAAAATAAAAATCAAACACTTAAATATAGTCTTTATCAATTCAATTCAATTTTTAATTGAATTTTCATGCTACGACCATGTGACAAAAAATAACATTTCTTAGGATTTAAAAAAAGTAATCTTACTGTAAAAAGCAGTTTGAATAATATTATATTTATTATTAGTTAATTGTTTTAAGCAAATACAGCGTAAAAAGGCACAAGCTGTAGCTACGAGGACGCAGCTTATACGACTTTCTAACAACTTCGTAACAACTGACTTACTGATCATAAGTTATTAGTTCATAAAAACTTAGGTGACGTTAGCCCTTAGAACGTTTCAGTGTATCTATATTTCTATAAAGTGACAACAGCTATTTTTCGCTAAGCAGCATTGAGATGTGTTATACTTCGTGGAAAAATATAAATGAGTTTACTTTTTGCAGAAAAAGATGCCGAATGTAGACTTTACAGATGATTGGATCCATTAAAAGATCATTAAGAATTTTCCTGAAGAAAACTTTTGAATAATTAAAATTATTTAGTATTTTAAATAAAAGTTATTATAAAAATGGCGAATTTTTTAATATTTTTTCTAAGTTATAAAAGCAAGATGAGAGTTGCGCGCTTGCTCCTAGTATATATATATATATATATATATATATATATATATATATATATATATATATATATTATACATAGTAGTTAGGACATTTGCTACTACTTATGACATCTTCTTGTAATCCTTTTCTACATCCTCCTCTCACCCTCTTCTACAATCTCTTCCCATCCTCTTCTGCATCCTCTTCTCACTTCTACATCCTGAGTAGTTTTCCGTTTTTTAACGTTATTTCAATTCCCATCCTTTTTTTATATTCTGTTACATCCTCTTCTACACCTTCTTCTCATCCTCTTCTACATCCTCTTTTCATTCTCTTACATCATCTTTCAATCTTCAATAAAATATTTTTAATATGTCTCTAGACTTTCCACGCCACATAGTTGTACAATTGTTTAGGTATATAGAATAACGTGCTTTTTTGAGTGGTTTTTCTCAGGAGGCTCATTTCCCTCACGTTTGAAAAAATGTTTATAGTTTTTTTATAAATCTTATATAACTTTCATTAATTTTTATATATAAAAAAATAAATATAACATTTAAATTAAATTTTTTTTAGTTTTATAAATTTTATATAATTTTCATTAGTATATACATAAAAAAATTATATAAAAATTATTTAACTTGTATACAAAAAATATATTATCTTAGTTAAACGTTGACTGAAAATTTAACTGTACTGATTATACATATTGGGCATGAGAACGGGCGATCATATCTCTCCTTATAGAGCTGCGCTGGTTTGGCTGCGTACTGATGCGAGGAGATAGTATTTTATGGCTGTACTTATGTATAAAATCGTAAGTATGAATACTCCCAAGTATCTAGTGAATCTCTTCACTAGATATGTACCTAGGGTGGTCACCAGGGGAGAGACTAAGGATTTCGCCGTGCCCTACATGCGTGCTGAGACTGGAAGGAATTCCTTCCAAGCTCAGGGTGCGAATATTCGTATATGAGCATATATGAATGCATAATAGTTTGCGCGTGACTGAAAGTATATACAGTACCTTCCAAAAGTTCTGGGCCACTTAAATAACTTTAGAACCGATTGAGATATCGAGTTGAAATTTTCAGTGGTTTAATAGAGTAATAAAATCTATTATTTTACAGGGAAAGTACTCCCCCCTACCCCCACCCGAAGGGGCAGGGACAGTGGGGGGGAGGGTCGAAAATCTTAAATGGGGTGAGGGCTCGGGTGGGGGCTCTTTCGAAAGAGCTTTTCGAGACGAATAAAATGCGAGGTCGCAAAGGTCTCCACGATTTTTTTTCTGAGTTATGATCAATTAAACATTTAGATTTTAACATGAGAACGACAATGTCCAACTCTAGTTTAGTTGTATTTATGGCTCTTACTTTGACAAAAACTACATGTTTAAAAGATCATAACTCAGAGAAAAAAAACTTTTTACCCCCTCCTACCCTTATTTCTTGGGGGGGGGGGGTACTTTTTCTGTTAAATAATAGATTTTGTAACCCTATTAAACCCTTAAGTATTTTAATTCAATATCTTAATCTGTTCTAAAGTTATTCAAGTGGCTCGGAACTTTTATAAGGCACTGTATACGGATACGTATACATGCGCATATAAGAAACTTAAGTAACACTATAATAATACCATGTAAATATTAACAGACCGATACGAACGGATACATATGCATATATAAAATAAATTGAAAGAAAAATAAATTTAATAATTTGAAATTATTATTATATAGAGCAGAGAAGCTTATCGCTGTTTCTCAAAACTCTAGAGACAGTAAATGATTGTATCAAAGCGTTCCCCTCAGGAGATATATATGACAGTCGTCCAAGACAGCATTGCATTTAAAACTATGACAGAAATCAAATACAAATCAAGTATTAAATAATAATTATTCTAAATTTGAAAATTTTATTCAATCAATTTAAAGTAAGATTTAAAGTAATATTGATCGATCATAGTTGCTGCTTTCATAAACATTATAATACTTGTGGTCAGTATATTTCCGAGTAACCTTTTCATTACGGCAATCACCTTCTCTCAATTCGGCCACCTTCAGCTGCTTAAGTAGGGCTGCTAAATAGGTAAGGCGTGGTGGCCAGCGTGGTCCTATGACGGATAGCCGAAAATCGTATAGATTTTGTAGAAACTGATATAAACAGATAACTGATGATTTGGTGCGAAACTGATTGTTCTCGTGGAAATGAGAACTAATTAACACCGATAATATAATCTAGTTATTCGAGTAACTCAAGTTCTTCATATTTCGTCGAGTAATTTATATTTTCTCGATTACTCGAGTAATTTATAATTTTTTTATAACTCAATTTATTCGATTAATTCATAGTTTTTCGTGTACTTGAGTTAATTAAGAGATTAATATTTTTTTCGAGCATTTGAGTAATTTAAGTGATACATATTGTTTAGAGTACTTTGAACGAAAACTCGAGTGCCTCTCAAGTGCGAGTACTCGATTGTCTATTCGAATTTTCTCTTTAAGTTCGAGATACACTCCCCTCCACATGCTTTTGTGCATCCAGAGAAAAAATTGTAAGAGCTAAAACATTTTATTACTCAGCAGCTAAAAGTCGTAACTCAAAAAATCCAACGGCGTTCGAAAGAGCAGGTGAAAAGCTTTCGAAAATACTATTGTGAACTTTAAAAAACTTAAATTTAAGTCGTTTGGAAAAGTTAAAAAACAACTAAAAAAAAGCAAAAAAATTGGTCTTTTTTTAATTTGCTGCAGATTTAGATACTTTCCTTTTATTATTATAATATTTGGTTTCATACCTTTCTCTGTCTTTCGATTTTAAGTGTCCCTAACGCGTTGGCATGTTAAGATCACACGATCACGGATAAACCTATGACAGAAGAAACACTTCTTCATGCTTATTGACTGTCGCGGGCAGTCTCTGGCATAGTGCTCATAACTGTCGCATTCAGAACATCGCACTTTCTGTATTGCCCCTGACTTGGCCGTCATAGCTGTCGTTGAATATTTGTCTGTCGTTAAATGCGATATTTCTAATATATTTACCGGTCCTAGGCGTTTACCTAAGACTGTCGAGATCTCGAAACCTTCTGCGTTAAGTGTATAATTTTCAAAATCATTGTATACCTCATATGTCGTTTTACTGTCTTTAGATTTATCTGTCTTTTCTGCCTAGTTACCTATAGTCATTTTTTGTTTAAAGTTCTCCCTTATCGTGTGCAGAGTTTAGTTGTTAAAGTTTGCATGGCGTTTCTTTCTTCTATTATCAAAGTCATCAAATTGTCATCTTTTTTCTGCTCTATACTTCTTCTCTCTTCTTCGTCTTTCTTGCTCTTTGCCATTTCTACCTTAACTAACTTGAGATTATCCATTACCTTGTCCAATTTGTCAGATACGTCTAAATCAAAATTTTTATTATAATAATCATGCTCAAAAATCTCACTCTCGTCGACAATTTTTCTGTCATAATTTTCTATTTGTTTTATTGACGAAACATCAAAATGTTTATTTATAAATATTTTATTTATTTTACTTTTTCATTTGACTTCACTATTATTTGTTTACCTGACAATTTTGCTTCAGTCATTTCATTTGTTCTGTTTTCCGACCCTGTCTTCATTTCTGCCTTTTTAGTCATATTACAATGCCCATCTGCCTCTTCTCCGTCTTTAGCTTTCACTTTGCTCTTATTTTCATCTGTCGCTCTGTTTGTCATAATGTGGCTATCTGATGTACAATAAGTCATATATAAGCTGTCTCCCTTTTCTGAATTAAAAAAAAATAATTTGTTTGTGCTGTTTACAAATAATTAGATAATCTATAATATATTTGCTACACATGTGTTAAGTTAGATGCGTAGTATGCGTATAATTATTGAAGATCATAAATTATTTGTAATTTTTTAGTGCATTTTTTTGAAGTCAGTTTTGTTTTTTGTTAAAAAATTTTTATTTTCTATCTTTTAGTAAATCCTCTTACTAAAAGCGCAAATATAGGTAGACCCACTAATTACGCCTAACTTTCATTAATAATTTATAACGCATGCATTAGTACACTATACCAAGCAATGTATAGGAGTTGTGTGTGCATGTATACATATTCAAGCTTAGGTAAGAGAGGGAGAGAGAGAAAATTAGAAAGAGACAGATACATTTTCATTGGAACTTACGTAAAAACTAAGAATATTTAATTTTTGTATAATAGTCCCGCTAATTATACCTTTAACGCATGCGTGATGAGAAATCTTCACCAAGTGTCCATTCGTACGTAAACTCCCGTTTACACGGACAGGGAATTTCATTGTAAAACATGTTACGCGAGAATCGTAAATGCACGCAGTATAGAACATTCTAAATGTAACAGTGCCACCTAAATTATACGATGTACGAGAGTTGTTAAACCATGCACGCATCGTTCGTTATTCGTTCGTATAACAATAATCAGAACGCACGCAATAATTTGAACGATGAAGACAAATATAACGCCAATGATGCAAAGGTTGCTACGTTATTAACGCTGCAAGCTACGTAAAGAAGAGTGCACGCCGTCGCGCTTTAGGTGCTTAACGATAAAATCTCCTCTTCGTGTATTTAGGTAATTTTATGTTACTTGAATATACACCCATATTATTTTCTTTATGTAAATCGAAAAATTTGTGCCAGAAGATTTTCGGTATTTTGATATTTTCACAATTTTTCCGTTTTTCCGAGAGGTGGAAATTATTCAGATGTAATTTTTGTACAGTACAAATAAAAAAGAAGCTAAGGACGTGAAAATTATAACAAAAATAAACTACTTTTATAAGAAAGCCTTCATTATAAAAACTTCCGAAGTGAGAAAATCGAAAAAAGACCAAAAGTCCGGGTACCCTGTTCACAGATTTTATCTTCCAATTTTCTAAACAAATTTAAATCACCATATCTGGAAGATGAAAGAACCTAAAACCTTTTTCAAAAAATGAATTTGAAGGTCTCAAACTTTTTTTTTGATAGTGTAAATTATTTTAGCCTTTAATTTTGATAACCTCTTGATGAATCAAAATAACAGCAAAAATAAGTACGTTTTTGTGAATTTTCAGATAATTTAAGACCTAATTATTTAAAAAAAAATTTTTTGCTCTAAAATCATTAAAAAAAACATTGTTTTTACTCACTACAATAATCTAAGTATATTTAACTTTCTAAAAGATTTTTTTCAAGAGAGAAAAGAATAGAAATATAAAAAATATGATAATAATGCTATTAAAAAGCGTTTTTTACAATTGAAACGGGTTTTTCTTCTTGGAAACCAAGTTTTTTTGGTGCATTCGTAGTTTTTAGATATAACAAACAGATATCAGGAACGGGAGCCGATATGCAGAAAGTTTGGGAAATAAGCGCCACCCTAAAATACATATATATATATATATATACACTAGGGAACAAGCGCGCCAATCCTCATCAATCAGAATTAGCAATTTTTTAAATAAGTTTTATTTAAAATACTAAATAATTATAATTATTCGAAGGTTCTTTTCAGATGAAAGTTCAGTGTCCTTTTAATAAAACTAATTAGTTACATCAATTTCTGCGAATGTATTTGCAGAAAAAATAATTATGATTTTTATACGTGGATTATTAAATAAAAAGAATACTTACGTAGACTGTAGAATGATCAATTAAAAAATTACTCTATCAGTCTATAGTTCTATCAATCAAACGTTGTTTTTTTTTCGTTTTTTTATTCGATCTTTTGATATTTATTATGACAAATTGAAGCTATGCTTCTTATGCGAAGTTACGGCAGGGGACTGAAACGTGTAAAAATCGATAGGCCACGAATGTCACCCACCGTGTATGTATGAATATGGCACAGAGTGCCATAACTGCTATCAACATAAACACACTTATATTCTTTTCTTTTTCTCCTTTTGCTTATAGATATGCGTATATATACGCTACCTAAAGTAGATGTGCGTGTTGAATGTACTGCGTTTGATGCTTGTAGTGTATATATAAATTGGAAGCTACTTTTATATTCACAATAAATTCAATATTTTTTAACAGCGTATAAAATTTATGTATTTCTCTGTTCACTATGCACATGACAATTACATGTACCTAAATATGTTTTTTAATAATTGATATTAATAAACTATATCATTAATATCACAGGCCCACAAAAAAAAATTAGTGGTTCTGGGATGAAGATTATACTTCTCTTTTGTATTTTTTCCCGCTGAATCCGAATCCAGGGTAAGAAATAGTGGGTTGGCAGCATATTTTGAACATAACCTCAAAAAACTGTCAAAAAACCGAGTTTCTGTAGAAAAACATGAGAAGAAAAAATGAAAATTGTTTATTTTAATGCATTTTGGCCTGCTGAATCCGAATTTGTTATGGAAAAAGAGTCGACCGCCCAATTTTAATTATAACCTCAAAAACTGTCAAAAAACCATGTTTCTGTGAAAAAACTTGAGGAGAAAAAATGAATATTATTTATTTTTATGCATTTTTGCCTCCCGAATCCGAATTTGTTACGGAAAAAAAGTCGACCGCCTAATTTTTAACATAACCTCAAAAACTGTCAAAAAACTGTGTTTCTGTAAAAAAACATGAGAAGAAAAAATGAAAATTGTTTATTTTTATGCATTTTGGCCTGCTGAATCCGAATTTGTTATGGAAAAAAAGAGTCGACCACCTAATTTTGAAGATGACCTCAAAATACTACTTTAAAGTCAATTTGCACAAGAGCTAAATTGACTTACGCTTGCGTATACGCTTATCTTCGAACGACCTATGCAAAGGATTCCTACGTCTCTTTTTCTTATAAGGTTGTACTTCTCTTTTTAGCATCCAGCAATAGTCCGTCATCATGTTTACGCTACATTTTCCTTGCCATCTACGTTCAAAGACTGGTGTAAATTCATCAATGTGTGAATCGGGAAAGTGGAGTTTCAAATTCATTAAGCAACCTAATTTTTTGAAATTTTGTACCATATTTTCTACGATGCTCTTGTAGTTCTCATCTTTACTGTTACCAAGAAATTTTGTTGCAACATCTTTAAAACTCAACCAGGCTGCCTTCTCGGTATTATTCATACTTGTGACGAATTCTTCGTCCCTGAACATTTCGCAAATTTCATCAAAGATACCTTTCTTCAATTTAAGCAATGTTATATTTGTGAAGGTGGTTTCTAAGTATTTGAAGCATCGCCCTTCTTTATCGAGAGCTTTAACAAATTGTTTCATTAACCCTAATTTAATATGTAAAAGCGGTTAGAGGATTTTGCTAGAATCGATAAGAGGACGATTGATGACATTGTTGGAACCTGGAGTAAGTGATGGTCTCGCAGGCCACACTTTTGTATTATAGTGTTTTGCTCTATCTCGACTGTCGACCATGCATAAATAGCATGGGTACTTGGTAAAGCCTGATTGTTGACCTAGTATCATTGATAATATTTTCAGGTCTCCGCAAATTAACCATTCATGCTCACTATACTTCATTTTATTTAAAACGATTTTGAAGTTACAGTATTCTTCCTTGCGTCCAGTTGAATGAGCCAATGGTAACGGAGAATACTCGTTCGTATTGTGAAGAAGAACTGCCTTCAAGCTTGGCTTAGATGAATCGATGAATAACCTCCGCTCTTCTGGCTTGTACAAATTTGGTTTAAACTCATTGATAAGTCCATGTACATCGGTGCAATACACTAGATTAGATTCACTAGTGAAGTATGATCGAAACGCTTCTTCTCGGTTTCGATAAAATGTAACTCTTACGTCCTTTTCTAATACATTGAAAGACTTTAATTGAGAAGCCATTAATTCAGCTGCATCTTTTGCTAATCCAGCATTCCTAAATATGTCATTAAGTTGAGCTTGAGAGATCTTTTTTTGGCTTTTCTCTTTACTAATGGGAACATAGTCCTCATCACTGTCCAGAGACAGTTCTTCTTCACTTTCGACGGATACACTTTCTGCTTTCCTCAACGATTCATTTCCGTCAGTATCGTCGTCTGTATGGTCGTTAAGATTTCCTACGTCTTCTTCTGTACCACAATCAACTAGCATACTATCCATTATATCCATCTTGTATAAAGCTGTCTCGTGATGCCTTGCCTATCAAACTTTCGACTATTTGCTTCTGCGGACAAACGACACTAGAAACTGTCGCATACAATATTTTATCTGGTCGCACTTTATTTACCCCACTTACATTTGTCACACAAGTGTAGCAATCACTTCTACCTAATGGTTTTTTTCTAAATAGCTGGTTTCAGAAACTTTATTTTACTTTTATCTCTAGTTTTATCGAATTCATGTAATATTTTGCAAAAAATATATTATTAGTAATACAGACTATAAAAATAACTTGAAACAACATTAGTCTGAAGACACATCTCTCGATTGCTATATCTTAAAAAGAAGAAAATTGGGAGTATTCGAACAACCAGATAAAATATTGTATGCGACAGTTTCTAGTGTCGTTCGTCCGCAGAAGCAAATAGTCGAAAGTTTGATAGACGGGGCTTCACGAGACAGCTTTATACAAGGAATGGATAGTATGCTAGTTGATTGTGGTACAGAAGAAGACTTAGAAAATCTTAACGACATACAGACGACGATACTGACGAAAATGAATCGTTGAGGAAAGCAGAAAGTGAATCCGTCGAAAGTGAAGAAGAACTGTCTTCGGACAGTGATGATGAATATGTTTCCATTGGTAAAGAGAAAAGACAAAAAAAGATCTCTCAAGCTCAACTTAATGACATATTTAGGAATGCTGGATTAGCAAAAGATGCAGTTGAATTAATGGCTTCTCAATTAAAGTCTTTCAATGTATTAGAAAAGGACATAAAAGTTACAGTTAATCGAAACTGAGAAGAAGCGTTTCGATCATACTTCACTAGCGAATCTGATCTAGTGTATTGCACCAATGTACGAGGACTTATTAATGAGTTAAAACCAAATTCATTTAAGCCAGAAGAGTGGGGTTTATTCATCAATTCATCTAAGCGAAGCTTAAAGGCAGTTCTTGTTCACAATACGAACGAGTATGCTCCGTTACCGTTGGCTCATTCAAGTGGACGCAAAGAAAAATACTGTAACATCAAAAACGTTTTAGATAGAATAAAGTATAGTGAGCATGAATGGTTAACCCGTTTTTGTCCAAATTAGCATAAATTTTTTATTTTTTTCACCTCTATATTCCACATAGCAAAACTGATCAGAAAAAAAGAAAAACACTGTTTCCCGTAGTTTTTGAATGTGCTCTTTAAAAGTTTATTATTATTTTTTCAATAGCATTTTCCCATTTTTTAATATGGCAACTTTTTCGAAAAAAAACAACTTTTTTCGCTTTTTTTCATAATGATTCCGACTTTTTCCTACTAAATCATCATTAGATTGGGGACAACCATGAATTCCGTGGTATGATGGTTTCTTCTTCAAGATGTAATAGGTTGGATTTGCAAATTTAACATGGCGGATATCAAAATGGCAGCTTTAAAATTTTAAGTCGGTGTAAAACTTTAGGAATTTTTAACTGGAGTATGACAAACTTTTACGAAAAATTTTATTGAACAACAAATGCTTAGAATTAATAAAAAAAACCGTCTGACTTTTTTTAGAGTGTTTGGAGATATTTTTGGATTTTTCAAAAAACTGCCGATTTTGAAAAATCCAAAAATGTCTTCTGGCTGATTCCATTCAGATTCATACAGGCCGTCACTGATCGAATTTTTTTTTCCTTCTAAGTAATGAAAATACCTTCTATTATGTATATAAAGATAAAATTTACCTCCTAGAACGCTCGATATTTTTTTTTTTTTTTATTACAGCAATTTTAGTTTTAGATGTAAGAACGAAAATTCAATAATTGAAAATGAACCTCTACTTTTAAATGACTATAGCTCCGTCAATTTTGAACCTTTTTGGGCGTTCTTTTAACGAAAGTGTGCGGAATCCTGTCTAGTTTTAAATGCAATCTCGATTTTTATAATACAATTTGATCTCACTGAGTTATTTATGAAAAACCGAAAAAAGCGATTTTTTTCAAACACGATTTTCTCAAAAACTATATTTTTTTTTTTTGAAATTTTTATATGATTTTATACATAAAAAATACTTACTTTAAGGGTAGGTGAGAATATGCGATTTTTCGCCTATTTCATCGACTTCGAGCAGTCAACAATCTTCGGAAGATTTTATTCATAGTAAGGCTGTGGTAGAACAGCTCAACGAGACTTCAAGTGATTCGAAATTGAACATTTCACCAATTAAAATGCCTCAAAGTATCAATATCAAGATGCAAGAATCTTATGCTCTCCGAAAAAGAAAACAAATAAACGATGCATTTGATTCACAAACAGCAAGTAAAATGATGAAAGTCTACGATATAATGGATTTGCCCGCATTGAATGAAAATAATGAATGTAAAACAAATGATAAATGCCTTGAGAATATTAAAATTGCATTAGATTATTGTTCAAATTTTCTTGAGAAAGTGCGATTGTTGAGTATTATACTAAGTGATATTTCCCAAGATTATTTAGTATCAGTATTACCAAATGTAACTATTTTTATGATTGATCAAGCACGATCATTGGTAAATAATAAAAAAATTTACAAGCAGTCTGAGAATTATTAATTGTTTTCGTCAAAGTGCAAATTAAAGCGACGCAGTATCCATCAAAGAAAATGGTACAAAAACTAAAAAAGTCAAACGCTTTCTTACGCGAAGTATAAAAGAAATACATCAATTATTTAAAGACGAAAATCCTGATTCATGTCTTTGCGTTTACTGCGAGAATCTTAAACTTATGTTAGATGCTTTGAATAATTATAAAAAAGAGAATAAACAAGAAATTGCAGATTTGGAATTAAAAATATGTTCTTCACTCTTTTGTTCAAAAGATGATATGAAATGTGTACTAAGAGAATGTAAAGAATGTCCCATTGGAGATTCTATTGATTTACAAGTAATTTCTTTGGCAGAAGAAGATTTATATGAAGAAATAATTCATGGTGTTTGGGAAAAATAAAATTTACTGAATAAAACTAGCACAATTGAAAATTTCTTAATAGAGTTAAGAGAGCGCGCTCTCACTGTAAGAGCTCATAAATTGGTCAAAGAAATTCAACGTATAGCAATTAAAGAGGTTAAACTTTTAGCGAAAAATAATGACTTCCAATTAGTTATTCATGTCGATTTTGCAGAAAATTGGACAGTTCTGCTTCAAAATGAAATTCAAAGCTATCATTAGAGTAAAAACTAAATATCAATATTTACGTCAGTATGCTATTTTGGAAGTGATAAAACAGTCAGTTATGTCACCGTCTCTGAGAACATTAAACACGATTCGTCTCATGCCCTAATAGCGATAAATTTAATTATCGATAACTTAAAACAAAAACATATTGCGCAAGATCTTGATGAAATCATAACCATTTCCGATGGAGCTGCCAGTCATTTTAAAAATAGATATCAATTCTATGAGCTTCAAAACTCAAAAATAAACAGAAAATGGCTTTTTTCTGCAACAGGTCATGGTAAAGGCGCTTGTGACGGTATTGGTGGTTTAGTTAAACATTATGCTACCACGCATAATCTATCCAAGAAGAGTGCAGATTTTATTAGAAACGCTGAAAATTTCGCCACTCACGTATCAAAATATACTCCGTCGATTAACATTCTTGTTATCCGCAAGGATGAGTTAGAAGTTTTTCGACTGACAAAAAAATGAAATGGTTAGGAAATGCAAAATAAATTGAAGGTATTCAAAAGATTCACTGTTGGAAAAGTGAACGAAACCAAATCCACACTGCCAAAACTTTGAGACATCAGTGGCAAGTAGTAAATTGAAAGGTTTTATTCAAATTCGGATTTTTTTATTCACATTAGTTCTCAATTCATTAGTGTTCTTTCTTAATTGTATCGCATATTATTTTTTCATTGAAAATGACCAAGTAATATATTTTAGTATTTAAAAAACTCACCTTTTCAAAATTCAAATTCAAAATTCAAAATTCAAAATTCAAATTCAAAATTCAAAATTCAAAATTCAAAGTAAATATATTTATTTAGAGTTTCAGCATTTTTTTTTAAACTTGAAATCGTCATAACTTTGGTTCTAATTGATCAAAATATTCGATCCGGGGTTTATTTTAAAGATTATTGTTGATATTTTTTATATATTAATAAATAAAAGCGTAAAAATAGTTGTGAGAATACGTAAAGTTGGAAAAATAGTACGATGCGCCATGGTATCAATGTTTTAAAATCGAAAATATAAAAAAAACGTTTAAAAAGGATATAGAAAAAAAATTAATTTTGTTAGATTGGTAAGTAAACATTTACTGTGAAAAAAAAATGATTTGTTGTACCTCAGAATTTCGAACCACTGAATTGACGAAAGTCGAATTTTGAAAAACATAAACAAGTGAAAAAGTTTAATGTTATATTTTTGCGAAGTGGAGGAATTGTGTGAAAAACTAATAGAATATTTCAGGAATCTACTATAACTATTAAGATATGTTTAGCATTTAATTCATGACAATAGTTAGTTTTTTTAAAGTTTGATACATTTTTTGCTTGAATGTGATGGACTATCAGAGAAAACTTTATAGAACAAAAAGTACTTAGAATTGATCAAAGAAATTACCTAAATTTTTTCAGAGTTTTAGAAGAAATTTTTGGATTTTCCAAAATCGGCAGTTTTTTGAAAAATCCAAAAATATCTCCAAACACTCTAAAAAAAATCAGACGGTTTTCGTTCTCAATTCTAAGCATTTTTTGTTCAATAAAATTTTTCGTGAAAGTTCGTTATACTCAAGTTAAAAATTCCTGAAGTTTTACACCGACTTAAAATTTTAAAGCTATTATTTTGATATCCGCCATGTTGAATTTGCAAATCCAACCTAATATATCTTAAAGTACATACCATTATGCCACGGAATTCATAATTAAGTCCCCGATCTAATGATGATTTAGTAGGAAAAAGTCGGAATTATTATGAAAAAAAGCGAAAAAAAGTTGCTTTTTTTCGAAAGAGTTGCCATATTAGAAAATGGGAAAACGCTATGGAAAAAATAATAACAAATTCTAAAAGAGCACACTCAAAAACTACAGGATACAGGATTTTACTTTTTTCTGATCAGTTTTGCTATGTGAAATATAGAGGTGAAAAAAATAAAAAATTTATGCCATTTTGGGCAAGAACGGGTTAATTTGCGGAGACCTGAAAATATTGTCAATGATACTAGGTCAACAATCAGGTTTTACCAAGTACCCATGCTATTTATGTATGTTCGACAGTCGAGCTAGAGCGAAACACTATAATACAAAAGTTTGGCCAGCGAGACCATCACTTACTCCAGGTTCCAGCAATGTCATCAATCGTCCTCTCATCGATCCTAGCAAAATCCTTTAACCGCCTTTACATATTAAATTAGGGCTGATGAAACAATTTGTTAAAGCTCTCGATAAAGAAGGGCGATGCTTCAAATACTTAGAAACCACCTTTACGAATATAACATTGGTTAAATTGAAGAAAGGTATCTTTGATGGACCTCAAATTCGCAAAATGTTCAGGGACGAAGAATTCGTCACAAGTATGGATGATACCAAGAAGGCAGCCTGGTTGAGTTTAAAAGATGTTGCAACAAAATTTCTTGGTAACAATGAAGATGAGAACTACAAGAATATCGTAGAAAATATGGTACAAAATTTCAAAAAATTAGGTTGCTTAATGAATTTGAAACTCCACTTTCTCGATTCGCACATTGATGAATTTCTACCAGTCCTAGGTGACTACAGTGAAAAGCATGGTAAAAGATTTCATCAGGATCTGAAGGAATTTGAATGTAGATGGCATGGCAAATGTAGCATAAACATGATAGTGGACTATTTCTGGATGCTAAAAAGAGAAGTACAACCTAATACGAAAAAGAGACGTAGGAATCCTTTGCATAGGTCGTTCGAAGACAAGCGTATACGCAAGCCTAAGTCAATTTAGCTCTTTTGCAAATTGACTTTTGCGTAGTATTTTGAGGTTATCTTAAAAATTAGGCGGTTGAATCTCTTTTTCCATAACAAATTCGGATTAGCAGGCCAAAATACATAAAAATAAACAATTGTTATTTTTTCTCCTCATGTTTTTCTACAGAAACACAATGTTTTGACAGTTTTTGAGGTTATGTTCAAAATCAGGCGGTCGACTCTCTTTTTCCAAAACAAATTTGGATTTAGAAGGCAAAAATGCATAAAAATAAACAATATTCATCTTTTCTCCTCATGTTTTTCCACAGAAACACGGTTTTTGACAGTTTTTGAGGTTATGTTCAAAATTAGGCGGTCGACTCTTTTTTCATAACAAATTCAGATTTAGCAGAACAAAATGCATTAAAATAAACGATTTTCATTTTTTCTTTTCATGTTGTTTCACAGAAACGCGGTTTTCTGACAGTTTTTTGAGGTTATGTTCAAGACATGCGGCCAACCCCCTATTTTTGACGCCGCGTTCGGATTCAGCGGAAAAAAATACGAAAGAAAAGTATAGTCTCCATCCCAGAACCTTTTTTTCTTGTGGGCCTGTATATTTTTTAAAATATATTATATATTGAATTAAAAATAAGAAGTTTTTATTAAAAAATTAATCATTATTTTTGCAAATGTCACACTTCCTAGTTTCTATATATACAGTATATATATATATATATATATATATATATATATATATATATATATATATATATATATATATATATAGTGAAAGCATAACTTCTGTCGGCTAGTCCCAAGAATGTAACTCCGATTTTTTTTATTGACGTTTTAATGTAAACAGTGTTCAATGTTTTCGTCTATAAATAAACATATTAACGGCATGTTAGAGTTCCTCCCCTCTCAATAATATTTTCATTTGAAGTTCATGAATAAACGGTGCGTCAAATCAAGTTTTTTTACTACAGTAAGAAAATTTGTAATATTAATCCCGAGTGCGGACAAGTCAAGAAATCCATCAAAACATTATACATAAAAATTTATAAGCAAACTTTCGATGTATAGTATTCTGAGTTCAGGTTTATTGAGCTTGATATTTAATTTTTTTTTCAAAGTTCATAAAAAAATGACAAGTTTAATTCAATTTTTATTTCAACAAAAATTATTGTATCAGCATAGATTTAGTGCGGACAAGTCATTACATTTACACAAATAATTAATTCAAAAAGTTACCAATAAAATAAAAAAGTAAAAATCGATTTCAAGAACTCTGACATCCCGTTAATCGTTTCGATAACAACATTAATCATAGATGTAAATTATGTCATATTTTCAAACATCGAAAACATTATTTAAGATATATATAAGAACATATTAACAAGAATAAATTTTCATGTAAAATATGTGATGGAAAACTTAAAAAAATTTCTGATTTACAAAAACATCAACGTACTCAAACATTTTTAAACATCGAAAACATTTTTTAAGACTTGTACAAGAACATAATGATTAAATTACGTTTTTATGTAAAATTTGTGAAAAACATTTTGAGAAGAGTTTTTAATTCCCAAAGATAAACTTACACATGTATGTAAGGAAAATATTGTTATTTCATTCAACAAAATTTTTATTTTAAAAAATTAAAAAATTTTTTATTAAAAAATATTATTTTGCAAAATAAAATAAAAATAAAAATAAATTTATACAGACTATATTTAAGTGTTTGATTTTGATTTTTATTTAACATAATTTTAATTTAATCATTAAACAGTAAGCTTCAATTTAATTTTTTTTCAAATAATATTTTGAACTGTTTAATTTAAATAAAATCATAAAATTAATAATCGTTTTATATAATGAAACTTTACGATGATTACAGAATAATAAGCTAATTGTAAAATAGAAATTATTACTTATTTTTCCTCTATTACTAATCTTAAACGTATGTGTTATGATACACGGAGAGACTTTTTTCTCAATAAATGTGGTGCGTGCCACGTTCTAAAAAATAATGCGTATGCGCACCGTGGTGGCCTACGTGTGCTGCAAACTATCATGCGCACACGACAAACTCTTTACTTCGCATCAGAAAATGTGATGCATACTCTCTACAAAATGTGAGGCACAACGGATCAAAAAACATAGATAAGCTTCGCCTCGATATTTGTTGTGCGTATTTAAAAAAAATCATGCATGCGAGCCATCTTGTGGTGCGTTTTTAAAACGCATCAACTTTTATTATGCAAAAGTCTCTCGGTGTATATCGTTATATACAAAACTTAAAATTAGCTATTACCAAGTTCACTACAAGCTTAAATTCAGATAAGTTCAACTGATTTTCAGTTATTTCAAAGTTTGAATTCAGCTAAATTTAGCTATTTCCAAGCTAATTTCAAGCTGGAATTCAGCTAAATTCAATGCTGTATTGAGTGTTCAAAAATGAAGAAAATATTTCTGACGGCAACAGCAGCGATATATTTTTAATAGTATAGACAGAATATAAATAAATAGATCTAAAATTCAGTTAAATTCGAACCAAAATTTACCTGTGATTGCTTAAAATTATTATAAATTCTGTCAACTTACAGTTGATTTTCATCTTAATTTAGTATAAATTTAGCTAACTTTTATATTAAATTCAGCTAACTTTTGATTTAATGTAGCTAACTTTTATGTATTTTATCTGATTTTAGCTAACTTTTATCTGACTTTAGCCAACTTTTATCTAACTTTTAGCTAAATTCCAGCTGAATTTTAGCTAAATTCTAGCTGAATTCTAGTTCAATTCTAGCGAACTAGGGACACATCCGATCCTCATACACGGTGGCAGCTTTTATAATATAAAGATATATGGGCAATTTTCAAAAACTTTTTCATTTTGGTCACTCGATTTTTAACAATTCAAAAGTCTATAATACAAGTTTCTGGGGTGACACATACTTCAATAAGGGCTTAAATTACTAGTTTTTTAAAAATAGAATATGTAATTGAATTTTGGTATCGATTGGAACATTACACTTCACGGTATATAATTTTATACGTCAAAAATAATACTTTTTTATATTTTTTTACGTGTGTTTCTTGAGTTATAAAAAAAGGTGCATACTTTCGATTAGTTTCAAATTTTTAGAGCATAATAAATACGGTAAGAACAAAAGTCTTTTATTTTTAATTTGTGTATATTTAAGAAATTGAGTAACCTAGAAAAAAGTATAAATAGAAAAAAGGTGTGTATTTGAGTACAGAATATAGATTCACAGTTTAAAAATAGTTCCTGAAAAAAAATATTTTTTAATTTTTCCATATCGTTCAAAATTTAAATTTTCAATGTCATGGAAAAATTAACGAATATTTTTTTTCCTTAAATTATTTTCAAACTGTAAATCTATATTCTGTATTCAAATACACACCCTTTTTCTATTTACACTTTTTTCTAGGCTGCTTATTTTTTTAAATATACGAATTTAAAAAAAAAAAGCCTCTTCTCACGAAAATCAGTCTCTCATTGCTTTAGATGGACAAAATTCAATGTTACACATCTCATTTTAAAGCTGAATAAATACTCTTTTAAATCAATTTTGCTTTTTCACCTTGCGACAATCGCACCTTAAATTATTCAAATTTGAAATTTATCAAAATTTTTTCGATTTTTTTATTTTTTTATAATGTTTAAGAAGTCAATATGTGTGTTTTAAAGATAGAAGAAATAGTTTTTTTAAAGTTTTTTATCTAAACTTAAAAATTGCGTTGGAATATTCACTCTACGACTATTAGTTATGAAGTTATAAAACTTTTTGTGTTATCAAATTTTCATCTAGTTGAGTGTATCTATGAATAATACGTTTTAAAAATACATTAAAATATTTTTACCTGATGGTAGCAATACTGTGGCTATGCAAGATGCACCAGCAATAACCATGCAAAAACATAATGGCCATCGACGTCCCCAACGATCCATAACAAACCAACAGGCCAAATAGCTTGGAATCTCAGCTAATGAAGAAAAAAAAAAACTAAGATGTTCTTCGTTTCCAAGAGCAGGACCATAATATGATAATCCTACGTACACCATATTGTTTGCAAACCTATAAAATATATGATTATTATTATTTTTCATTTATAATTATTCATAAGTTGATAAAAGAGTTTTGGATATTTATTACAGTAATACTACTATTTTAAGTTTATATAAATATAAAATATTGCATAGTGTAAAAAGTTCGAAAAGTAAATTATGTTACCAAAAGGTTTATGACGAAACAAGAGAGATCGTATTATGCTGAGCCAAATTTCAAGAGTCAAAGAGCTACGTGAAATGCTTCATTTTTTTATTTAATTAGTAACATACAGTCTTTTTTAATAATTATAGTTTGTGCAAGAGTAGAATACTTTATATATATCAAACTAATATGTATGAAATTAATCGCTTAAATGATTCCTTTTCTTGAACAAAAATATAAATAAAATAAAATGAGATACGAATAATATGAATTGAGAACCTGGCGACAGAATTTGATAAAAATGAATCAGTGGATGTCCAGGTTAGGTAATGAGCACAAAGATATTAGTCAGTGCATTTTTATTGATTTAACGACGTTTTGTGACTAGTTAGTCACCTCTTTAGGCAAAATTTATTTACATAGAACATGTAAAAAAATATATATCAAGCGGCGCGGTAGCGCCTCAACGGTGAGGTAAGGTACGAATACGAAAACGTCAAGGTGCTCCTCTTATATTTTGAATTAGAGTTTTAAAAATTTTAAAATTAAACCCTATTAAAATACAAACAAATATTTAAAAAATACAAATTGATATTTATAGATTTTTATTCTATCTTTAATTTAAAAAAAGTTTTATTACAATCGGCTCACTCAATCTCGAGAAAACATAATTAAAAATTTTAAAGTATCATATTCGTCCGAGTTGAAATATAAAACGGCTAACCGTAACTTTAATTGGAACTTTATCCGGAAAGCCTTAAGGCTTAAGCAAGGGTGTGTCATCAGGGGCAGATCTGGTACGGAGTTTGCTGATCTAAATTCAGGGCGGCCGTTATGACACTAGAATAAGATCGTCACATTTATCACGTCAATTATTTCAGGTTATAAATCGGAAAGTCATAGATACACCTGAAGTCTTTTCGACTTACTTAGCATCCTATCAATTAGTGTTAGCGTCCTTCCATAACGTATATTCATAACGTATATTTACATAAATAGTTTCATTTCTCTGAATCTTAATCAATTTAATTGAAGCGTATCATGAAATTAAATTCATTTTCATTTTTTATTCATTAAAAGTATCTTAAATAAAGTTCATATTCAGAAAATGGAGAGATATAAGTTGCGTGACAGAAAGAGGTTAGATATAAAAAATATGACGGGGATCAAAGTAGTTGTATTGATAGTGATAGCTAATTTAACAGCTACTAAAAATGTATAGCACTGAAGGTTCTGAATAAATTTTATTTATTCATAACTTTTATGTTTTATCTTTGAGTAAAAACCTATATTAAAACCAAATGTGAATCTTATCCGCACCGGATTTTCACTGCATCCGGACCGGATTTGTATTTAGTCTATTGTACTTCTTTGTACTAGGAATGAGAAAGGGTGCCGCTCATGTACAGCTAGTAATTGTATGTTAAATAAAACCTATGAGTTTTGTAAATTCCGGCTTATTTCTTTTCTTTGGTTTGTCTGTAGTTTTTTTGTGTAATTACTAAGCATATTTCTAGCTATACATTTAGCTACTCTTGTATGGTCACCTGATCCTCATGGCCGTGACAAAAGATTCATCAATTTTTACCTTTATTTTACGAAATTACTTTTTTCTAAGTTACTATCCAGTATCGTTGATTACTACTAATCTACATTATTACTAATCTACTCTATACTATTTTTATATACATAATATATTTTCTTTCATAGAAATTGAATCTACCCATATATAAAAGTTATTAAGTTTTTAAATTTATTTTACAAATTTTTTTTAATTAAAAAAAATACGTAAGTAATCAAAAAGAGTTTAAATGATTAGGAAAATTGATGCTTTCAAATAATACACAAAATATCATTATTTTTGATAAAATAATCATTTAATAACTTTTATCATTATTATGTGTTGAGGTGATGTAGTTTTCCAAATTTTTAATTTTTGTTCAAAAATTTTCCAAAATATCTCTATATTATGCTTTTTATTAGTTAAAATGGATGGTTATAATAAAGTGATATTTTTCAAACTTTTAGATTAACAATCAAAAATTTGAAAAATTATATGCCGGTATTTTATATTTCTTTAAAAATAAATTTCAACTGTTTCTTAAGAAAGAATATAATTTATAAATACATTCTTTAAGAAAAATTTCTATTAGATTTTAGAAATATGATTATTTAAAGATGACATTGAAAAGGTCACAGGAATATTTTCAATTGAGACCTTATTTGATATATATTTTAAGAAATGTTTTGGTTGGATTTTGGAAACTTTACTGTTGCAGAATCACTTTGAGAAGATTACAGAAATATCTCTGAAGAAAACCTTATTTCATATATTTTGAGAAACATTTCTGTTAGATTTTAGTAATGTCTCTATTACGAGATCAAAATTGAAAGGTCATATCAATATTTCCAACGAAAACTTCCATTTTATGTATTTTGAAAAATGCTTCTGTTAGATAGTAGAAACGTCACTATTGTGAAATTACATTAAAGAGATTATAGAAACGTTTCTAATAAAAGTCTCATTTTACATATTTTAGAAATATTTCTGTCAGGTTTTAAAAATTTTTCAAATGCAACATAGCGATGGAAACATTGTAGAAATATTTCAATGAAAAATATATTTTACATATTTAGTGACTTATTTCTGTTAGATTTTAGAAATATTACGGTTGAAATCATATTTGAAAGATCACTAAAATATTTTCTATGAAAAATTCATTTTTGATATTTTTAGAAATACTTCCTTGAGATTACAGAAATTTCACATATGCAACATAACCATAGAAAAGTCGCAGAAATATTTCCATTAAAAATATATTTTGAGAAACATTACTGTTTGAGTTTAGAAATATAACGACTATAAGATCATATCTGAAAGGTAAAAATAATATTTCAAATGAAATACGAATTTCATATATTTTAAGAAACATTTCGGTTAGATTATAGAAATGTCACTGATGAACTATTATATCTGAAAGGCAATAGGAATGTTTCAAATAAAACTCCCATTTTATATATCTTCAGAAATGTTTCTGTTAAATTTAAGAAATATCACTGTTGCAAGATCACATGTGAAAAGTCACACAAATATTTCTAATGAAACACACATTTTATATATTTTAAGAAACGTTTGCGTTAGATTCTAGAAATGTAACTGCTGCAAGATCACATTTGAAAGGTTAATGAAATATTTTCAATGAAATATTCACTTTGTATATTTTTAGATATATTTCTGTTAGTTTATAGAAATGTCATTGCTGCAAGATGGCACCTGAAAGGTCAAAGAAATATTGCCAATGATACACTTATTTTATATATTTTGAGAATGATTTCTGTGAGGTTACAGAATTTTACCAGATGCAAAATAACTTTTGAAATGTTACTGAAAGTTTTCATCTATAAGATTTCAGAAATAGGACGCCAGTAAGGTTTCAATGGAAATTGTTTACAAATGTTTCTGAAACGTATCTAGTGTGCTGTTTCGGCTGAGAGATGTGAGAAATTTTCTGCAATATTACACAAAATTGTAATCTTTCAGAAAGATTATATGCCGACTGGGCATATATGTCGGTAGTGTATTTAGGTGTCATGACATACACATATATATTAACATAAAATAATATATATTAACATGAAATAATATATAGGTTATATAAGTAAGAATTATCTTGTACAAAGTCTAATCTAATCTAATCAAAATCGATATTCTACCATTCAAGTGATAAATAATGTTGGAAATAAGTAAATGGATATTATTTAGTTGTCCAGGAGGACAAAATGTTTGTAAAATGCTTGGTCTGTCTTGCCTAAGCAAAATTCTTGAGCTGGATTGTGATAATTTGTAGGTTATCTATTTATCTAGTCAAAGAATATCAAAACACATGATTAACAATTTAATTGAACCAGATAATTGACTCCGTATGCTTCAACCTGATCTTCAAACTTCAAGACATTTATATTTGTATGAGGCAAAAGTGGCAATGTTTATCCAAATAGTTTTGATGTCAGTGACCCATCTTTTTTCCATCTTTAGGTCAAAGATATTTACGGATATTTTACCTATGCTTCATTTATGCGATGCATTGCTTACTACACTTGGTACAGAGAACCAATCATGTGCGATACAAATTCATGGATTCTTACAGATTCATTAGAATACAGTAGAAATGGCCTTAAGAAATATTTTACCAAGTTCTAATTTATTGTTTATGACTCAAGTTGCATGTTTAACTGAAGTTATTGCTTGTTCTGCAAACACTGGTAAATTTTATTTCATAACATTTTTTTGTTCATTTAAAAGAAATTTTCATGTAAAAAATGTTTGTTCTTTTTATTTGAGATATGTATAATTTAAAAGGTGGAGAAGTTAAAAATTTAGAAGAACGTATTTTGGGAGATAATAATAGAATGAGAGAACTCAAAGCTCATCTGTATAAACTCTGAAAGCTTATGTTGGCTTTCGAACCAAAATTTCACCAACACCTAAAAGAGATTCAGATAAATAAAATTCCTTGTATGTACAAATGCTGCTAATATTATGTTGTATGCTAGCAACCAAATGCAAAATAGTCGCGTGGATCATAAACTAAGGAACATTCTCTTTGAATCTTATTCAACGCAGAAGCCAGATAACCGTTATATAAGAATGAAGGATACTTGTTTTTTGACGTAATGATATTTGTAATTTAGGTTAGTCACAAAGACTAGACATTTGTGATCAACTATTTGTTTGAGAGAAGAATTAATTTAAAAATTAAATGTAGCTGAAAAAAATAACATTATCGTGATTTGGTTCAAGTAAAATGGTATTCATTATTTAAGAAAATAAGAAAGAAAAAGATTACCACATATTGTATAAATGTATGTTAAGAAAATTATTTGACTTTCAGTGTCAAAAGAAAAGTTTGAATACGTTATAAATGGCATAGTTTGTAATATAGTACTTTTTTAATAAACTACTTACGTAAATAAAAATATTGCTTCAAAAATAATTCAACAAGACACAAATGACAAGCAAAGTACACCAAAAGCTTTAAGGTTGTCAGTTGGTCCTTTTAAAACATAAAATTAGTTACTTGATTATAAAGATTTTTAAAAAAATGTTAAGTAAAGTAAAAAAGGTTTCTTTAAAAACTTTTTACAATGCTTAAAATAAATACTTCAATTTAATAAAACATTTGTATTTTCAACATAAGAAAAATGTGTGTTATAATAAAATTTCTCTTAAAGATATTAATTCAGAAAACTGTTTAAGAAAATTAAAATTATTCTGAGTAAAGATATGAAAAAAAACATTGTGACTTGTCAAGACGACAACTTTAAAATATTCAGTGCATACATATGTGGGTACTTTCAGTACAACACAGGCGCTAACTTAGTATAGACGTCGCTTCAGTTGTTCGTAAGTAGAGAGAACGTTGCGAGCTCTCGAGCAAGCAAGTCGAGCTTCAGACCTCACTGTAATAGGGTCTAGCTGTACGCCGTAGTAGCGGCCATTTACGTATAATCAATTTAACTCAACCGTATCTTTTGTTGCAGTTATTTCACCATTCCTTCTTGAATCCGTTCCTGGTTTGTAGTCCAGGATTTACTATAACAACTATTTAGGCTTAACCAAGCCTCATAATATAATATATCTACACATATAACAATAACAATAACAATAACAATAAGAAGAATAAAAAGAAGCAGGATAAATAATAGCACATGATGAGATTTCTATCATAATTATGATTTGCTTTTTGATTATTGTTATTTATTACTGCACGCATTCAGTAAAATTTTTATATTAAATTAAATTTTATCAAATCTCAATTTTTATCTATACATGTTGAAGTATATAAGTTGATTATTGATCTTCTCGTAGATTATTATACTTCAGTAGAATAGTATTTGTACATCTGTTTTTACAGACAGTTTTGTTACAAGACTTTTACAAACGTATGGTGAATACACAACTGTAGAACAAGGATTTATAGTTTAGCAAATTTGTACTTGGAAGGAAATCTCGAATTATTATATCTTCTTCAGTGGTTTCTGTGTTTTCGTTATCTGATATTTCCATTTTTCCTTTTGTTGGACTTGTGCTCACCGTGTTGCGTGGAGCTTCTTCAAACTAAGCATAAGTCTGGTAAGTGCTTTGTTGCACATTGTCACCGTCGCTTACCATGTTACCCGTCGCCTTTTTGGACTTTGCGTACGATGATTCTGGATTTTGGCTGGGCGATTCAATTAGATTTGTAATAGAGTTCGGACCGTCATCGTCTACGGTGTCGCGTGAAGCATTCTCGGACTCAACGCATGACGTTGCAGGATTGGGTAACACCTGCACAGAAACCTTAGGTATAGGAATAATATTTTCTTGAATTTGAAGGTCTTCTTCGGAAGATAAGCAAATAGTACTGTCTGGGTAGAGTCTCTGAAAAAATCAATCGTATCCTTATTAATATTCAAAAGTAATCAAGTCCTTGATTAGTTCCTCGGCTGACCTTGCATCGTCTACATTGACCTGCGAAGAAACATGAGAAGGTATTTGATTTGTGACGTTAACTTCTTTTATATTTTCTGTATCCATAAAGAGAGTGCTATGTTTGTCTATCAAAATTTTCTCGTTTGATGCTAATAATATTTCTGTGTTAGTTCTAGAGTTAGTGGTGTTATTTTTAGATCGATATCAAAGATATTTGTATGACATACTCCTATGTCAACGTAGCCTCCGTCGTTGATTGCCATGACGTTTCCTGCAACTATGCCTTTTTCGTTAAATTTTATTTTCCTAATATAGCCATATTCTTTTCCTGGATTGTCCGGTGGGAAACGTACGATTGCAGTTGCGAGAGCAGGTATTCTTTTAACATCTTTTAAATTTACGAAAAAAGCAAGATTTTGTCTTCGAAAATTAGTGCTTTTCGTTAGAAATCGAGGCTTGCGCCGTGCTGCTCATAGAAGTTTGAGCCTATAATTGCTTTTGGTTTCATTGGACAATCATTGGCTACTAGAATACTCTGTTGGGGATCCATATATGTCGATAATACACGTACCAATCGAAGATATATCGGTTCCCGTTATTCTCCTAAACAATGGTCGGTTTGATTCGTCAACCATTGTGTCGCCGTGAAAGACGACTATTTTGGCTATGTTTGATTGCGTACCTGGATCGATCATAGCTTTAACGAAATTGTGTAGAAATAGTAGAGATTCCACGATGATTATTGGCATTGTTTCTTCTTGACGGTTTAGATGTAAATTCTGTTATAATCGCGTTCACTGGACGAGCTTTTTCAATTGTCGCTTCAGGAGCGCCCTCAACCGAAGCGTTTTTTTCATTTTTTTTGTTGATTTTCTTTGACCCATTTTAATTTACGGCACTCTTCTTTTACATGACCTCTATTTTTGCAATATGCACATATTTTTATCTGATAATTATTAATATGACTTTTGTTTCTGTCATTTGATTGGCTATTAGTCTGGTTGTATCTTTCCCGATTAGATGTGGTTACTCGGGACACATCCGGTTTCACAGCTGTTGCTTTATTCTTATCTCGTCTGTTTTCATAAGGATTTGTATTTCTTTCGTTGATCTTATATCCATTTTCAGGTTGTCCCTATCAATTAGTTTATCAACCGCGATTGCATCGTCGAACACTTCGTTCAGAGTTAAGTTTGTTGGTCTTCTAAGTCTTTGCCTAAATTCTGATGGTAAGCCGACTCAAAATCCTTCGATTATATCTCCTTCGATTTCACAAAGTTAATCACGAGTTAATTCATTGTTGACGTCGAAACGTTTTCGATTGATAATGGCTTTTTTAAGGTCGATAATTCGTGTAATAAAATTAAGCAGCGACTCGTTTCTTTCCTTAGAAATCCGGTCGATTTTACCTCGCAAATTATTTAGAGTTTCCATGGAGGCAAAAACGGACTTAAGTCCATCAACAAATTTATTTAACGTTTCGAAATTATTGTGCTCGAACGCGATATACGCTTTGTCTTCGAATTTATTTCTCAATACTAATTCTTTTTCGAGGTGCCGAGGAACTATTTTAGTTGCGCGTTCGCATGCCCTGATGAAAAGTATTAAATTTGTTTCGTCGAACTTCGGTATGCTATTTACAGCCTCAATTATATAAATACTTATGTCACAGTCCTCGAATTCGGTGGTTTTGCTAGGTTATTATCAAGTCGTGATGGTGGGACTGATGGTAATGTTTGCTGTGCTTGTGGTGTGGGAAATATTGAGCGATTTGCGTGTATTTGATCTATCTTACGATGGATTCTTGCCAAATGACTTAATACGTCACCCGCCGGCTCCTTAGTTTCATTTATTCTAAGATCCTAAATCTGTTCCATTACTTTGTGTTAAGGGAAAATTTGATGCATTAGAGGCAGTGTCCGATATGGTAATTTCGAGATTTTCTCGGCGTTTTCTTTCTCTTTCCAGTTTCCTTTCAAGCATTTAAACGCGGTCTTTTTCTACGCTCAAAGAGTCCATTGCGTCCTGCTTTAACCGCTCTGCTTCAATTAGAATTTTCTTCTCACGATCTTCGAGTGCTTGTTCTAAATCCTTAATTCTTTGTTCGCGTTCTTTTAAATTGTTAGCGTATAATCTTAACTCCTCTTCAGCGAGCGAAAACTCTTTGTCATCTACTATTTGGGTAGTCATTTCATAAGATATTTAAAATTTATTCTTATTTATTAACACGATCGAATAAATCGAGGAAAAAAGGTCAGCACGTTAGAAATACGTTATTTTTATTTTTTTTATTTTATTTTGTTAGTTATTTTCTACAATTCAAAGATAATTTGTTTAATGAGTCACATAACCTTTCGAATTCCTCAAAAACTTCTTCGCATTGTACTTGCTTTTTATTATGATTATAATAATATGCCCTACATAATCTCTCAATAAGTAAACCGTGTTTCAATAATGCTCAATAAAGGATTCTTCGATTATTTATAATTTTCTTTATATGCTCTTAAAAATTTTTTGTATCAATTTGCTCTAAATATTCTATTCTCTCCGTTAGATTGCAGAGTCAATCATAAGAGAATAAATTAAAAAGATCAGCATCAAGTGTCGGAATCATTGAAACGATTCTTCTTTGAATTTAATTTTAAGCTATTGCTCGTGCAATCATTATTATTATTATTTCTTATATATATACTAGGGGGGTACCCCCCTGCTTGCGCTGCTCGCCAACCCCTGTGCATACTTACACTAATAAAAATATCAGTCAGTAATAAAATTTTGTATTGAAAAAAATTATTAATAAAATCAATATTAATTATATATTTGTTCAGACAGATTTCCACACCACCCAAAGAGGTACTGTCAATAATACCTCACAATTAATAATTTATAATAAAAATTAAATAATAAAAAATGTATGGTATTACGGCACGTTGGTTTTTTTGTTTTATTTTAAATATTTATATACAATCAATATAATGATTTAAAGTTATTTCAAGACATGTTAAAATTAATTAAAACTATTCCATTTTTTTAATACAATTATTTAAAATAAAACCATGGTTCCCTTCGCCTGTAGCCCTACACAACCATGAGAGTCTATATTCCTTCCTCCTTATACCATAGACTCTATTTACAATATATCCTCCACCATCAGTATTACATATTTAAACAGAGTTTTAGAAGTCATTTTATTATTTGTACCATTTGTTATTATATTATTGTTATATAACAATTTCCCAATTAATATTTATCTCTTTTAAATCTTTGTTTAAATATGTTTATTGGAATATTTATTATAACTTGATATTTTTCAATTGAATATTATTGTAACATGTTTTACAATAATATAGAACAGAAATTTTTTCCATTATAATTATTCTAAATTTAAAGTTTAAGAGCAGGTCGGGTTCGCTGTCCTTGTATAATTGAGATTTTTGTTATTTATTCAAGTATTAATTGGTGTATCTGCAAATTGAAGGTTAAGCGCAATGGATATTCTCATAACAAATATTTATGCACAAGAAAAAAAAATCTGTCACTTTGTTTTTGAGAAAAGTAAGGAACGCGAAAAATTATAAACATAAACTTTTACTTCGGCATACCTTACTTTTCTCAAAAACAAAACGGTAGAATTTTTTTTTTCTTGTGCATAGATATTTATAATAATAATAATATCTATTGCGCTCAACCTTTAATTTGAATATACACCGATTAATATTTAAATAAATAACAAAAAACTCAATTTTTACTCGGTCGGTATCAGATTATACTCTGGCCTGGTCTCAATACGTAATTGAACTCTATGTTTTTTAATATTATTATTATTTAGAATTTCTCAATTGTTTCTTATATTTAAATATTAATTATTGTAATTTTTTAAATAATATTTAGTATCTTCAATTTATATACTCGAAATTAATATATTTCATGTTATTTTTTATAAATATTAGTTTTATTCAAAGTATATATTTTACAGTGAATTTCGATACCATTATGATAATCATAATATCCTATATCATATATATTAATATTAAAGTGAAACCTCTTTTTCTTCCGTTTCTCCGGTTCTCCGGTTCTCCAATTCTCCGCTTTGTTAAATGTGTCTAATCTTTTGATAATAAGAGTAGCAATTTTTAATTGGGCCCTATATAATTAGTCCTTATTAGTCATAAGCATCTTTTTGGGTCATATTTTATTGGGTCTTATATTTTTTTCGGCCCAATATTTTCTTAGTCTCCACATTTTCTTGGGCTTAATATATTTTGGGCCTTATATTTTCTTGCGCCCTATATTTTTTTAGGCCCAATTTTTTTTTAGTTTCTATATTTTTTTGGGCCTTATATTTTCTTGCGCTCTATATTTTTTTTGGCCCAATATTTTTTTGGTCACTATATTTCTTTAGGCTTTATATTTTTTGGGCCTTATATTACTTCGATTCTTATATATTCTTGGGCTCTATATTTTTTTGAATCTCATATTTTTTTGGGCCCAATATTTTTTTGTGCCCAATTTTTTTTGGTCTCTATATTTTTTTGGGCCCTATATTTTTTTTGGCCATTCTTTTTTCTTTGGCTCTATATTTTTCGGGCCTAATATATTTTCGATTTTTATATATTATTGGGCTCTATATATTTTTAGGCCCAATATTTTTTTGGGCCCAATATTTTTTCGAAATTAATATTTTTTTGGGTTTTAGAATATTTTAGGGTCTTATATTTTATTTAGCTCTATTTTTCTGGGCCTTATATTTTTCCGGCCTCATATTTTTTCGAGTTTTATTTTCTTCGGGCCTCATATTTTTTCGATTTTTATGTATTCTTGCGCCCTATATTTGTTTGGGCCCAATTTTTTTTTAGTTTCTATATTTTTTTGGGCCTTATATTTTCTTGCGCTCTATATTTTTTTGGCCTAATATTTTTTTGGTCACTATATTTCTTTAGGCTTTATATTTTTTAAGCCTTATATTACTTCAATTCTTATATATTCCTGGACTCTACATTTTTTTGAGCCCAATATTTTTTTCAATCTCATATTTTTTCGAATCTCATATTTTTTTGGGCCCAATATTTTTTTGGGCCCTATATTTTTTTTGGCCTTTCTTTTTTCTTTGTCTCTATATTTTTCGGGCCTAATATTTTTCGATTTTTATATATTATTGGGCTCTATATTTTTTTAGGCCCAATATTTTTTTTGGCCCAATATTTTTTCGAAATTAATATTTTCTTGGGTTTAAGAATATTTTTAGGTCCTATATTTTATTTAGCTCTATTTTTCTGGGCCTTATATTTTTCGGGCCTCATATTTTTTCGAGTTTTATTTTCTTCAGGCCTCATATTTTTTCGATTCTTATGTATTCTTGGGCTCTATATTTTTTTGGGCCCAATTTCTTTTTAGTTTCTATATTTTTTTGGGCCTTATATTTTCTTGCGCTCTATATTTTTTTTGGCCCAATATTTTTTTAGTTTCTATATTTTTTTGGGCCTTATATTTTTTGGACCTTATATTACTTCGATTCTTATATATTCTTGGGCTCTTTATTTCTTTGAGCCCAATATTTTTTCGAATCTCATATTTTTTTGGGCCCAATAATTTTTTGTGCCCAATTTTTTTTTGGTCTTTATATTTTTTTGGGCCTTATATTTTTTTTGGCCTTTCCTTTTTCTTTGGCTCTATATTTTTTGAGCCTAATATTTTTTCGATTTTTATATATTATTGGGCTCTATATTTTTATAGGCCCAATATTTTTTTGGGCCCAATATTTTTTCAAAATTAATATTTTCTTGAGTTTTAGAATATTTTTGGGTCCTATATTTTATTTAGCTCTATTTTTCTGGGCCTTATATTTTTCAGGCCTCATATTTTTCAGGCCTCATATTTTTTCGAGTTTTATTTTCTTCGGGTCTCATATTTTTTCGATTTTTATGTATTCTTGGGCTCTATATTTTTTTGGGCCAAATATTTTTATAATTCTTATATTTTTTCGGACGCAATATTTTTTTTATTATTATATTTTCTTGGTCTCTATATTTTTTGGGCCCCATATTTGTCTGATTCTTTTTTTGATTACAATATTATTTTTATTCTCATTTTACTTGAGCTCTATATATTTTTGATTCTTATATTTTCTTGAGCTCTATATTTTTTTGGGCCCAATATTTTTTTAAATCTTATATTTTTTTGAAACATTTTTTTTGGCCTAATATTTTTTTTATTATTATATTTTGTTGGTCTTTATACTTTTTTGAGCCCAATGTTTCTTTGATTCTTATACTTACTTTAGCTCTATATTTTGGGCTCTAAATTCTGCCATAATAAACTAAATTTAACTGAACTTTCAATAATGTTCATACGGCTTCCATGTCGTAGAATTGGTAATGTTTGCCTGCAATCTCCTGATACAATTACAAGTTTAACCACTGAAGGGTTGGTAAAGTAAATTTTGTTGGTGAAGTTGGTAAAGTTGATAAATCTTGAAAAAGACGATCAACTGCTTCAAAAGCAAATTTCGAAGTCATGGATATTTAACCCCAAATAATTATTTGTGTTCCCTTTAATTGTTTGCCTTCTGCAGAATTAGGCTTAACATTACAAGTTGTACAATCTGTCATACTTAAGAGGACGTTGTATCTCTCTATCCTCTGTTAATCGAATATTGTAAGTTTTTGAAAATACTAGTAATTATTACTAGGAATCATTGTTTGTCCGCAACTTGTACAGTAAAAAACAATATTTTTTCTAATGAGAACAAATTAATTCTGATGCTTTATTTTCAAAAAAAGTTTGACATACTCAAACATCATATTCTCTAGCCTAACTCATGATTTTGTTGGTATGTCAAAATTTTTTTGAAAAAAAAGCATCAAAATTAATTTGTCCTCATTAGAAAAATATTGCTTTTTACTGTACAAGTTGCGGATAACTTTAATCTTTATCAATAATCGTTAGTTTTTCCAAAAACCTACGTTTTTCAATTAGAAAAGGATAGAGAGATCCAGCGTCCTCTTAACGGTAGTTTAAATGTTGTATGCGCGGTTTTTCCATCAACTAATGAATTCGCTGCTATAGCTGTCCATGACTTTAAAATAAACTGTTAAAACGTTAAGTAAATAACTTTTTCCACTTCCACCTGGTCTGTCTATAAAAATATATCTTTCTTTACTTTGGTTGCCTAAACTTTTTATAGTAGAGTTAAATATTTGCCTTTGTTTATCATTTAAAGAATTTATTTTCATTTCTAATTCATTAAGAATATTATTATTATGATTTACAATTGTTTGATTATTATCTGCCTCTATAAATGGGTTTATGTTAGGTAAATTAAAATCGTTTAAAGTAAATCCATTGACTTGTAAATTATTTTTAATAACATTCAATGCAAGATTTTTACCTATATTTTTTTCGTATTTAGGATGGTATAACTTATCTTTATATTTTTCATATAAATCTCGTGCATTTATAGGATTATGAAAACCGCAAATAAAAGCAAATAATTCATAGAGAATATGAAGGAATTCTGTTTGTTCTGAAGATGCTTGTTCTGAACATCTATCCCATTCTTTATCTTCATTAATTAATTGTTTTGCCTTAGCTGCCTCATAAAACAAATTGTACATCACATCATCAACAGTACATAAAGCTTCAAAAGATGTGTGTTTAACATGTAATAGTAATGAACTAATGAAATAACGTTCTCTATCTTTCGGACTTACTATGTTCATTCTACTAAGTATTGGGCTTTTTTTTCTTTTATTTCACTTTTTCAGTTTTTCATCAAATGTATAAAAATTTGGTATTCGAATACAAGTAATTTCGTGCCTCGAAATCTTGTCTATTTAATTAAAAAAAATGCTGTTAATGTTGTTTCCACATTTTGTTGCATGCTCATTTCTTCTTTTCCTTCTTTAAAAAATACGTTTTGTTGATTTTCTTCATGAACGCTTATACGTTTTATAGTATGTGAAATAACATGTAAAGGATATTCTCATAATCTGTGCATTACTCGAGGTGGACATGAATATCCTGTATTAATATATTGTTTGGTTTCATCATATTTATATTCAACATTTTCAAGATTGTCATTTTAAAAAGTGTCTTTACTTTTTTATTGAAGATCCACATTTACTTGATGTATGTTAATGTATGCACAATCATGATCTTTATAACAGTATTTGAATAAATATTTAATGAATTGTACAGTGAAACAAACTTCTACGTTCATGTGTGCATTCAATTTCAATAGGGACCAAAATTGTTTAACAATACTATATAATTTTGGATAAATATCTCTATTTGGGATTTCTGCACTTATTATTTTATCAACTTCCTTAAGAATATTAAATTTATTATTTTATAAGGATGAATAAGTGGATATGTCATAGGATCTGTATGTTTGCTAATTGTCGTTATACTAATTGGTTTATCATACCTAGAGTAAATGACAATATCACGTTCAATAGGAGGAAGATCGTCTTCTCCAACATATACTATTGCAACTTCATTACATGTTGGTAGATGATATCTGTTTTCATCCAAATTATTATTGTGGACAGTAGACATAGTAACAGTTCTTGGAGGACAATAGATTTTTGTACATCGTTGTAGTTCTTTTTCTTCTACTTTATGCATCATTTTATAGGCTTTAGCATAAGGGTTAATGTGTCTTATCAAGATATCTAAATGTTTTAATAATGCTAATTTATATTAAACTTATTTCGTTCAATCGTTGCCATTTCATTATCTAAAATATATAATTGTCCATATTTACGTGCTTCATCTTTATCAGGATGTAACGCATATACATTATGGTAAATTTGTCTACATATTCTAATAACTTGTGGTCCTTTACCCGGCAATGTATTAAAATTGGCACCAAAATTTGCAAATGCTAAAGCATCATTGTACAACCTAACATTTCGTCGAAAATCAATAATTTCCTCCGTTAATTCAGTTGCTAAAAACTTTCATTGTTCTGGGTAAGGAGGATTTTCTAGCAATTCTACTTTACCTTTATTACAACAATTGGAGAAACCGTTACTTTTAGTATTGTCGAAAGCAAAATGTTTCGCATCACAATAAACACATGTAGTTGTCATGGAACCAATGTTATTCTCAGATATGAGATTTGCATCGAAATATATATTTGCTATACAATCAATCAGTTCCGAAATAATTCTTTCAGTTAGTATTTTTTTATTTAATTTCTTTAATTTTTTGTTCTACTTTGCCCTTTATTGTTTTATCAAAAACTTTGTTCAATACAATATTATGATTGTTATTATAATTATTATTATTATTGTAATTTTCATTATAATTATTGTCTTTAATTTTTAATCGTTTACACTTAATGAATAATGTTTTTAATTGATAAGAATCATATTTATTTTTTCGCTTTTTTTCATCTATTGGTTTATTTATTGTAGTGTCATTATTCACATGTTTATTGTCATTAATTTCTATTTGTTTACACCTTGTGCGTGATTCTTTTAATTGGTAACAATCATTTTTAACTTGTGTTTTCTTGATAATATCGGCATTTTCCAATTTTTGATTTTTAATTTGTGCCATTCTCTCATATTTATTATATTGTTTGCTAATAACTTTTCTATAAGTCTCTTTCTTGCGCATTTTTTTTTTCATGCAACTTTTTCAATTTATTAGTATCTTTATTTTGAATTGATTTCATTTTTTATATCTTAATATTTTCGATTTTTTTTATATTAATTTAGTTGTTTTTCTTTCATTCTTATGTAAGCTTTTTTCTTACGTGTAGCTTTATTTGTACGTATTTATTCCATTTTATCAGTACCCTTTTTTATCTTTGGTTTATTTTTGTTATTTTAGTATTTTCCAAATTTTTCTTTATATTTATCAAGTTGTTTTTCTTTAATTTTTATCTAATCTTTTCTTTTACGTAAAGCTTCATTCGCACGTATTTGTACCAATCAATCAATACTCATTTTTTCCTTGAATTTCAATTTTGTTATCTTAGTATTTTTTAATTTCTGTTTATATTCATTTGTTTTTCCTTTTCTCATTTTCATATAAGCTTTTTTCTTACGTAAAGTTTCTTGAACATGTCTTACTAGGAGAGTGTCACACCTCCGGATCACGGATTTTGCTCAAACTTCGGGATAAGTTTTCAGATGATAAAATATGGAAAAAGCTAAAGTTATAGTCATAAATACTCAATATTGCCCTAGTTACAGGCAATTAAAGAAAATCACTAAAAAAGTTACTAGATTTATAAACGCATATAGTTCTTTAGCATTGATAGCTACAAGCTTGAAACTTTTTTTAAATTAAAGCTGAGCTCAAATCCTTTCGAATTAGTAGTTATAGCATGTAAAAATATTATTTTTTCCCAAAGTTAGAGCGTGATAAACATTGGACATGATTTTTCTTTTAAAAACATTAATTTATTATAAAAGCTGAAATTAGGTACACCGTTTTCCTGAAGGATTCTGTCCGATAGAATATTGTTAACTTTTACTTCAATTAGTCGGTCTTTTAGGAAGTTCTCTATGAAGTTGAGTATTGGACCACTTATTTGCTTCTTGAGTAGATGGATCACTCTATCTTTCCAGATAGTTTCGTATGCCTTCTCCAGGTCCAGCGCTACTGCTGCTAAAGGGAGTCCTTTTCGGAATGCATAGCAAATTTCAGATTCTAACTATATAAAGTGACCGTTAGTGGATTTGTTTTGTCTAAATCCACTTTGAGGTTGTGAAAAATAGTTATTAGATTCTAGAAATATTTTTAATCTTTTATTAACTATTTTTTCCATTAATTTGCAGATTTTACTTGTTAGAGATATTGGTCTATAGTTTATAAGAGATGACGAATCTTTTCCTGGTTGGATTATTGGAATTATGATGGTTAGTTTCCAGTGGTTGGGAAAAACGTTGTGTAGCCAGATGATGTTAAAAAGTTTTTGAATATACTGGATGGCCAGAGGGGATAGATTTTTCAATAAAATATTGTAGATAGCGTCGGGTCCAGCACTGGCGTTTTTGCAGTTATTGAGGGTTTGTGTAATCTCGTTTATTTCAATGGGTGAGTTTAAAGATGGCACTTCTGGAACATCTTCATAGGTTTCCCGGTTAAGATTGAATTTGTTTTTGAAGTATAAATATTCTTCAAAGAAATTACTATTACTGGAATTTTGAGAAAATGTGAGAGCGAACTTGTTAGCTATGTCTATGGGTTCGTGTATTATTTGGTTGTTTTCGTCTATTAGTGTTGAGAGAATGTTGGATTTGTGTTTGCCTTGAATTTTTTAAATTTTGTTCCAGATTAATAAAGCGGGAGTATTTAAGTTGAGCGATTAGACGAAATCTAGCCAGCATTTCCTTTTAGTTTCTTTTATGATTCTTCTGTTAACTGCTTTCCGCTTGTTGTGCTCGATCTTATTTTCTGGAGTTTTGTGTTTTTTGAATTTATTGAAGGCATGTTTGGATTCTCTGCATGCATTGGCGCATTCCTCGCTCCACCATGGGGTTTGTTTTTTATTATTCTTGATTACGCACTTAGGAATGCTGACTTCAGCAGCGGAGAGAATAGCTTTATTGAGCTGATCCATTAACTTGTCGATGTTTGTATTGTTGATTTTAGTGGGATCATCCAACTTTAGAATGTTGTTATATAATTCAGATTGGTAGAGGTTCCAATCGGCTTTCTTGAAGTTCCAAGACTCGTATGGTGAGATGTTATTTTGAGGGTTGGAGAAGGCACCAAAGCGAGCGTTTAGAAAAATGGGATAGTGGTCATTATTGTGTAAGTCGTCACATACTTCCCAGTCGAGGTATTCTGTAATATCTAATGAGGATAGCGAGAGGTCTATAATACTCTTTGTACCGTTGGATGAGTTAAAGTGGGTAGGTAGAGCGAGGTTTAATATGTTGTAATTAGATTCTTCCATCCATTCTTCTACTATTTCACCTCTACGATCTGTGTTCAAGGATCCCCATATTATATTATGGGCGTTAAAATCTCCCACCACTATCACAGAGGACGGTAGTTGAGATCTAAGCTTGGACAAAATATCTATTGATAGTTGTTGGCTGTTGGGTAGATAGATATTGCATATACTAACTTTTTCAGGAAGAAAACATTCCGCTTGCATGGTTAGATAGACGATTTGTGTGGTAGCATTTGTAGACTCTGAGATTAGCGTGTTGGTCGAGTTTGAAGTGCGTTTCTTGATGGCATAGTAAAGGGTGTCTCTCATATATAATTTTCTGTAGATTTTCCAATCGTTTATAATATCCATTGAGGTTCCACTGCAGTATTATTTTTGTAACTTCATTTTTTTTATTATAATGCGCCATTTATTGCATTTTATTATTGGGTGCTTGGTTTTATCGTGTGATCGGTAGAGAAGTCAATAGGGAGATTTTGATAATTTTTGTGAATCTACTTTTCATACCTTTAGTTTCCAAATGGGGGTACAGAGTTTGTAGCATTGTTATTAAATCTACTGTATTCGGTGTATGCTCCTTTGCTATTTCTAAAATATGTGGGCTGGAGTAAGTTTTGTCGAGGAAACTTTCAAAGTTTAAAAAACTTAGAGGAAATGCTTGCGATTTGTCATTTATTATTTTTTCTAGTGGTATCAGTAGATCGTTTAAGTTAGGTGGGGTAGATAACGTAGTGGAACGTTTAAATTTTTTCTAAGTTTTTTTTTTATTTTTGATGGAGTTTCAGTTGTAGATTTGTCCGATAATTCTGCCTCCTCGAAGGAGGCCTCTGAGCATGATTCGACCTCCGACGTTACAATCACCTCGGTAGTAATGCATGACTGTGAAGATGTTAAAGACTTCGGGTATGGTCTTTCAAATGTAACCCTATCAGTCTGCATATTGTTGTCTGAATTATTTAATGAAGAATTAACTTCAACGTTTAAAGAGAGTGTTGGGTTTTAAAGATTAGTGTTTACCTTTTCGGAGACGTTTGTAACGATGACTGGGTTTTCTATATTGGTGAGGTCATTCATAGAGTTAGAGTCTAAATTTTCATTAGATTGACTGATGTTATTTAAAATTTGGGTTGGATCCTCTGCTATCGCTGTTTCATTGAATGAGCCTTGAGAAGAGGGAATTTGGCTGTTGAGTTGACAAGCCTTTGCGATATGTCCCTCTTGTTTACAGACAAAGCACTTGATGATGTCGGTACTCGAAAAAATAAAATATGTATCCTCTTCACATAAGACTTTCAGGATTTCGGGGAATTTAAAGACGTCCTCTGGGTCTACATAAACTTGTCTTCTATCGCTTAAAACATGCTTGTAGTTATCATTAGATATTGCAGCTCTTAGTGTAATTACGGGAGAGCCTCTCTTTATATTTAAGCCGTCAATAAAGTCCTCTAATACGTAGTAAGGAATGCTAGGACAGACATTAAATAAGATGATTCTTGATAATTTGGTCACCAAAGGCCTTATTGGAACTTTTTTTCGTTGATTACTAAATACTTGAATTCATCTGTTAATTTGTTCACGTGATCTTTATTTGTTAGATACATTCTAACGCGATTTTTGGATATTCTTGATGAGTATATTACATTTTGGGCTTGT
Source organism: Anastatus disparis (assembly GCA_017163975.1). Classification (NCBI taxonomy): domain Eukaryota; kingdom Metazoa; phylum Arthropoda; class Insecta; order Hymenoptera; family Eupelmidae; genus Anastatus; species Anastatus disparis. The sequence continues at coordinate 1,715,943 of JAFFSR010000068.1, forward strand.
ACTATGCTGCCGACGGCTACAGTATAGTCGGTCAAATTCAAACCATTGACGCAGTCCAACAAACGGCCTTGGTCTTTCTTTGAAAAAAGATTGCGCTGCATGGTTCTTGAATAACTTTGGTTGGCACTGATTAAACTATCTAAATTTTATTCACTAGCACTATTTACTGTAGAATTATTTGAACTAACATTTTTTGGAACACTATTATCTGTTACTAAACTTATGGTAAGTTGAACGATCCGCTTTAAGGATCGTTCGACGCCTTTGATTAATTGCTAAGCCCTATATACTTGCGATGGAGCAGTAGGGGCTGAAGCCCTGTATACTGTATTCACTATGAGTAAGCTTTGTTTACTTAGCACGGAGAGCCACCGAAACTACGTCTACTCTCTGTGGGATCACAGAGTGAACTGGTATTCTTTTTGTTACTCAAAATGTGTGAAAAAATTTACAAGGATTTAGATTAGAAAGATCAAGAGCTATAGATCCTTGAAATTTGGAAATTTTTCACAATTTTTGGAAAAGTCCCAAAATAATCATTTTTTTCTGAAAATCCTGATGTTTTAGAGAGAAATTCATAAGAATACTTCTAGTTGTAAATGAAGAGGAGAGTTAGCATGATTTTTTACAGACCTTAATTTTGAAGTTTTCTATTGTTCTTACATGTATTACATAGTAATTGAAATTACTCATTGTTTGCAACTTCAGAAATTGCTTTTCGAGGGCTTATTTTTTTCTATTTCATATGAACTTTGAAATGATTTTTAACTGTGTAAGAAAGAGCCACCAATAAGGAGTTATGATAGTTTGAAATATATATTTTTATGTATGATTTATTTTTCATATTCAATATAAATGTATATTTTCATGTATGATTAATTTTTATATTAGAAATAAATTATACAAGAAAATATATACTTTAAACAGTCATAACTCCTTATTGATGGCTCTGACTTACATGGTCTAAAATTCACTTTAAAGTTCATGTGAAATAGAAAAAAAAAGCCCGCGAAAAGAAATTTCTGAAGTGGCAAACAATGAGTATTTTCAATTACCATGTAATACATATAGGAACCAATAGAAAACTCCAAAATTCAGGTCTGTAAAGAATCATGCTAACTCTGCTCTCCATTTACAACAAAAAGTATCCTTATGAATTTCTCTCTAAAACGTCAGGATTTTCAGGAAATCCTTGAAAATTTTTTTACACATTTTGGGTAACAAATAGAATATATTCTCACAGTTTCAGCGATTTTTATTTTTTTGCTCTTCTGGTTAGTGTAAAATGTCCTATATAAATATATATATATATATATAGGACGTTTTATGACAATTTTTCCCATGTATATTAATATTTATTAATAAAGTTTTGAAATCAATCAAGCAATCGTCGAATACTTCTGTATTCAATTCATTCTTTTTAAAATAATATTAAATTCATAAAAATATCATTACACTATCTTTTAATTTTCGAATGTAATAAAATTTCTTCAAAGCTTTCAAATATTATGTCTGTTATTTTTTGTTTTAAGTCATTATTCAAACTGATGAATACTAT